>JAOYRU010002311.1:60000-372500 GCA_026315105.1 Locusta migratoria | reverse complement strand
TTTGCTGTTTATTCCTAAATTTGTATAGAATTTTTTTGTTAATTTCATGAGAAAAAAAAAAAAAAAAAAAAAAAAAAAAACATGTATATATTAAATGTGGAGTGTGGAGGCGGTCAGGTGGCGGGCCGTGGTCTCCGGCGGCCGCCCTGGCGCCGCTCTGCTCCCTCTCCAGGAGTTGTGTTTTGTTAAACTGCAGTACTCTTGTCTGTACTGCCTGGACGCTTACTGCGTTGCGGACATTTTAAACCAAGAATGTTTTCATTTCGATTTTTTAATGGTTTTTGCTGTTTATTCCTAAATTTGTATAGAATTTTTTTGTTAATTTCATGAGAAAAAAAAAAAAAAAAAAAAAAAAAAAAAAAAAAAAAAAAAAAACATGTATATATTAAATGTGGAGTGTGGAGGCGGTCAGGTGGCGGGCCGTGGTCTCCGGCGGCCGCCCTGGCGCCGCTCTGCTCCCTCTCCAGGAGTTGTGTTTTGTTAAACTGCAGTACTCTTGTCTGTACTGCCTGGACGCTTACTGCGTTGCGGACATTTTAAACCAAGAATGTTTTCATTTCGATTTTTTAATGGTTTTTGCTGTTTATTCCTAAATTTGTATAGAATTTTTTTGTTAATTTCATGAGAAAAAAAAAAAAAAAAAAAAAAAAAAAAACATGTATATATTAAATGTGGAGTGTGGAGGCGGTCAGGTGGCGGGCCGTGGTCTCCGGCGGCCGCCCTGGCGCCGCTCTGCTCCCTCTCCAGGAGTTGTGTTTTGTTAAACTGCAGTACTCTTGTCTGTACTGCCTGGACGCTTACTGCGTTGCGGACATTTTAAACCAAGAATGTTTTCATTTCGATTTTTTAATGGTTTTTGCTGTTTATTCCTAAATTTGTATAGAATTTTTTTGTTAATTTCATGAGAAAAAAAAAAAAAAAAAAAAAAAAAAAACATGTATATATTAAATGTGGAGTGTGGAGGCGGTCAGGTGGCGGGCCGTGGTCTCCGGCGGCCGCCCTGGCGCCGCTCTGCTCCCTCTCCAGGAGTTGTGTTTTGTTAAACTGCAGTACTCTTGTCTGTACTGCCTGGACGCTTACTGCGTTGCGGACATTTTAAACCAAGAATGTTTTCATTTCGATTTTTTAATGGTTTTTGCTGTTTATTCCTAAATTTGTATAGAATTTTTTTGTTAATTTCATGAGAAAAAAAAAAAAAAAAAAAAAAAAACATGTATATATTAAATGTGGAGTGTGGAGGCGGTCAGGTGGCGGGCCGTGGTCTCCGGCGGCCGCCCTGGCGCCGCTCTGCTCCCTCTCCAGGAGTTGTGTTTTGTTAAACTGCAGTACTCTTGTCTGTACTGCCTGGACGCTTACTGCGTTGCGGACATTTTAAACCAAGAATGTTTTCATTTCGATTTTTTAATGGTTTTTGCTGTTTATTCCTAAATTTGTATAGAATTTTTTTGTTAATTTCATGAGAAAAAAAAAAAAAAAAAAAAAAAAAAAAAAAAAACATGTATATATTAAATGTGGAGTGTGGAGGCGGTCAGGTGGCGGGCCGTGGTCTCCGGCGGCCGCCCTGGCGCCGCTCTGCTCCCTCTCCAGGAGTTGTGTTTTGTTAAACTGCAGTACTCTTGTCTGTACTGCCTGGACGCTTACTGCGTTGCGGACATTTTAAACCAAGAATGTTTTCATTTCGATTTTTTAATGGTTTTTGCTGTTTATTCCTAAATTTGTATAGAATTTTTTTGTTAATTTCATGAGAAAAAAAAAAAAAAAAAAAAAAAAAAAAAAAAAAAAAAAAAAAACATGTATATATTAAATGTGGAGTGTGGAGGCGGTCAGGTGGCGGGCCGTGGTCTCCGGCGGCCGCCCTGGCGCCGCTCTGCTCCCTCTCCAGGAGTTGTGTTTTGTTAAACTGCAGTACTCTTGTCTGTACTGCCTGGACGCTTACTGCGTTGCGGACATTTTAAACCAAGAATGTTTTCATTTCGATTTTTTAATGGTTTTTGCTGTTTATTCCTAAATTTGTATAGAATTTTTTTGTTAATTTCATGAGAAAAAAAAAAAAAAAAAAAAAAAAAAAAAAAAAAAAAAAAAAAAAAAAAACATGTATATATTAAATGTGGAGTGTGGAGGCGGTCAGGTGGCGGGCCGTGGTCTCCGGCGGCCGCCCTGGCGCCGCTCTGCTCCCTCTCCAGGAGTTGTGTTTTGTTAAACTGCAGTACTCTTGTCTGTACTGCCTGGACGCTTACTGCGTTGCGGACATTTTAAACCAAGAATGTTTTCATTTCGATTTTTTAATGGTTTTTGCTGTTTATTCCTAAATTTGTATAGAATTTTTTTGTTAATTTCATGAGAAAAAAAAAAAAAAAAAAAAAAAAAAAAAAAAAAAAAAAAAAAAACATGTATATATTAAATGTGGAGTGTGGAGGCGGTCAGGTGGCGGGCCGTGGTCTCCGGCGGCCGCCCTGGCGCCGCTCTGCTCCCTCTCCAGGAGTTGTGTTTTGTTAAACTGCAGTACTCTTGTCTGTACTGCCTGGACGCTTACTGCGTTGCGGACATTTTAAACCAAGAATGTTTTCATTTCGATTTTTTAATGGTTTTTGCTGTTTATTCCTAAATTTGTATAGAATTTTTTTGTTAATTTCATGAGAAAAAAAAAAAAAAAAAAAAAAAAAACATGTATATATTAAATGTGGAGTGTGGAGGCGGTCAGGTGGCGGGCCGTGGTCTCCGGCGGCCGCCCTGGCGCCGCTCTGCTCCCTCTCCAGGAGTTGTGTTTTGTTAAACTGCAGTACTCTTGTCTGTACTGCCTGGACGCTTACTGCGTTGCGGACATTTTAAACCAAGAATGTTTTCATTTCGATTTTTTAATGGTTTTTGCTGTTTATTCCTAAATTTGTATAGAATTTTTTTGTTAATTTCATGAGAAAAAAAAAAAAAAAAAAAAAAAAAAAAACATGTATATATTAAATTTGGAGTGTGGAGGCGGTCAGGTGGCGGGCCGTGGTCTCCGGCGGCCGCCCTGGCGCCGCTCTGCTCCCTCTCCAGGAGTTGTGTTTTGTTAAACTGCAGTACTCTTGTCTGTACTGCCTGGACGCTTACTGCGTTGCGGACATTTTAAACCAAGAATGTTTTCATTTCGATTTTTTAATGGTTTTTGCTGTTTATTCCTAAATTTGTATAGAATTTTTTTGTTAATTTCATGAGAAAAAAAAAAAAAAAAAAAAAAAAAAAAAAAAAAAAAAAAAAACATGTATATATTAAATGTGGAGTGTGGAGGCGGTCAGGTGGCGGGCCGTGGTCTCCGGCGGCCGCCCTGGCGCCGCTCTGCTCCCTCTCCAGGAGTTGTGTTTTGTTAAACTGCAGTACTCTTGTCTGTACTGCCTGGACGCTTACTGCGTTGCGGACATTTTAAACCAAGAATGTTTTCATTTCGATTTTTTAATGGTTTTTGCTGTTTATTCCTAAATTTGTATAGAATTTTTTTGTTAATTTCATGAGAAAAAAAAAAAAAAAAACATGTATATATTAAATGTGGAGTGTGGAGGCGGTCAGGTGGCGGGCCGTGGTCTCCGGCGGCCGCCCTGGCGCCGCTCTGCTCCCTCTCCAGGAGTTGTGTTTTGTTAAACTGCAGTACTCTTGTCTGTACTGCCTGGACGCTTACTGCGTTGCGGACATTTTAAACCAAGAATGTTTTCATTTCGATTTTTTAATGGTTTTTGCTGTTTATTCCTAATTTTGTATAGAATTTTTTTGTTAATTTCATGAGAAAAAAAAAAAAAAAAAAAAAAAACATGTATATATTAAATGTGGAGTGTGGAGGCGGTCAGGTGGCGGGCCGTGGTCTCCGGCGGCCGCCCTGGCGCCGCTCTGCTCCCTCTCCAGGAGTTGTGTTTTGTTAAACTGCAGTACTCTTGTCTGTACTGCCTGGACGCTTACTGCGTTGCGGACATTTTAAACCAAGAATGTTTTCATTTCGATTTTTTAATGGTTTTTGCTGTTTATTCCTAAATTTGTATAGAATTTTTTTGTTAATTTCATGAGAAAAAAAAAAAAAAAAAAAAAAAAAAAACATGTATATATTAAATGTGGAGTGTGGAGGCGGTCAGGTGGCGGGCCGTGGTCTCCGGCGGCCGCCCTGGCGCCGCTCTGCTCCCTCTCCAGGAGTTGTGTTTTGTTAAACTGCAGTACTCTTGTCTGTACTGCCTGGACGCTTACTGCGTTGCGGACATTTTAAACCAAGAATGTTTTCATTTCGATTTTTTAATGGTTTTTGCTGTTTATTCCTAATTTTGTATAGAATTTTTTTGTTAATTTCATGAGAAAAAAAAAAAAAAAAAAAAAAAAAAAAACATGTATATATTAAATGTGGAGTGTGGAGGCGGTCAGGTGGCGGGCCGTGGTCTCCGGCGGCCGCCCTGGCGCCGCTCTGCTCCCTCTCCAGGAGTTGTGTTTTGTTAAACTGCAGTACTCTTGTCTGTACTGCCTGGACGCTTACTGCGTTGCGGACATTTTAAACCAAGAATGTTTTCATTTCGATTTTTTAATGGTTTTTGCTGTTTATTCCTAAATTTGTATAGAATTTTTTTGTTAATTTCATGAGAAAAAAAAAAAAAAAAAAAAAAAAAACATGTATATATTAAATGTGGAGTGTGGAGGCGGTCAGGTGGCGGGCCGTGGTCTCCGGCGGCCGCCCTGGCGCCGCTCTGCTCCCTCTCCAGGAGTTGTGTTTTGTTAAACTGCAGTACTCTTGTCTGTACTGCCTGGACGCTTACTGCGTTGCAGACATTTTAAACCAAGAATGTTTTCATTTCGATTTTTTAATGGTTTTTGCTGTTTATTGCTAATTTTGTATAGAATTTTTTTGTTAATTTCATGAGAAAAAAAAAAAAAAAAAAAAAAAAACATGTATATATTAAATGTGGAGTGTGGAGGCGGTCAGGTGGCGGGCCGTGGTCTCCGGCGGCCGCCCTGGCGCCGCTCTGCTCCCTCTCCAGGAGTTGTGTTTTGTTAAACTGCAGTACTCTTGTCTGTACTGCCTGGACGCTTACTGCGTTGCGGACATTTTAAACCAAGAATGTTTTCATTTCGATTTTTTAATGGTTTTTGCTGTTTATTCCTAATTTTGTATAGAATTTTTTTGTTAATTTCATGAGAAAAAAAAAAAAAAAAAAAAAAAACATGTATATATTAAATGTGGAGTGTGGAGGCGGTCAGGTGGCGGGCCGTGGTCTCCGGCGGCCGCCCTGGCGCCGCTCTGCTCCCTCTCCAGGAGTTGTGTTTTGTTAAACTGCAGTACTCTTGTCTGTACTGCCTGGACGCTTACTGCGTTGCGGACATTTTAAACCAAGAATGTTTTCATTTCGATTTTTTAATGGTTTTTGCTGTTTATTCCTAATTTTGTATAGAATTTTTTTGTTAATTTCATGAGAAAAAAAAAAAAAAAAAAAAAAAAACATGTATATATTAAATGTGGAGTGTGGAGGCGGTCAGGTGGCGGGCCGTGGTCTCCGGCGGCCGCCCTGGCGCCGCTCTGCTCCCTCTCCAGGAGTTGTGTTTTGTTAAACTGCAGTACTCTTGTCTGTACTGCCTGGACGCTTACTGCGTTGCAGACATTTTAAACCAAGAATGTTTTCATTTCGATTTTTTAATGGTTTTTGCTGTTTATTGCTAATTTTGTATAGAATTTTTTTGTTAATTTCATGAGAAAAAAAAAAAAAAAAAAAAAAAAAACATGTATATATTAAATGTGGAGTGTGGAGGCGGTCAGGTGGCGGGCCGTGGTCTCCGGCGGCCGCCCTGGCGCCGCTCTGCTCCCTCTCCAGGAGTTGTGTTTTGTTAAACTGCAGTACTCTTGTCTGTACTGCCTGGACGCTTACTGCGTTGCGGACATTTTAAACCAAGAATGTTTTCATTTCGATTTTTTAATGGTTTTTGCTGTTTATTCCTAAATTTGTATAGAATTTTTTTGTTAATTTCATGAGAAAAAAAAAAAAAAAAAAAAAAAAACATGTATATATTAAATGTGGAGTGTGGAGGCGGTCAGGTGGCGGGCCGTGGTCTCCGGCGGCCGCCCTGGCGCCGCTCTGCTCCCTCTCCAGGAGTTGTGTTTTGTTAAACTGCAGTACTCTTGTCTGTACTGCCTGGATGCTTACTGCGTTGCGGACATTTTAAACCAAGAATGTTTTCATTTCGATTTTTTAATGGTTTTTGCTGTTTATTCCTAATTTTGTATAGAATTTTTTTGTTAATTTCATGAGAAAAAAAAAAAAAAAAAAAAAAAAAAAAACATGTATATATTAAATGTGGAGTGTGGAGGCGGTCAGGTGGCGGGCCGTGGTCTCCGGCGGCCGCCCTGGCGCCGCTCTGCTCCCTCTCCAGGAGTTGTGTTTTGTTAAACTGCAGTACTCTTGTCTGTACTGCCTGGACGCTTACTGCGTTGCGGACATTTTAAACCAAGAATGTTTTCATTTCGATTTTTTAATGGTTTTTGCTGTTTATTCCTAAATTTGTATAGAATTTTTTTGTTAATTTCATGAGAAAAAAAAAAAAAAAAAAAAAACATGTATATATTAAATGTGGAGTGTGGAGGCGGTCAGGTGGCGGGCCGTGGTCTCCGGCGGCCGCCCTGGCGCCGCTCTGCTCCCTCTCCAGGAGTTGTGTTTTGTTAAACTGCAGTACTCTTGTCTGTACTGCCTGGACGCTTACTGCGTTGCGGACATTTTAAACCAAGAATGTTTTCATTTCGATTTTTTAATGGTTTTTGCTGTTTATTGCTAATTTTGTATAGAATTTTTTTGTTAATTTCATGAGAAAAAAAAAAAAAAAAAAAAAAAAACATGTATATATTAAATGTGGAGTGTGGAGGCGGTCAGGTGGCGGGCCGTGGTCTCCGGCGGCCGCCCTGGCGCCGCTCTGCTCCCTCTCCAGGAGTTGTGTTTTGTTAAACTGCAGTACTCTTGTCTGTACTGCCTGGACGCTTACTGCGTTGCGGACATTTTAAACCAAGAATGTTTTCATTTCGATTTTTTAATGGTTTTTGCTGTTTATTCCTAATTTTGTATAGAATTTTTTTGTTAATTTCATGAGAAAAAAAAAAAAAAAAAAAAAAAAAAAAACATGTATATATTAAATGTGGAGTGTGGAGGCGGTCAGGTGGCGGGCCGTGGTCTCCGGCGGCCGCCCTGGCGCCGCTCTGCTCCCTCTCCAGGAGTTGTGTTTTGTTAAACTGCAGTACTCTTGTCTGTACTGCCTGGACGCTTACTGCGTTGCGGACATTTTAAACCAAGAATGTTTTCATTTCGATTTTTTAATGGTTTTTGCTGTTTATTCCTAAATTTGTATAGAATTTTTTTGTTAATTTCATGAAAAAAAAAAAAAAAAAAAAAAAAAAAAACATGTATATATTAAATGTGGAGTGTGGAGGCGGTCAGGTGGCGGGCCGTGGTCTCCGGCGGCCGCCCTGGCGCCGCTCTGCTCCCTCTCCAGGAGTTGTGTTTTGTTAAACTGCAGTACTCTTGTCTGTACTGCCTGGACGCTTACTGCGTTGCGGACATTTTAAACCAAGAATGTTTTCATTTCGATTTTTTAATGGTTTTTGCTGTTTATTGCTAATTTTGTATAGAATTTTTTTGTTAATTTCATGAGAAAAAAAAAAAAAAAAAAAAAAAAACATGTATATATTAAATGTGGAGTGTGGAGGCGGTCAGGTGGCGGGCCGTGGTCTCCGGCGGCCGCCCTGGCGCCGCTCTGCTCCCTCTCCAGGAGTTGTGTTTTGTTAAACTGCAGTACTCTTGTCTGTACTGCCTGGACGCTTACTGCGTTGCGGACATTTTAAACCAAGAATGTTTTCATTTCGATTTTTTAATGGTTTTTGCTGTTTATTCCTAAATTTGTATAGAATTTTTTTGTTAATTTCATGAGAAAAAAAAAAAAAAAAAAAAAAAAACATGTATATATTAAATGTGGAGTGTGGAGGCGGTCAGGTGGCGGGCCGTGGTCTCCGGCGGCCGCCCTGGCGCCGCTCTGCTCCCTCTCCAGGAGTTGTGTTTTGTTAAACTGCAGTACTCTTGTCTGTACTGCCTGGACGCTTACTGCGTTGCGGACATTTTAAACCAAGAATGTTTTCATTTCGATTTTTTAATGGTTTTTGCTGTTTATTCCTAAATTTGTATAGAATTTTTTTGTTAATTTCATGAGAAAAAAAAAAAAAAAAAAAAAAAAAAAACATGTATATATTAAATGTGGAGTGTGGAGGCGGTCAGGTGGCGGGCCGTGGTCTCCGGCGGCCGCCCTGGCGCCGCTCTGCTCCCTCTCCAGGAGTTGTGTTTTGTTAAACTGCAGTACTCTTGTCTGTACTGCCTGGACGCTTACTGCGTTGCGGACATTTTAAACCAAGAATGTTTTCATTTCGATTTTTTAATGGTTTTTGCTGTTTATTCCTAAATTTGTATAGAATTTTTTTGTTAATTTCATGAGAAAAAAAAAAAAAAAAAAAAAAAAAAAAACATGTATATATTAAATGTGGAGTGTGGAGGCGGTCAGGTGGCGGGCCGTGGTCTCCGGCGGCCGCCCTGGCGCCGCTCTGCTCCCTCTCCAGGAGTTGTGTTTTGTTAAACTGCAGTACTCTTGTCTGTACTGCCTGGACGCTTACTGCGTTGCGGACATTTTAAACCAAGAATGTTTTCATTTCGATTTTTTAATGGTTTTTGCTGTTTATTCCTAAATTTGTATAGAATTTTTTTGTTAATTTCATGAGAAAAAAAAAAAAAAAAAAAAAAAAAAAACATGTATATATTAAATGTGGAGTGTGGAGGCGGTCAGGTGGCGGGCCGTGGTCTCCGGCGGCCGCCCTGGCGCCGCTCTGCTCCCTCTCCAGGAGTTGTGTTTTGTTAAACTGCAGTACTCTTGTCTGTACTGCCTGGACGCTTACTGCGTTGCGGACATTTTAAACCAAGAATGTTTTCATTTCGATTTTTTAATGGTTTTTGCTGTTTATTCCTAAATTTGTATAGAATTTTTTTGTTAATTTCATGAGAAAAAAAAAAAAAAAAAAAAAAAAAAAACATGTATATATTAAATGTGGAGTGTGGAGGCGGTCAGGTGGCGGGCCGTGGTCTCCGGCGGCCGCCCTGGCGCCGCTCTGCTCCCTCTCCAGGAGTTGTGTTTTGTTAAACTGCAGTACTCTTGTCTGTACTGCCTGGACGCTTACTGCGTTGCGGACATTTTAAACCAAGAATGTTTTCATTTCGATTTTTTAATGGTTTTTGCTGTTTATTCCTAAATTTGTATAGAATTTTTTTGTTAATTTCATGAGAAAAAAAAAAAAAAAAAAAAAAAAAAAACATGTATATATTAAATGTGGAGTGTGGAGGCGGTCAGGTGGCGGGCCGTGGTCTCCGGCGGCCGCCCTGGCGCCGCTCTGCTCCCTCTCCAGGAGTTGTGTTTTGTTAAACTGCAGTACTCTTGTCTGTACTGCCTGGACGCTTACTGCGTTGCGGACATTTTAAACCAAGAATGTTTTCATTTCGATTTTTTAATGGTTTTTGCTGTTTATTCCTAATTTTGTATAGAATTTTTTTGTTAATTTCATGAGAAAAAAAAAAAAAAAAAAAAAAAAAAAAAACATGTATATATTAAATGTGGAGTGTGGAGGCGGTCAGGTGGCGGGCCGTGGTCTCCGGCGGCCGCCCTGGCGCCGCTCTGCTCCCTCTCCAGGAGTTGTGTTTTGTTAAACTGCAGTACTCTTGTCTGTACTGCCTGGACGCTTACTGCGTTGCGGACATTTTAAACCAAGAATGTTTTCATTTCGATTTTTTAATGGTTTTTGCTGTTTATTCCTAAATTTGTATAGAATTTTTTTGTTAATTTCATGAGAAAAAAAAAAAAAAAAAAAAAAAAACATGTATATATTAAATGTGGAGTGTGGAGGCGGTCAGGTGGCGGGCCGTGGTCTCCGGCGGCCGCCCTGGCGCCGCTCTGCTCCCTCTCCAGGAGTTGTGTTTTGTTAAACTGCAGTACTCTTGTCTGTACTGCCTGGACGCTTACTGCGTTGCGGACATTTTAAACCAAGAATGTTTTCATTTCGATTTTTTAATGGTTTTTGCTGTTTATTGCTAATTTTGTATAGAATTTTTTTGTTAATTTCATGAGAAAAAAAAAAAAAAAAAAAAAAAAACATGTATATATTAAATGTGGAGTGTGGAGGCGGTCAGGTGGCGGGCCGTGGTCTCCGGCGGCCGCCCTGGCGCCGCTCTGCTCCCTCTCCAGGAGTTGTGTTTTGTTAAACTGCAGTACTCTTGTCTGTACTGCCTGGACGCTTACTGCGTTGCGGACATTTTAAACCAAGAATGTTTTCATTTCGATTTTTTAATGGTTTTTGCTGTTTATTCCTAATTTTGTATAGAATTTTTTTGTTAATTTCATGAGAAAAAAAAAAAAAAAAAAAAAAAAACATGTATATATTAAATGTGGAGTGTGGAGGCGGTCAGGTGGCGGGCCGTGGTCTCCGGCGGCCGCCCTGGCGCCGCTCTGCTCCCTCTCCAGGAGTTGTGTTTTGTTAAACTGCAGTACTCTTGTCTGTACTGCCTGGACGCTTACTGCGTTGCGGACATTTTAAACCAAGAATGTTTTCATTTCGATTTTTTAATGGTTTTTGCTGTTTATTCCTAAATTTGTATAGAATTTTTTTGTTAATTTCATGAGAAAAAAAAAAAAAAAAAAAAAAAACATGTATATATTAAATGTGGAGTGTGGAGGCGGTCAGGTGGCGGGCCGTGGTCTCCGGCGGCCGCCCTGGCGCCGCTCTGCTCCCTCTCCAGGAGTTGTGTTTTGTTAAACTGCAGTGCAGTACTCTTGTCTGTACTGCCTGGACGCTTACTGCGTTGCGGACATTTTAAACCAAGAATGTTTTCATTTCGATTTTTTAATGGTTTTTGCTGTTTATTCCTAAATTTGTATAGAATTTTTTTGTTAATTTCATGAGAAAAAAAAAAAAAAAAAAAAAAAAAAACATGTATATATTAAATGTGGAGTGTGGAGGCGGTCAGGTGGCGGGCCGTGGTCTCCGGCGGCCGCCCTGGCGCCGCTCTGCTCCCTCTCCAGGAGTTGTGTTTTGTTAAACTGCAGTACTCTTGTCTGTACTGCCTGGACGCTTACTGCGTTGCGGACATTTTAAACCAAGAATGTTTTCATTTCGATTTTTTAATGGTTTTTGCTGTTTATTCCTAAATTTGTATAGAATTTTTTTTGTTAATTTCATGAGAAAAAAAAAAAAAAAAAAAAAAAAAAAAACATGTATATATTAAATGTGGAGTGTGGAGGCGGTCAGGTGGCGGGCCGTGGTCTCCGGCGGCCGCCCTGGCGCCGCTCTGCTCCCTCTCCAGGAGTTGTGTTTTGTTAAACTGCAGTACTCTTGTCTGTACTGCCTGGACGCTTACTGCGTTGCGGACATTTTAAACCAAGAATGTTTTCATTTCGATTTTTTAATGGTTTTTGCTGTTTATTCCTAAATTTGTATAGAATTTTTTTGTTAATTTCATGAGAAAAAAAAAAAAAAAAAAAAAAAAAAACATGTATATATTAAATGTGGAGTGTGGAGGCGGTCAGGTGGCGGGCCGTGGTCTCCGGCGGCCGCCCTGGCGCCGCTCTGCTCCCTCTCCAGGAGTTGTGTTTTGTTAAACTGCAGTACTCTTGTCTGTACTGCCTGGACGCTTACTGCGTTGCGGACATTTTAAACCAAGAATGTTTTCATTTCGATTTTTTAATGGTTTTTGCTGTTTATTCCTAAATTTGTATAGAATTTTTTTGTTAATTTCATGAGAAAAAAAAAAAAAAAAAAAAAAAAAAAAAACATGTATATATTAAATGTGGAGTGTGGAGGCGGTCAGGTGGCGGGCCGTGGTCTCCGGCGGCCGCCCTGGCGCCGCTCTGCTCCCTCTCCAGGAGTTGTGTTTTGTTAAACTGCAGTACTCTTGTCTGTACTGCCTGGACGCTTACTGCGTTGCGGACATTTTAAACCAAGAATGTTTTCATTTCGATTTTTTAATGGTTTTTGCTGTTTATTCCTAACTTTGTATAGAATTTTTTTTGTTAATTTCATGAGAAAAAAAAAAAAAAAAAAAAAAAAAAAACATGTATATATTAAATGTGGAGTGTGGAGGCGGTCAGGTGGCGGGCCGTGGTCTCCGGCGGCCGCCCTGGCGCCGCTCTGCTCCCTCTCCAGGAGTTGTGTTTTGTTAAACTGCAGTACTCTTGTCTGTACTGCCTGGACGCTTACTGCGTTGCGGACATTTTAAACCAAGAATGTTTTCATTTCGATTTTTTAATGGTTTTTGCTGTTTATTCCTAATTTTGTATAGAATTTTTTTGTTAATTTCATGAGAAAAAAAAAAAAAAAAAAAAAAAAAAAAACATGTATATATTAAATGTGGAGTGTGGAGGCGGTCAGGTGGCGGGCCGTGGTCTCCGGCGGCCGCCCTGGCGCCGCTCTGCTCCCTCTCCAGGAGTTGTGTTTTGTTAAACTGCAGTACTCTTGTCTGTACTGCCTGGACGCTTACTGCGTTGCGGACATTTTAAACCAAGAATGTTTTCATTTCGATTTTTTAATGGTTTTTGCTGTTTATTCCTAATTTTGTATAGAATTTTTTTGTTAATTTCATGAGAAAAAAAAAAAAAAAAAAAAAAAAAAAACATGTATATATTAAATGTGGAGTGTGGAGGCGGTCAGGTGGCGGGCCGTGGTCTCCGGCGGCCGCCCTGGCGCCGCTCTGCTCCCTCTCCAGGAGTTGTGTTTTGTTAAACTGCAGTACTCTTGTCTGTACTGCCTGGACGCTTACTGCGTTGCGGACATTTTAAACCAAGAATGTTTTCATTTCGATTTTTTAATGGTTTTTTGCTGTTTATTCCTAAATTTGTATAGAATTTTTTTGTTAATTTCATGAGAAAAAAAAAAAAAAAAAAAAAAAAAAAAAAACATGTATATAATTAAATGTGGAGTGTGGAGGCGGTCAGGTGGCGGGCCGTGGTCTCCGGCGGCCGCCCTGGCGCCGCTCTGCTCCCTCTCCAGGAGTTGTGTTTTGTTAAACTGCAGTACTCTTGTCTGTACTGCCTGGACGCTTACTGCGTTGCGGACATTTTAAACCAAGAATGTTTTCATTTCGATTTTTTAATGGTTTTTGCTGTTTATTCCTAAATTTGTATAGAATTTTTTTGTTAATTTCATGAGAAAAAAAAAAAAAAAAAAAAAAAAAAACATGTATATATTAAATGTGGAGTGTGGAGGCGGTCAGGTGGCGGGCCGTGGTCTCCGGCGGCCGCCCTGGCGCCGCTCTGCTCCCTCTCCAGGAGTTGTGTTTTGTTAAACTGCAGTACTCTTGTCTGTACTGCCTGGACGCTTACTGCGTTGCGGACATTTTAAACCAAGAATGTTTTCATTTCGATTTTTTAATGGTTTTTGCTGTTTATTCCTAATTTTGTATAGAATTTTTTTGTTAATTTCATGAGAAAAAAAAAAAAAAAAAAAAAAAAAAAAACATGTATATATTAAATGTGGAGTGTGGAGGCGGTCAGGTGGCGGGCCGTGGTCTCCGGCGGCCGCCCTGGCGCCGCTCTGCTCCCTCTCCAGGAGTTGTGTTTTGTTAAACTGCAGTACTCTTGTCTGTACTGCCTGGACGCTTACTGCGTTGCGGACATTTTAAACCAAGAATGTTTTCATTTCGATTTTTTAATGGTTTTTGCTGTTTATTCCTAAATTTGTATAGAATTTTTTTGTTAATTTCATGAGAAAAAAAAAAAAAAAAAAAAAAAAAAACATGTATATATTAAATGTGGAGTGTGGAGGCGGTCAGGTGGCGGGCCGTGGTCTCCGGCGGCCGCCCTGGCGCCGCTCTGCTCCCTCTCCAGGAGTTGTGTTTTGTTAAACTGCAGTACTCTTGTCTGTACTGCCTGGACGCTTACTGCGTTGCGGACATTTTAAACCAAGAATGTTTTCATTTCGATTTTTTAATGGTTTTTGCTGTTTATTCCTAATTTTGTATAGAATTTTTTTGTTAATTTCATGAGAAAAAAAAAAAAAAAAAAAAAAAAAACATGTATATATTAAATGTGGAGTGTGGAGGCGGTCAGGTGGCGGGCCGTGGTCTCCGGCGGCCGCCCTGGCGCCGCTCTGCTCCCTCTCCAGGAGTTGTGTTTTGTTAAACTGCAGTACTCTTGTCTGTACTGCCTGGACGCTTACTGCGTTGCGGACATTTTAAACCAAGAATGTTTTCATTTCGATTTTTTAATGGTTTTTGCTGTTTATTCCTAAATTTGTATAGAATTTTTTTGTTAATTTCATGAGAAAAAAAAAAAAAAAAAAAAAAAAAAAAACATGTATATATTAAATGTGGAGTGTGGAGGCGGTCAGGTGGCGGGCCGTGGTCTCCGGCGGCCGCCCTGGCGCCGCTCTGCTCCCTCTCCAGGAGTTGTGTTTTGTTAAACTGCAGTACTCTTGTCTGTACTGCCTGGACGCTTACTGCGTTGCGGACATTTTAAACCAAGAATGTTTTCATTTCGATTTTTTAATGGTTTTTGCTGTTTATTCCTAAATTTGTATAGAATTTTTTTGTTAATTTCATGAAAAAAAAAAAAAAAAAAAAAAAAAAAAAAAAAAAAAAAAAACATGTATATATTAAATGTGGAGTGTGGAGGCGGTCAGGTGGCGGGCCGTGGTCTCCGGCGGCCGCCCTGGCGCCGCTCTGCTCCCTCTCCAGGAGTTGTGTTTTGTTAAACTGCAGTACTCTTGTCTGTACTGCCTGGACGCTTACTGCGTTGCGGACATTTTAAACCAAGAATGTTTTCATTTCGATTTTTTAATGGTTTTTGCTGTTTATTCCTAAATTTGTATAGAATTTTTTTGTTAATTTCATGAGAAAAAAAAAAAAAAAAAAAAAACATGTATATATTAAATGTGGAGTGTGGAGGCGGTCAGGTGGCGGGCCGTGGTCTCCGGCGGCCGCCCTGGCGCCGCTCTGCTCCCTCTCCAGGAGTTGTGTTTTGTTAAACTGCAGTACTCTTGTCTGTACTGCCTGGACGCTTACTGCGTTGCGGACATTTTAAACCAAGAATGTTTTCATTTCGATTTTTTAATGGTTTTTGCTGTTTATTCCTAAATTTGTATAGAATTTTTTTGTTAATTTCATGAGAAAAAAAAAAAAAAAAAAAAAAAAAAAAAACATGTATATATTAAATGTGGAGTGTGGAGGCGGTCAGGTGGCGGGCCGTGGTCTCCGGCGGCCGCCCTGGCGCCGCTCTGCTCCCTCTCCAGGAGTTGTGTTTTGTTAAACTGCAGTACTCTTGTCTGTACTGCCTGGACGCTTACTGCGTTGCGGACATTTTAAACCAAGAATGTTTTCATTTCGATTTTTTAATGGTTTTTGCTGTTTATTCCTAAATTTGTATAGAATTTTTTTGTTAATTTCATGAGAAAAAAAAAAAAAAAAAAAAAAAAAAAAAAAAAAAAAAACATGTATATATTAAATGTGGAGTGTGGAGGCGGTCAGGTGGCGGGCCGTGGTCTCCGGCGGCCGCCCTGGCGCCGCTCTGCTCCCTCTCCAGGAGTTGTGTTTTGTTAAACTGCAGTACTCTTGTCTGTACTGCCTGGACGCTTACTGCGTTGCGGACATTTTAAACCAAGAATGTTTTCATTTCGATTTTTTAATGGTTTTTGCTGTTTATTCCTAAATTTGTATAGAATTTTTTTGTTAATTTCATGAGAAAAAAAAAAAAAAAAAAAAAAAAAAAACATGTATATATTAAATGTGGAGTGTGGAGGCGGTCAGGTGGCGGGCCGTGGTCTCCGGCGGCCGCCCTGGCGCCGCTCTGCTCCCTCTCCAGGAGTTGTGTTTTGTTAAACTGCAGTACTCTTGTCTGTACTGCCTGGACGCTTACTGCGTTGCGGACATTTTAAACCAAGAATGTTTTCATTTCGATTTTTTAATGGTTTTTGCTGTTTATTCCTAAATTTGTATAGAATTTTTTTGTTAATTTCATGAGAAAAAAAAAAAAAAAAAAAAAAAAAAAAAAAAAAAAAAAACATGTATATATTAAATGTGGAGTGTGGAGGCGGTCAGGTGGCGGGCCGTGGTCTCCGGCGGCCGCCCTGGCGCCGCTCTGCTCCCTCTCCAGGAGTTGTGTTTTGTTAAACTGCAGTACTCTTGTCTGTACTGCCTGGACGCTTACTGCGTTGCGGACATTTTAAACCAAGAATGTTTTCATTTCGATTTTTTAATGGTTTTTGCTGTTTATTCCTAAATTTGTATAGAATTTTTTTGTTAATTTCATGAGAAAAAAAAAAAAAAAAAAAAAAAAAAAAAACATGTATATATTAAATGTGGAGTGTGGAGGCGGTCAGGTGGCGGGCCGTGGTCTCCGGCGGCCGCCCTGGCGCCGCTCTGCTCCCTCTCCAGGAGTTGTGTTTTGTTAAACTGCAGTACTCTTGTCTGTACTGCCTGGACGCTTACTGCGTTGCGGACATTTTAAACCAAGAATGTTTTCATTTCGATTTTTTAATGGTTTTTGCTGTTTATTCCTAAATTTGTATAGAATTTTTTTGTTAATTTCATGAGAAAAAAAAAAAAAAAAAAAAAAACATGTGTATATTAAATGTGGAGTGTGGAGGCGGTCAGGTGGCGGGCCGTGGTCTCCGGCGGCCGCCCTGGCGCCGCTCTGCTCCCTCTCCAGGAGTTGTGTTTTGTTAAACTGCAGTACTCTTGTCTGTACTGCCTGGACGCTTACTGCGTTGCGGACATTTTAAACCAAGAATGTTTTCATTTCGATTTTTTAATGGTTTTTGCTGTTTATTCCTAAATTTGTATAGAATTTTTTTGTTAATTTCATGAGAAAAAAAAAAAAAAAAAAAAAAAACATGTATATATTAAATGTGGAGTGTGGAGGCGGTCAGGTGGCGGGCCGTGGTCTCCGGCGGCCGCCCTGGCGCCGCTCTGCTCCCTCTCCAGGAGTTGTGTTTTGTTAAACTGCAGTACTCTTGTCTGTACTGCCTGGACGCTTACTGCGTTGCGGACATTTTAAACCAAGAATGTTTTCATTTCGATTTTTTAATGGTTTTTGCTGTTTATTCCTAAATTTGTATAGAATTTTTTTGTTAATTTCATGAGAAAAAAAAAAAAAAAAAAAAAAAAAAAAACATGTATATATTAAATGTGGAGTGTGGAGGCGGTCAGGTGGCGGGCCGTGGTCTCCGGCGGCCGCCCTGGCGCCGCTCTGCTCCCTCTCCAGGAGTTGTGTTTTGTTAAACTGCAGTACTCTTGTCTGTACTGCCTGGACGCTTACTGCGTTGCGGACATTTTAAACCAAGAATGTTTTCATTTCGATTTTTTAATGGTTTTTGCTGTTTATTCCTAAATTTGTATAGAATTTTTTTGTTAATTTCATGAGAAAAAAAAAAAAAAAAAAAAAAAAAAACATGTATATATTAAATGTGGAGTGTGGAGGCGGTCAGGTGGCGGGCCGTGGTCTCCGGCGGCCGCCCTGGCGCCGCTCTGCTCCCTCTCCAGGAGTTGTGTTTTGTTAAACTGCAGTACTCTTGTCTGTACTGCCTGGACGCTTACTGCGTTGCGGACATTTTAAACCAAGAATGTTTTCATTATTCCTAAATTTGTATAGAATTTTTTTGTTAATTTCATGAGAAAAAAAAAAAAAAAAAAAAAAAAAAAACATGTATATATTAAATGTGGAGTGTGGAGGCGGTCAGGTGGCGGGCCGTGGTCTCCGGCGGCCGCCCTGGCGCCGCTCTGCTCCCTCTCCAGGAGTTGTGTTTTGTTAAACTGCAGTACTCTTGTCTGTACTGCCTGGACGCTTACTGCGTTGCGGACATTTTAAACCAAGAATGTTTTCATTTCGATTTTTTAATGGTTTTTGCTGTTTATTCCTAAATTTGTATAGAATTTTTTTGTTTATTTCATGAGAAAAAAAAAAAAAAAAAAAAAAAAAAAAAAAAAAAAAAAAAAAAAAAAAAAAAACATGTATATATTAAATGTGGAGTGTGGAGGCGGTCAGGTGGCGCGCCGTGGTCTCCGGCGGCCGCCCTGGCGCCGCTCTGCTCCCTCTCCAGGAGTTGTGTTTTGTTAAACTGCAGTACTCTTGTCTGTACTGCCTGGACGCTTACTGCGTTGCGGACATTTTAAACCAAGAATGTTTTCATTTCGATTTTTTAATGGTTTTTGCTGTTTATTCCTAAATTTGTATAGAATTTTTTTGTTAATTTCATGAGAAAAAAAAAAAAAAAAAAAAAAAAAAAAAAAAAAAAAAAAAAAAAACATGTATATATTAAATGTGGAGTGTGGAGGCGGTCAGGTGGCGGGCCGTGGTCTCCGGCGGCCGCCCTGGCGCCGCTCTGCTCCCTCTCCAGGAGTTGTGTTTTGTTAAACTGCAGTACTCTTGTCTGTACTGCCTGGACGCTTACTGCGTTGCGGACATTTTAAACCAAGAATGTTTTCATTTCGATTTTTTAATGGTTTTTGCTGTTTATTCCTAAATTTGTATAGAATTTTTTTGTTAATTTCATGAGAAAAAAAAAAAAAAAAAAAAAAAAAAACATGTATATATTAAATGTGGAGTGTGGAGGCGGTCAGGTGGCGGGCCGTGGTCTCCGGCGGCCGCCCTGGCGCCGCTCTGCTCCCTCTCCAGGAGTTGTGTTTTGTTAAACTGCAGTACTCTTGTCTGTACTGCCTGGACGCTTACTGCGTTGCGGACATTTTAAACCAAGAATGTTTTCATTTCGATTTTTTAATGGTTTTTGCTGTTTATTCCTAAATTTGTATAGAATTTTTTTGTTAATTTCATGAGAAAAAAAAAAAAAAAAAAAAAAACATGTGTATATTAAATGTGGAGTGTGGAGGCGGTCAGGTGGCGGGCCGTGGTCTCCGGCGGCCGCCCTGGCGCCGCTCTGCTCCCTCTCCAGGAGTTGTGTTTTGTTAAACTGCAGTACTCTTGTCTGTACTGCCTGGACGCTTACTGCGTTGCGGACATTTTAAACCAAGAATGTTTTCATTTCGATTTTTTAATGGTTTTTGCTGTTTATTCCTAAATTTGTATAGAATTTTTTTGTTAATTTCATGAGAAAAAAAAAAAAAAAAAAAAACATGTATATATTAAATGTGGAGTGTGGAGGCGGTCAGGTGGCGGGCCGTGGTCTCCGGCGGCCGCCCTGGCGCCGCTCTGCTCCCTCTCCAGGAGTTGTGTTTTGTTAAACTGCAGTACTCTTGTCTGTACTGCCTGGACGCTTACTGCGTTGCGGACATTTTAAACCAAGAATGTTTTCATTTCGATTTTTTAATGGTTTTTGCTGTTTATTCCTAAATTTGTATAGAATTTTTTTGTTAATTTCATGAGAAAAAAAAAAAAAAAAAAAAAAAAAAAACATGTATATATTAAATGTGGAGTGTGGAGGCGGTCAGGTGGCGGGCCGTGGTCTCCGGCGGCCGCCCTGGCGCCGCTCTGCTCCCTCTCCAGGAGTTGTGTTTTGTTAAACTGCAGTACTCTTGTCTGTACTGCCTGGACGCTTACTGCGTTGCGGACATTTTAAACCAAGAATGTTTTCATTTCGATTTTTTAATGGTTTTTGCTGTTTATTCCTAAATTTGTATAGAATTTTTTTGTTAATTTCATGAGAAAAAAAAAAAAAAAAAAAAAAAAAAAAAACATGTATATATTAAATGTGGAGTGTGGAGGCGGTCAGGTGGCGGGCCGTGGTCTCCGGCGGCCGCCCTGGCGCCGCTCTGCTCCCTCTCCAGGAGTTGTGTTTTGTTAAACTGCAGTACTCTTGTCTGTACTGCCTGGACGCTTACTGCGTTGCGGACATTTTAAACCAAGAATGTTTTCATTTCGATTTTTTAATGGTTTTTGCTGTTTATTCCTAAATTTGTATAGAATTTTTTTGTTAATTTCATGAGAAAAAAAAAAAAAAAAAAAAAAAAAAAACATGTATATATTAAATGTGGAGTGTGGAGGCGGTCAGGTGGCGGGCCGTGGTCTCCGGCGGCCGCCCTGGCGCCGCTCTGCTCCCTCTCCAGGAGTTGTGTTTTGTTAAACTGCAGTACTCTTGTCTGTACTGCCTGGACGCTTACTGCGTTGCGGACATTTTAAACCAAGAATGTTTTCATTTCGATTTTTTAATGGTTTTTGCTGTTTATTCCTAAATTTGTATAGAATTTTTTTGTTTATTTCATGAGAAAAAAAAAAAAAAAAAAAAAAAAAAAAAAAAAAAAAAAAAAAAAAAAAAAAAAAAACATGTATATATTAAATGTGGAGTGTGGAGGCGGTCAGGTGGCGCGCCGTGGTCTCCGGCGGCCGCCCTGGCGCCGCTCTGCTCCCTCTCCAGGAGTTGTGTTTTGTTAAACTGCAGTACTCTTGTCTGTACTGCCTGGACGCTTACTGCGTTGCGGACATTTTAAACCAAGAATGTTTTCATTTCGATTTTTTAATGGTTTTTGCTGTTTATTCCTAATTTTGTATAGAATTTTTTTGTTAATTTCATGAGAAAAAAAAAAAAAAAAAAAAAAAAAACATGTATATATTAAATGTGGAGTGTGGAGGCGGTCAGGTGGCGGGCCGTGGTCTCCGGCGGCCGCCCTGGCGCCGCTCTGCTCCCTCTCCAGGAGTTGTGTTTTGTTAAACTGCAGTACTCTTGTCTGTACTGCCTGGACGCTTACTGCGTTGCGGACATTTTAAACCAAGAATGTTTTCATTTCGATTTTTTAATGGTTTTTGCTGTTTATTCCTAAATTTGTATAGAATTTTTTTGTTAATTTCATGAGAAAAAAAAAAAAAAAAAAAAAAAAAAAAAAAAAAAAAAAAAAACATGTATATATTAAATGTGGAGTGTGGAGGCGGTCAGGTGGCGGGCCGTGGTCTCCGGCGGCCGCCCTGGCGCCGCTCTGCTCCCTCTCCAGGAGTTGTGTTTTGTTAAACTGCAGTACTCTTGTCTGTACTGCCTGGACGCTTACTGCGTTGCGGACATTTTAAACCAAGAATGTTTTCATTTCGATTTTTTAATGGTTTTTGCTGTTTATTCCTAAATTTGTATAGAATTTTTTTGTTAATTTCATGAGAAAAAAAAAAAAAAAAAAAAAAAAAAAAACATGTATATATTAAATGTGGAGTGTGGAGGCGGTCAGGTGGCGGGCCGTGGTCTCCGGCGGCCGCCCTGGCGCCGCTCTGCTCCCTCTCCAGGAGTTGTGTTTTGCTAAACTGCAGTACTCTTGTCTGTACTGCCTGGACGCTTACTGCGTTGCGGACATTTTAAACCAAGAATGTTTTCATTTCGATTTTTTAATGGTTTTTGCTGTTTATTCCTAAATTTGTATAGAATTTTTTTGTTAAATTCATGAGAAAAAAAAAAAAAAAAAAAAAAAAAAAAAAAAAAAAAAAAAAACATGTATATATTAAATGTGGAGTGTGGAGGCGGTCAGGTGGCGGGCCGTGGTCTCCGGCGGCCGCCCTGGCGCCGCTCTGCTCCCTCTCCAGGAGTTGTGTTTTGTTAAACTGCAGTACTCTTGTCTGTACTGCCTGGACGCTTACTGCGTTGCGGACATTTTAAACCAAGAATGTTTTCATTTCGATTTTTTAATGGTTTTTGCTGTTTATTCCTAAATTTGTATAGAATTTTTTTGTTAATTTCATGAGAAAAAAAAAAAAAAAAAAAAAAAAAAAAAAAAAAAAAAAAAAACATGTATATATTAAATGTGGAGTGTGGAGGCGGTCAGGTGGCGGGCCGTGGTCTCCGGCGGCCGCCCTGGCGCCGCTCTGCTCCCTCTCCAGGAGTTGTGTTTTGTTAAACTGCAGTACTCTTGTCTGTACTGCCTGGACGCTTACTGCGTTGCGGACATTTTAAACCAAGAATGTTTTCATTTCGATTTTTTAATGGTTTTTGCTGTTTATTCCTAAATTTGTATAGAATTTTTTTGTTAATTTCATGAGAAAAAAAAAAAAAAAAAAAAAAAAAAAAAAAAAAAAAAAAAACATGTATATATTAAATGTGGAGTGTGGAGGCGGTCAGGTGGCGGGCCGTGGTCTCCGGCGGCCGCCCTGGCGCCGCTCTGCTCCCTCTCCAGGAGTTGTGTTTTGTTAAACTGCAGTACTCTTGTCTGTACTGCCTGGACGCTTACTGCGTTGCGGACATTTTAAACCAAGAATGTTTTCATTTCGATTTTTTAATGGTTTTTGCTGTTTATTCCTAAATTTGTATAGAATTTTTTTGTTAATTTCATGAGAAAAAAAAAAAAAAAAAAAAAAAAAAAAAAAAAAAAAAAACATGTATATATTAAATGTGGAGTGTGGAGGCGGTCAGGTGGCGGGCCGTGGTCTCCGGCGGCCGCCCTGGCGCCGCTCTGCTCCCTCTCCAGGAGTTGTGTTTTGTTAAACTGCAGTACTCTTGTCTGTACTGCCTGGACGCTTACTGCGTTGCGGACATTTTAAACCAAGAATGTTTTCATTTCGATTTTTTAATGGTTTTTGCTGTTTATTCCTAAATTTGTATAGAATTTTTTTGTTAATTTCATGAGAAAAAAAAAAAAAAAAAAAAAAAAAACATGTATATATTAAATGTGGAGTGTGGAGGCGGTCAGGTGGCGGGCCGTGGTCTCCGGCGGCCGCCCTGGCGCCGCTCTGCTCCCTCTCCAGGAGTTGTGTTTTGTTAAACTGCAGTACTCTTGTCTGTACTGCCTGGACGCTTACTGCGTTGCGGACATTTTAAACCAAGAATGTTTTCATTTCGATTTTTTAATGGTTTTTGCTGTTTATTCCTAAATTTGTATAGAATTTTTTTGTTAATTTCATGAGAAAAAAAAAAAAAAAAAAAACATGTATATATTAAATGTGGAGTGTGGAGGCGGTCAGGTGGCGGGCCGTGGTCTCCGGCGGCCGCCCTGGCGCCGCTCTGCTCCCTCTCCAGGAGTTGTGTTTTGTTAAACTGCAGTACTCTTGTCTGTACTGCCTGGACGCTTACTGCGTTGCGGACATTTTAAACCAAGAATGTTTTCATTTCGATTTTTTAATGGTTTTTGCTGTTTATTCCTAAATTTGTATAGAATTTTTTTGTTAATTTCATGAGAAAAAAAAAAAAAAAAAAAAAAAAAAAAAAAAAAAAAAAAAAAAAAAAACATGTATATATTAAATGTGGAGTGTGGAGGCGGTCAGGTGGCGGGCCGTGGTCTCCGGCGGCCGCCCTAGCGCCGCTCTGCTCCCTCTCCAGGAGTTGTGTTTTGTTAAACTGCAGTACTCTTGTCTGTACTGCCTGGACGCTTACTGCGTTGCGGACATTTTAAACCAAGAATGTTTTCATTTCGATTTTTTAATGGTTTTTGCTGTTTATTCCTAAATTTGTATAGAATTTTTTTGTTAATTTCATGAGAAAAAAAAAAAAAAAAAAAAAAAAAAAAAAAAAAAAAAAAAAAAAACATGTATATATTAAATGTGGAGTGTGGAGGCGGTCAGGTGGCGGGCCGTGGTCTCCGGCGGCCGCCCTGGCGCCGCTCTGCTCCCTCTCCAGGAGTTGTGTTTTGTTAAACTGCAGTACTCTTGTCTGTACTGCCTGGACGCTTACTGCGTTGCGGACATTTTAAACCAAGAATGTTTTCATTTCGATTTTTTAATGGTTTTTGCTGTTTATTCCTAAATTTGTATAGAATTTTTTTGTTAATTTCATGAGAAAAAAAAAAAAAAAAAAAAAAAAAAAAAAAAAAAAAACATGTATATATTAAATGTGGAGTGTGGAGGCGGTCAGGTGGCGGGCCGTGGTCTCCGGCGGCCGCCCTGGCGCCGCTCTGCTCCCTCTCCAGGAGTTGTGTTTTGTTAAACTGCAGTACTCTTGTCTGTACTGCCTGGACGCTTACTGCGTTGCGGACATTTTAAACCAAGAATGTTTTCATTTCGATTTTTTAATGGTTTTTGCTGTTTATTCCTAAATTTGTATAGAATTTTTTTGTTAATTTCATGAGAAAAAAAAAAAAAAAAAAAAAAAAAAAAAAAAAAAAAAAAAAAAAAAAACATGTATATATTAAATGTGGAGTGTGGAGGCGGTCAGGTGGCGGGCCGTGGTCTCCGGCGGCCGCCCTGGCGCCGCTCTGCTCCCTCTCCAGGAGTTGTGTTTTGTTAAACTGCAGTACTCTTGTCTGTACTGCCTGGACGCTTACTGCGTTGCGGACATTTTAAACCAAGAATGTTTTCATTTCGATTTTTTAATGGTTTTTGCTGTTTATTCCTAAATTTGTATAGAATTTTTTTGTTAATTTCATGAGAAAAAAAAAAAAAAAAAAAAAAAAAAAAAAAAAAAAAAAACATGTATATATTAAATGTGGAGTGTGGAGGCGGTCAGGTGGCGGGCCGTGGTCTCCGGCGGCCGCCCTGGCGCCGCTCTGCTCCCTCTCCAGGAGTTGTGTTTTGTTAAACTGCAGTACTCTTGTCTGTACTGCCTGGACGCTTACTGCGTTGCGGACATTTTAAACCAAGAATGTTTTCATTTCGATTTTTTAATGGTTTTTGCTGTTTATTCCTAAATTTGTATAGAATTTTTTTGTTAATTTCATGAGAAAAAAAAAAAAA
The DNA here is from genome assembly GCA_026315105.1 of Locusta migratoria. Taxonomy (NCBI): domain Eukaryota; kingdom Metazoa; phylum Arthropoda; class Insecta; order Orthoptera; family Acrididae; genus Locusta; species Locusta migratoria. Next base: position 347,915 of record JAOYRU010002311.1, on the reverse strand, counting down.
AAAAAAAAAACATGTATATATTAAATGTGGAGTGTGGAGGCGGTCAGGTGGCGGGCCGTGGTCTCCGGCGGCCGCCCTGGCGCCGCTCTGCTCCCTCTCCAGGAGTTGTGTTTTGTTAAACTGCAGTACTCTTGTCTGTACTGCCTGGACGCTTACTGCGTTGCGGACATTTTAAACCAAGAATGTTTTCATTTCGATTTTTTAATGGTTTTTGCTGTTTATTCCTAAATTTGTATAGAATTTTTTTGTTAATTTCATGAGAAAAAAAAAAAAAAAAAAAAAAAAAAAAAAAAACATGTATATATTAAATGTGGAGTGTGGAGGCGGTCAGGTGGCGGGCCGTGGTCTCCGGCGGCCGCCCTGGCGCCGCTCTGCTCCCTCTCCAGGAGTTGTGTTTTGTTAAACTGCAGTACTCTTGTCTGTACTGCCTGGACGCTTACTGCGTTGCGGACATTTTAAACCAAGAATGTTTTCATTTCGATTTTTTAATGGTTTTTGCTGTTTATTCCTAAATTTGTATAGAATTTTTTTGTTAATTTCATGAGAAAAAAAAAAAAAAAAAAAAAAAAAAAAAAAAAAAAAAAAAAAAAAAGAAACATGTATATATTAAATGTGGAGTGTGGAGGCGGTCAGGTGGCGGGCCGTGGTCTCCGGCGGCCGCCCTGGCGCCGCTCTGCTCCCTCTCCAGGAGTTGTGTTTTGTTAAACTGCAGTACTCTTGTCTGTACTGCCTGGACGCTTACTGCGTTGCGGACATTTTAAACCAAGAATGTTTTCATTTCGATTTTTTAATGGTTTTTGCTGTTTATTCCTAAATTTGTATAGAATTTTTTTGTTAATTTCATGAGAAAAAAAAAAAAAAAAAAAAAAAAACATGTATATATTAAATGTGGAGTGTGGATGCGGTCAGGTGGCGGGCCGTGGTCTCCGGCGGCCGCCCTGGCGCCGCTCTGCTCCCTCTCCAGGAGTTGTGTTTTGTTAAACTGCAGTACTCTTGTCTGTACTGCCTGGACGCTTACTGCGTTGCGGACATTTTAAACCAAGAATGTTTTCATTTCGATTTTTTAATGGTTTTTGCTGTTTATTCCTAAATTTGTATAGAATTTTTTTGTTAATTTCATGAGAAACAAACAAAAAAGAAAACATGTATATATTAAATGTGGAGTGTGGAGGCGGTCAGGTGGCGGGCCGTGGTCTCCGGCGGCCGCCCTGGCGCCGCTCTGCTCCCTCTCCAGGAGTTGTGTTTTGTTAAACTGCAGTACTCTTGTCTGTACTGCCTGGACGCTTACTGCGTTGCGGACATTTTAAACCAAGAATGTTTTCATTTCGATTTTTTAATGGTTTTTGCTGTTTATTCCTAAATTTGTATAGAATTTTTTTGTTAATTTCATGAGAAAAAAAAAAAAAAAAAAAAAAAAAAAAACATGTATATATCAAATGTGGAGTGTGGAGGCGGTCAGGTGGCGGGCCGTGGTCTCCGGCGGCCGCCCTGGCGCCGCTCTGCTCCCTCTCCAGGAGTTGTGTTTTGTTAAACTGCAGTACTCTTGTCTGTACTGCCTGGACGCTTACTGCGTTGCGGACATTTTAAACCAAGAATGTTTTCATTTCGATTTTTTAATGGTTTTTGCTGTTTATTCCTAAATTTGTATAGAATTTTTTTGTTAATTTCATGAGAAAAAAAAAAAAAAAAAAAAAAAAAAAAAAAAAATATGTATATATCAAATGTGGAGTGTGGAGGCGGTCAGGTGGCGGGCCGTGGTCTCCGGCGGCCGCCCTGGCGCCGCTCTGCTCCCTCTCCAGGAGTTGTGTTTTGTTAAACTGCAGTACTCTTGTCTGTACTGCCTGGACGCTTACTGCGTTGCGGACATTTTAAACCAAGAATGTTTTCATTTCGATTTTTTAATGGTTTTTGCTGTTTATTCCTAAATTTGTATAGAATTTTTTTGTTAATTTCATGAGAAAGAAAAAAAAAAAAAAAAAAAAAAAAAAAAAAAAAAAAAAACATGTATATATCAAATGTGGAGTGTGGAGGCGGTCAGGTGGCGGGCCGTGGTCTCCGGCGGCCGCCCTGGCGCCGCTCTGCTCCCTCTCCAGGAGTTGTGTTTTGTTAAACTGCAGTACTCTTGTCTGTACTGCCTGGACGCTTACTGCGTTGCGGACATTTTAAACCAAGAATGTTTTCATTTCGATTTTTTAATGGTTTTTGCTGTTTATTCCTAAATTTGTATAGAATTTTTTTGTTAATTTCATGAGAAAGAAAAAAAAAAAAAAAAAAAAAAAAAAAAAAAAAAAAAAAACATGTATATATCAAATGTGGAGTGTGGAGGCGGTCAGGTGGCGGGCCGTGGTCTCCGGCGGCCGCCCTGGCGCCGCTCTGCTCCCTCTCCAGGAGTTGTGTTTTGTTAAACTGCAGTACTCTTGTCTGTACTGCCTGGACGCTTACTGCGTTGCGGACATTTTAAACCAAGAATGTTTTCATTTCGATTTTTTAATGGTTTTTGCTGTTTATTCCTAAATTTGTATAGAATTTTTTTGTTAATTTCATGAGAAAGAAAAAAAAAAAAAAAAAAAAAAAAAAAAAAAAAAAAAAAAAAAAACATGTATATATCAAATGTGGAGTGTGGAGGCGGTCAGGTGGCGGGCCGTGGTCTCCGGCGGCCGCCCTGGCGCCGCTCTGCTCCCTCTCCAGGAGTTGTGTTTTGTTAAACTGCAGTACTCTTGTCTGTACTGCCTGGACGCTTACTGCGTTGCGGACATTTTAAACCAAGAATGTTTTCATTTCGATTTTTTAATGGTTTTTGCTGTTTATTCCTAAATTTGTATAGAATTTTTTTGTTAATTTCATGAGAAACAAACAAAAAAGAAAACATGTATATATTAAATGTGGAGTGTGGAGGCGGTCAGGTGGCGGGCCGTGGTCTCCGGCGGCCGCCCTGGCGCCGCTCTGCTCCCTCTCCAGGAGTTGTGTTTTGTTAAACTGCAGTACTCTTGTCTGTACTGCCTGGACGCTTACTGCGTTGCGGACATTTTAAACCAAGAATGTTTTCATTTCGATTTTTTAATGGTTTTTGCTGTTTATTCCTAAATTTGTATAGAATTTTTTTGTTAATTTCATGAGAAAAAAAAAAAAAAAAAAAAAAAAAAAAACATGTATATATCAAATGTGGAGTGTGGAGGCGGTCAGGTGGCGGGCCGTGGTCTCCGGCGGCCGCCCTGGCGCCGCTCTGCTCCCTCTCCAGGAGTTGTGTTTTGTTAAACTGCAGTACTCTTGTCTGTACTGCCTGGACGCTTACTGCGTTGCGGACATTTTAAACCAAGAATGTTTTCATTTCGATTTTTTAATGGTTTTTGCTGTTTATTCCTAAATTTGTATAGAATTTTTTTGTTAATTTCATGAGAAAAAAAAAAAAAAAAAAAAAAAAAAAAAAAAAAAAAAATATGTATATATCAAATGTGGAGTGTGGAGGCGGTCAGGTGGCGGGCCGTGGTCTCCGGCGGCCGCCCTGGCGCCGCTCTGCTCCCTCTCCAGGAGTTGTGTTTTGTTAAACTGCAGTACTCTTGTCTGTACTGCCTGGACGCTTACTGCGTTGCGGACATTTTAAACCAAGAATGTTTTCATTTCGATTTTTTAATGGTTTTTGCTGTTTATTCCTAAATTTGTATAGAATTTTTTTGTTAATTTCATGAGAAAGAAAAAAAAAAAAAAAAAAAAAAAAAAAAAAAAAAAAAAAAACATGTATATATCAAATGTGGAGTGTGGAGGCGGTCAGGTGGCGGGCCGTGGTCTCCGGCGGCCGCCCTGGCGCCGCTCTGCTCCCTCTCCAGGAGTTGTGTTTTGTTAAACTGCAGTACTCTTGTCTGTACTGCCTGGACGCTTACTGCGTTGCGGACATTTTAAACCAAGAATGTTTTCATTTCGATTTTTTAATGGTTTTTGCTGTTTATTCCTAAATTTGTATAGAATTTTTTTGTTAATTTCATGAGAAAAAAAAAAAAAAAAAAAAAAAAAAAAAAAAAAAAAAAAAAAAAACATGTATATATCAAATGTGGAGTGTGGAGGCGGTCAGGTGGCGGGCCGTGGTCTCCGGCGGCCGCCCTGGCGCCGCTCTGCTCCCTCTCCAGGAGTTGTGTTTTGTTAAACTGCAGTACTCTTGTCTGTACTGCCTGGACGCTTACTGCGTTGCGGACATTTTAAACCAAGAATGTTTTCATTTCGATTTTTTAATGGTTTTTGCTGTTTATTCCTAAATTTGTATAGAATTTTTTTGTTAATTTCATGAGAAAAAAAAAAAAAAAAAAAAAACATGTATATATCAAATGTGGAGTGTGGAGGCGGTCAGGTGGCGGGCCGTGGTCTCCGGCGGCCGCCCTGGCGCCGCTCTGCTCCCTCTCCAGGAGTTGTGTTTTGTTAAACTGCAGTACTCTTGTCTGTACTGCCTGGACGCTTACTGCGTTGCGGACATTTTAAACCAAGAATGTTTTCATTTCGATTTTTTAATGGTTTTTGCTGTTTATTCCTAAATTTGTATAGAATTTTTTTGTTAATTTCATGAGAAAAAAAAAAAAAAAAAAAAAAAAAAAAAAAAAAAAAAAAAAAACATGTATATATTAAATGTGGAGTGTGGAGGCGGTCAGGTGGCGGGCCGTGGTCTCCGGCGGCCGCCCTGGCGCCGCTCTGCTCCCTCTCCAGGAGTTGTGTTTTGTTAAACTGCAGTACTCTTGTCTGTACTGCCTGGACGCTTACTGCGTTGCGGACATTTTAAACCAAGAATGTTTTCATTTCGATTTTTTAATGGTTTTTGCTGTTTATTCCTAAATTTGTATAGAATTTTTTTGTTAATTTCATGAGAAAAAAAAAAAAACGTGTATATATTAAATGTGGAGTGTGGAGGCGGTCAGGTGGCGGGCCGTGGTCTCCGGCGGCCGCCCTGGCGCCGCTCTGCTCCCTCTCCAGGAGTTGTGTTTTGTTAAACTGCAGTACTCTTGTCTGTACTGCCTGGACGCTTACTGCGTTGCGGACATTTTAAACCAAGAATGTTTTCATTTCGATTTTTAATGGTTTTTGCTGTTTATTCCTAAATTTGTATAAAATTTTTTTGTTAATTTCATGAGAAACAAACAAAAAAGAAAACATGTATATATTAAATGTGGAGTGTGGAGGCGGTCAGGTGGCGGGCCGTGGTCTCCGGCGGCCGCCCTGGCGCCGCTCTGCTCCCTCTCCAGGAGTTGTGTTTTGTTAAACTGCAGTACTCTTGTCTGTACTGCCTGGACGCTTACTGCGTTGCGGACATTTTAAACCAAGAATGTTTTCATTTCGATTTTTTAATGGTTTTTGCTGTTTATTCCTAAATTTGTATAGAATTTTTTTGTTAATTTCATGAGAAAAAAAAAAAACGTGTATATATTAAATGTGGAGTGTGGAGGCGGTCAGGTGGCGGGCCGTGGTCTCCGGCGGCCGCCCTGGCGCCGCTCTGCTCCCTCTCCAGGAGTTGTGTTTTGTTAAACTGCAGTACTCTTGTCTGTACTGCCTGGACGCTTACTGCGTTGCGGACATTTTAAACCAAGAATGTTTTCATTTCGATTTTTTAATGGTTTTTGCTGTTTATTCCTAAATTTGTATAGAATTTTTTTGTTAATTTCATGAGAAAAAAAAAAAAAAAAAAAAAAAAAAAAAAAAAAAAAAAAACATGTATATATTAAATGTGGAGTGTGGAGGCGGTCAGGTGGCGGGCCGTGGTCTCCGGCGGCCGCCCTGGCGCCGCTCTGCTCCCTCTCCAGGAGTTGTGTTTTGTTAAACTGCAGTACTCTTGTCTGTACTGCCTGGACGCTTACTGCGTTGCGGACATTTTAAACCAAGAATGTTTTCATTTCGATTTTTTAATGGTTTTTGCTGTTTATTCCTAAATTTGTATAGAATTTTTTTGTTAATTTCATGAGAAAAAAAAAAAAAAAAAAAAAAAAAAAAAAAAAAAAAAAAACATGTATATATTAAATGTGGAGTGTGGAGGCGGTCAGGTGGCGGGCCGTGGTCTCCGGCGGCCGCCCTGGCGCCGCTCTGCTCCCTCTCCAGGAGTTGTGTTTTGTTAAACTGCAGTACTCTTGTCTGTACTGCCTGGACGCTTACTGCGTTGCGGACATTTTAAACCAAGAATGTTTTCATTTCGATTTTTTAATGGTTTTTGCTGTTTATTCCTAAATTTGTATAGAATTTTTTTGTTAATTTCATGAGAAAAAAAAAAAAAAAAAAAAAAAAAAAAAAAAAAAAAAACATGTATATATTAAATGTGGAGTGTGGAGGCGGTCAGGTGGCGGGCCGTGGTCTCCGGCGGCCGCCCTGGCGCCGCTCTGCTCCCTCTCCAGGAGTTGTGTTTTGTTAAACTGCAGTACTCTTGTCTGTACTGCCTGGACGCTTACTGCGTTGCGGACATTTTAAACCAAGAATGTTTTCATTTCGATTTTTTAATGGTTTTTGCTGTTTATTCCTAAATTTGTATAGAATTTTTTTGTTAATTTCATGAGAAAAAAAAAAAAAAAAAAAAAAAAAAAAAAAAAAAAAAACATGTATATATTAAATGTGGAGTGCGGAGGCGGTCAGGTGGCGGGCCGTGGTCTCCGGCGGCCGCCCTGGCGCCGCTCTGCTCCCTCTCCAGGAGTTGTGTTTTGTTAAACTGCAGTACTCTTGTCTGTACTGCCTGGACGCTTACTGCGTTGCGGACATTTTAAACCAAGAATGTTTTCATTTCGATTTTTTAATGGTTTTTGCTGTTTATTCCTAAATTTGTATAGAATTTTTTTGTTAATTTCATGAGAAAAAAAAAAAAAAAAAAAAAAAAAAAAAAAAAAAAAAAAAAACATGTATATATCAAATGTGGAGTGTGGAGGCGGTCAGGTGGCGGGCCGTGGTCTCCGGCGGCCGCCCTGGCGCCGCTCTGCTCCCTCTCCAGGAGTTGTGTTTTGTTAAACTGCAGTACTCTTGTCTGTACTGCCTGGACGCTTACTGCGTTGCGGACATTTTAAACCAAGAATGTTTTCATTTCGATTTTTTAATGGTTTTTGCTGTTTATTCCTAAATTTGTATAGAATTTTTTTGTTAATTTCATGAGAAAAAAAAAAAACGTGTATATATTAAATGTGGAGTGTGGAGGCGGTCAGGTGGCGGGCCGTGGTCTCCGGCGGCCGCCCTGGCGCCGCTCTGCTCCCTCTCCAGGAGTTGTGTTTTGTTAAACTGCAGTACTCTTGTCTGTACTGCCTGGACGCTTACTGCGTTGCGGACATTTTAAACCAAGAATGTTTTCATTTCGATTTTTTAATGGTTTTTGCTGTTTATTCCTAAATTTGTATAAAATTTTTTTGTTAATTTCATGAGAAACAAACAAAAAAGAAAACATGTATATATTAAATGTGGAGTGTGGAGGCGGTCAGGTGGCGGGCCGTGGTCTCCGGCGGCCGCCCTGGCGCCGCTCTGCTCCCTCTCCAGGAGTTGTGTTTTGTTAAACTGCAGTACTCTTGTCTGTACTGCCTGGACGCTTACTGCGTTGCGGACATTTTAAACCAAGAATGTTTTCATTTCGATTTTTTAATGGTTTTTGCTGTTTATTCCTAAATTTGTATAGAATTTTTTTGTTAATTTCATGAGAAACAAACAAAAAAGAAAACATGTATATATTAAATGTGGAGTGTGGAGGCGGTCAGGTGGCGGGCCGTGGTCTCCGGCGGCCGCCCTGGCGCCGCTCTGCTCCCTCTCCAGGAGTTGTGTTTTGTTAAACTGCAGTACTCTTGTCTGTACTGCCTGGACGCTTACTGCGTTGCGGACATTTTAAACCAAGAATGTTTTCATTTCGATTTTTTAATGGTTTTTGCTGTTTATTCCTAAATTTGTATAGAATTTTTTTGTTAATTTCATGAGAAACAAACAAAAAAGAAAACATGTATATATTAAATGTGGAGTGTGGAGGCGGTCAGGTGGCGGGCCGTGGTCTCCGGCGGCCGCCCTGGCGCCGCTCTGCTCCCTCTCCAGGAGTTGTGTTTTGTTAAACTGCAGTACTCTTGTCTGTACTGCCTGGACGCTTACTGCGTTGCGGACATTTTAAACCAAGAATGTTTTCATTTCGATTTTTTAATGGTTTTTGCTGTTTATTCCTAAATTTGTATAGAATTTTTTTGTTAATTTCATGAGAAAAAAAAAAAACGTGTATATATTAAATGTGGAGTGTGGAGGCGGTCAGGTGGCGGGCCGTGGTCTCCGGCGGCCGCCCTGGCGCCGCTCTGCTCCCTCTCCAGGAGTTGTGTTTTGTTAAACTGCAGTACTCTTGTCTGTACTGCCTGGACGCTTACTGCGTTGCGGACATTTTAAACCAAGAATGTTTTCATTTCGATTTTTTAATGGTTTTTGCTGTTTATTCCTAAATTTGTATAGAATTTTTTTGTTAATTTCATGAGAAAAAAAAAAAAAAAAAAAAAAAAAAAAAAAAAAAAAAAAAAACATGTATATATTAAATGTGGAGTGTGGAGGCGGTCAGGTGGCGGGCCGTGGTCTCCGGCGGCCGCCCTGGCGCCGCTCTGCTCCCTCTCCAGGAGTTGTGTTTTGTTAAACTGCAGTACTCTTGTCTGTACTGCCTGGACGCTTACTGCGTTGCGGACATTTTAAACCAAGAATGTTTTCATTTCGATTTTTTAATGGTTTTTGCTGTTTATTCCTAAATTTGTATAGAATTTTTTTGTTAATTTCATGAGAAACAAACAAAAAAGAAAACATGTATATATTAAATGTGGAGTGTGGAGGCGGTCAGGTGGCGGGCCGTGGTCTCCGGCGGCCGCCCTGGCGCCGCTCTGCTCCCTCTCCAGGAGTTGTGTTTTGTTAAACTGCAGTACTCTTGTCTGTACTGCCTGGACGCTTACTGCGTTGCGGACATTTTAAACCAAGAATGTTTTCATTTCGATTTTTTAATGGTTTTTGCTGTTTATTCCTAAATTTGTATAGAATTTTTTTGTTAATTTCATGAGAAAAAAAAAAAAAAAAAAAAAAAAAAACATGTATATATCAAATGTGGAGTGTGGAGGCGGTCAGGTGGCGGGCCGTGGTCTCCGGCGGCCGCCCTGGCGCCGCTCTGCTCCCTCTCCAGGAGTTGTGTTTTGTTAAACTGCAGTACTCTTGTCTGTACTGCCTGGACGCTTACTGCGTTGCGGACATTTTAAACCAAGAATGTTTTCATTTCGATTTTTTAATGGTTTTTGCTGTTTATTCCTAAATTTGTATAGAATTTTTTTGTTAATTTCATGAGAAAAAAAAAAAAAAAAAAAAAAAAAAAAAAAAAAAAAAAACATGTATATATTAAATGTGGAGTGTGGAGGCGGTCAGGTGGCGGGCCGTGGTCTCCGGCGGCCGCCCTGGCGCCGCTCTGCTCCCTCTCCAGGAGTTGTGTTTTGTTAAACTGCAGTACTCTTGTCTGTACTGCCTGGACGCTTACTGCGTTGCGGACATTTTAAACCAAGAATGTTTTCATTTCGATTTTTTAATGGTTTTTGCTGTTTATTCCTAAATTTGTATAGAATTTTTTTGTTAATTTCATGAGAAAAAAAAAAAAAACGTGTATATATTAAATGTGGAGTGTGGAGGCGGTCAGGTGGCGGGCCGTGGTCTCCGGCGGCCGCCCTGGCGCCGCTCTGCTCCCTCTCCAGGAGTTGTGTTTTGTTAAACTGCAGTACTCTTGTCTGTACTGCCTGGACGCTTACTGCGTTGCGGACATTTTAAACCAAGAATGTTTTCATTTCGATTTTTTAATGGTTTTTGCTGTTTATTCCTAAATTTGTATAAAATTTTTTTGTTAATTTCATGAGAAAAAAAAAAAAAAAAAAAAAAACAAAAAACATGAATATCTTAAATGTGGAGTGTGGAGGCGGTCAGGTGGCGGGCCGTGGTCTCCGGCGGCCGCCCTGGCGCCGCTCTGCTACCTCTCCAGGAGTTGTGTTTTGTTAAACTGCAGTACTCTTGTCTGTACTGCCTGGACGCTTACTGCGTTGCGGACATTTTAAACCAAGAATGTTTTCATTTCGATTTTTTAATGGTTTTTGCTGTTTATTCCTAAATTTGTATAGAATTTTTTTGTTAATTTCATGAGAAAAAAAAAAAAAAACGTGTATATATTAAATGTGGAGTGTGGAGGCGGTCAGGTGGCGGGCCGTGGTCTCCGGCGGCCGCCCTGGCGCCGCTCTGCTCCCTCTCCAGGAGTTGTGTTTTGTTAAACTGCAGTACTCTTGTCTGTACTGCCTGGACGCTTACTGCGTTGCGGACATTTTAAACCAAGAATGTTTTCATTTCGATTTTTTAATGGTTTTTGCTGTTTATTCCTAAATTTGTATAGAATTTTTTTGTTAATTTCATGAGAAAAAAAAAAAAAAAAAAAAAAAAAAAAAAAAAAAAAAAAAAAAAAAAAAAAAAAAAAACATGTATATATTAAATGTGGAGTGTGGAGGCGGTCAGGTGGCGGGCCGTGGTCTCCGGCGGCCGCCCTGGCGCCGCTCTGCTCCCTCTCCAGGAGTTGTGTTTTGTTAAACTGCAGTACTCTTGTCTGTACTGCCTGGACGCTTACTGCGTTGCGGACATTTTAAACCAAGAATGTTTTCATTTCGATTTTTTAATGGTTTTTGCTGTTTATTCCTAAATTTGTATAGAATTTTTTTGTTAATTTCATGAGAAAAAAAAAAAAAAACGTGTATATATTAAATGTGGAGTGTGGAGGCGGTCAGGTGGCGGGCCGTGGTCTCCGGCGGCCGCCCTGGCGCCGCTCTGCTCCCTCTCCAGGAGTTGTGTTTTGTTAAACTGCAGTACTCTTGTCTGTACTGCCTGGACGCTTACTGCGTTGCGGACATTTTAAACCAAGAATGTTTTCATTTCGATTTTTTAATGGTTTTTGCTGTTTATTCCTAAATTTGTATAGAATTTTTTTGTTAATTTCATGAGAAAAAAAAAAAAAAAACGTGTATATATTAAATGTGGAGTGTGGAGGCGGTCAGGTGGCGGGCCGTGGTCTCCGGCGGCCGCCCTGGCGCCGCTCTGCTCCCTCTCCAGGAGTTGTGTTTTGTTAAACTGCAGTACTCTTGTCTGTACTGCCTGGACGCTTACTGCGTTGCGGACATTTTAAACCAAGAATGTTTTCATTTCGATTTTTTAATGGTTTTTGCTGTTTATTCCTAAATTTGTATAGAATTTTTTTGTTAATTTCATGAGAAAAAAAAAAAAAAAACGTGTATATATTAAATGTGGAGTGTGGAGGCGGTCAGGTGGCGGGCCGTGGTCTCCGGCGGCCGCCCTGGCGCCGCTCTGCTCCCTCTCCAGGAGTTGTGTTTTGTTAAACTGCAGTACTCTTGTCTGTACTGCCTGGACGCTTACTGCGTTGCGGACATTTTAAACCAAGAATGTTTTCATTTCGATTTTTTAATGGTTTTTGCTGTTTATTCCTAAATTTGTATAAAATTTTTTTGTTAATTTCATGAGAAAAAAAAAAAAAACAAAACAAAAAACATGTATATCTTAAATGTGGAGTGTGGAGGCGGTCAGGTGGCGGGCCGTGGTCTCCGGCGGCCGCCCTGGCGCCGCTCTGCTCCCTCTCCAGGAGTTGTGTTTTGTTAAACTGCAGTACTCTTGTCTGTACTGCCTGGACGCTTACTGCGTTGCGGACATTTTAAACCAAGAATGTTTTCATTTCGATTTTTTAATGGTTTTTGCTGTTTATTCCTAAATTTGTATAGAATTTTTTTGTTAATTTCATGAGAAAAAAAAAAAAAAAAAAAAAAAAAAACATGTATATATTAAATGTGGAGTGTGGAGGCGGTCAGGTGGCGGGCCGTGGTCTCCGGCGGCCGCCCTGGCGCCGCTCTGCTCCCTCTCCAGGAGTTGTGTTTTGTTAAACTGCAGTACTCTTGTCTGTACTGCCTGGACGCTTACTGCGTTGCGGACATTTTAAACCAAGAATGTTTTCATTTCGATTTTTTAATGGTTTTTGCTGTTTATTCCTAAATTTGTATAGAATTTTTTTGTTAATTTCATGAGAAAAAAAAAAAAAAAAAAAAAAAAAAAAAAAAAAAAAACATGTATATATTAAATGTGGAGTGTGGAGGCGGTCAGGTGGCGGGCCGTGGTCTCCGGCGGCCGCCCTGGCGCCGCTCTGCTCCCTCTCCAGGAGTTGTGTTTTGTTAAACTGCAGTACTCTTGTCTGTACTGCCTGGACGCTTACTGCGTTGCGGACATTTTAAACCAAGAATGTTTTCATTTCGACTTTTTAATGGTTTTTGCTGTTTATTCCTAAATTTGTATAGAATTTTTTTGTTAATTTCATGAGAAACAAACAAAAAAAAACATGTATATATTAAATGTGGAGTGTGGAGGCGGTCAGGTGGCGGGCCGTGGTCTCCGGCGGCCGCCCTGGCGCCGCTCTGCTCCCTCTCCAGGAGTTGTGTTTTGTTAAACTGCAGTACTCTTGTCTGTACTGCCTGGACGCTTACTGCGTTGCGGACATTTTAAACCAAGAATGTTTTCATTTCGATTTTTTAATGGTTTTTGCTGTTTATTCCTAAATTTGTATAGAATTTTTTTGTTAATTTCATGAGAAAAAAAAAAAAAACGTGTATATATTAAATGTGGAGTGTGGAGGCGGTCAGGTGGCGGGCCGTGGTCTCCGGCGGCCGCCCTGGCGCCGCTCTGCTCCCTCTCCAGGAGTTGTGTTTTGTTAAACTGCAGTACTCTTGTCTGTACTGCCTGGACGCTTACTGCGTTGCGGACATTTTAAACCAAGAATGTTTTCATTTCGATTTTTTAATGGTTTTTGCTGTTTATTCCTAAATTTGTATAGAATTTTTTTGTTAATTTCATGAGAAAAAAAAAAAAAAAACGTGTATATATTAAATGTGGAGTGTGGAGGCGGTCAGGTGGCGGGCCGTGGTCTCCGGCGGCCGCCCTGGCGCCGCTCTGCTCCCTCTCCAGGAGTTGTGTTTTGTTAAACTGCAGTACTCTTGTCTGTACTGCCTGGACGCTTACTGCGTTGCGGACATTTTAAACCAAGAATGTTTTCATTTCGATTTTTTAATGGTTTTTGCTGTTTATTCCTAAATTTGTATAGAATTTTTTTGTTAATTTCATGAGAAAAAAAAAAAAAAAACGTGTATATATTAAATGTGGAGTGTGGAGGCGGTCAGGTGGCGGGCCGTGGTCTCCGGCGGCCGCCCTGGCGCCGCTCTGCTCCCTCTCCAGGAGTTGTGTTTTGTTAAACTGCAGTACTCTTGTCTGTACTGCCTGGACGCTTACTGCGTTGCGGACATTTTAAACCAAGAATGTTTTCATTTCGATTTTTTAATGGTTTTTGCTGTTTATTCCTAAATTTGTATAAAATTTTTTTGTTAATTTCATGAGAAAAAAAAAAAAAAACAAAACAAAAAACATGTATATCTTAAATGTGGAGTGTGGAGGCGGTCAGGTGGCGGGCCGTGGTCTCCGGCGGCCGCCCTGGCGCCGCTCTGCTCCCTCTCCAGGAGTTGTGTTTTGTTAAACTGCAGTACTCTTGTCTGTACTGCCTGGACGCTTACTGCGTTGCGGACATTTTAAACCAAGAATGTTTTCATTTCGATTTTTTAATGGTTTTTGCTGTTTATTCCTAAATTTGTATAGAATTTTTTTGTTAATTTCATGAGAAAAAAAAAAAAAAAAAAAAAAAAAAACATGTATATATTAAATGTGGAGTGTGGAGGCGGTCAGGTGGCGGGCCGTGGTCTCCGGCGGCCGCCCTGGCGCCGCTCTGCTCCCTCTCCAGGAGTTGTGTTTTGTTAAACTGCAGTACTCTTGTCTGTACTGCCTGGACGCTTACTGCGTTGCGGACATTTTAAACCAAGAATGTTTTCATTTCGATTTTTTAATGGTTTTTGCTGTTTATTCCTAAATTTGTATAGAATTTTTTTGTTAATTTCATGAGAAAAAAAAAAAAAAAAAAAAAAAAAAAAAAAAAAAAAAAACATGTATATATTAAATGTGGAGTGTGGAGGCGGTCAGGTGGCGGGCCGTGGTCTCCGGCGGCCGCCCTGGCGCCGCTCTGCTCCCTCTCCAGGAGTTGTGTTTTGTTAAACTGCAGTACTCTTGTCTGTACTGCCTGGACGCTTACTGCGTTGCGGACATTTTAAACCAAGAATGTTTTCATTTCGACTTTTTAATGGTTTTTGCTGTTTATTCCTAAATTTGTATAGAATTTTTTTGTTAATTTCATGAGAAACAAACAAAAAAAAACATGTATATATTAAATGTGGAGTGTGGAGGCGGTCAGGTGGCGGGCCGTGGTCTCCGGCGGCCGCCCTGGCGCCGCTCTGCTCCCTCTCCAGGAGTTGTGTTTTGTTAAACTGCAGTACTCTTGTCTGTACTGCCTGGACGCTTACTGCGTTGCGGACATTTTAAACCAAGAATGTTTTCATTTCGATTTTTTAATGGTTTTTGCTGTTTATTCCTAAATTTGTATAGAATTTTTTTGTTAATTTCATGAGAAAAAAAAAAAAAAAAAAAAAAAAAAAAAAAAAAAAAAAAAAAAAAAACATGTATATATTAAATGTGGAGTGTGGAGGCGGTCAGGTGGCGGGCCGTGGTCTCCGGCGGCCGCCCTGGCGCCGCTCTGCTCCCTCTCCAGGAGTTGTGTTTTGTTAAACTGCAGTACTCTTGTCTGTACTGCCTGGACGCTTACTGCGTTGCGGACATTTTAAACCAAGAATGTTTTCATTTCGATTTTTTAATGGTTTTTGCTGTTTATTCCTAAATTTGTATAGAATTTTTTTGTTAATCTCATGAGAAAAAAAAACAAAAAAAAAAAAAAAAAAAAAAAAAAAAAAAAAGATGTATATATTAAATGTGGAGTGTGGAGGCGGTCAGGTGGCGGGCCGTGGTCTCCGGCGGCCGCCCTGGCGCCGCTCTGCTCCCTCTCCAGGAGTTGTGTTTTGTTAAACTGCAGTACTCTTGTCTGTACTGCCTGGACGCTTACTGCGTTGCGGACATTTTAAACCAAGAATGTTTTCATTTCGATTTTTTAATGGTTTTTGCTGTTTATTCCTAAATTTGTATAGAATTTTTTTGTTAATTTTATGAGAAAAAAAAAAAAAAAAAAAAAAAAAAAAAAAAAAAAAAAAAACATGTATATATTAAATGTGGAGTGTGGAGGCGGTCAGGTGGCGGGCCGTGGTCTCCGGCGGCCGCCCTGGCGCCGCTCTGCTCCCTCTCCAGGAGTTGTGTTTTGTTAAACTGCAGTACTCTTGTCTGTACTGCCTGGACGCTTACTGCGTTGCGGACATTTTAAACCAAGAATGTTTTCATTTCGATTTTTTAATGGTTTTTGCTGTTTATTCCTAAATTTGTATAGAATTTTTTTGTTAATTTCATGAGAAAAAAAAAAAAAAAAAAAAAAAAAAAAAAAAAAAAAAAAAAAAAAACATGTATATATTAAATGTGGAGTGTGGAGGCGGTCAGGTGGCGGGCCGTGGTCTCCGGCGGCCGCCCTGGCGCCGCTCTGCTCCCTCTCCAGGAGTTGTGTTTTGTTAAACTGCAGTACTCTTGTCTGTACTGCCTGGACGCTTACTGCGTTGCGGACATTTTAAACCAAGAATGTTTTCATTTCGATTTTTTAATGGTTTTTGCTGTTTATTCCTAAATTTGTATAGAATTTTTTTGTTAATTTCATGAGAAAAAAAAAAAAAAAAAAAAAAAAAAAAAAAAAAAAAAAAAAAAAACATGTATATATTAAATGTGGAGTGTGGAGGCGGTCAGGTGGCGGGCCGTGGTCTCCGGCGGCCGCCCTGGCGCCGCTCTGCTCCCTCTCCAGGAGTTGTGTTTTGTTAAACTGCAGTACTCTTGTCTGTACTGCCTGGACGCTTACTGCGTTGCGGACATTTTAAACCAAGAATGTTTTCATTTCGATTTTTTAATGGTTTTTGCTGTTTATTCCTAAATTTGTATAGAATTTTTTTGTTAATTTCATGAGAAAAAAAAAAAAAAAAAAAAAAAAAAAAAAAAAAAAAACATGTATATATTAAATGTGGAGTGTGGAGGCGGTCAGGTGGCGGGCCGTGGTCTCCGGCGGCCGCCCTGGCGCCGCTCTGCTCCCTCTCCAGGAGTTGTGTTTTGTTAAACTGCAGTACTCTTGTCTGTACTGCCTGGACGCTTACTGCGTTGCGGACATTTTAAACCAAGAATGTTTTCATTTCGATTTTTTAATGGTTTTTGCTGTTTATTCCTAAATTTGTATAGAATTTTTTTGTTAATTTCATGAGAAAAAAAAAAAAAAAAAACATGTATATATTAAATGTGGAGTGTGGAGGCGGTCAGGTGGCGGGCCGTGGTCTCCGGCGGCCGCCCTGGCGCCGCTCTGCTCCCTCTCCAGGAGTTGTGTTTTGTTAAACTGCAGTACTCTTGTCTGTACTGCCTGGACGCTTACTGCGTTGCGGACATTTTAAACGAAGAATGTTTTCATTTCGATTTTTTAATGGTTTTTGCTGTTTATTCCTAAATTTGTATAGAATTTTTTTGTTAATTTTATGAGAAAAAAAAAAAAAAAAAAAAAAAAAACATGTATATATTAAATGTGGAGTGTGGAGGCGGTCAGGTGGCGGGCCGTGGTCTCCGGCGGCCGCCCTTGCGCCGCTCTGCTCCCTCTCCAGGAGTTGTGTTTTGTTAAACTGCGGTACTCTTGTCTGTACTGCCTGGACGCTTACTGCGTTGCGGACATTTTAAACCAAGAATGTTTTCATTTCGATTTTTTAATGGTTTTTGCTGTTTATTCCTAAATTTGTATAGAATTTTTTTGTTAATTTCATGAGAAAAAAAAAAAAAAAAAAAACATGTATATATTAAATGTGGAGTGTGGAGGCGGTCAGGTGGCGGGCCGTGGTCTCCGGCGGCCGCCCTGGCGCCGCTCTGCTCCCTCTCCAGGAGTTGTGTTTTGTTAAACTGCAGTACTCTTGTCTGTACTGCCTGGACGCTTACTGCGTTGCGGACATTTTAAACCAAGAATGTTTTCATTTCGATTTTTTAATGGTTTTCGCTGTTTATTCCTAAATTTGTATAGAATTTTTTTGTTAATTTCATGAGAAAAAAAAAAAAAAAAAAAAAAAAAAAAAAAAAAAAAACATGTATATATTAAATGTGGAGTGTGGAGGCGGTCAGGTGGCGGGCCGTGGTCTCCGGCGGCCGCCCTGGCGCCGCTCTGCTCCCTCTCCAGGAGTTGTGTTTTGTTAAACTGCAGTACTCTTGTCTGTACTGCCTGGACGCTTACTGCGTTGCGGACATTTTAAACCAAGAATGTTTTCATTTCGATTTTTTAATGGTTTTTGCTGTTTATTCCTAAATTTGTATAGAATTTTTTTGTTAATTTCATGAGAAAAAAAAAAAAAAAAAAAAAAAAAAAAAAAAAAAACATGTATATATTAAATGTGGAGTGTGGAGGCGGTCAGGTGGCGGGCCGTGGTCTCCGGCGGCCGCCCTGGCGCCGCTCTGCTCCCTCTCCAGGAGTTGTGTTTTGTTAAACTGCAGTACTCTTGTCTGTACTGCCTGGACGCTTACTGCGTTGCGGACATTTTAAACGAAGAATGTTTTCATTTCGATTTTTTAATGGTTTTTGCTGTTTATTCCTAAATTTGTATAGAATTTTTTTGTTAATTTTATGAGAAAAAAAAAAAAAAAAAAAAAAAAAAACATGTATATATTAAATGTGGAGTGTGGAGGCGGTCAGGTGGCGGGCCGTGGTCTCCGGCGGCCGCCCTTGCGCCGCTCTGCTCCCTCTCCAGGAGTTGTGTTTTGTTAAACTGCGGTACTCTTGTCTGTACTGCCTGGACGCTTACTGCGTTGCGGACATTTTAAACCAAGAATGTTTTCATTTCGATTTTTTAATGGTTTTTGCTGTTTATTCCTAAATTTGTATAGAATTTTTTTGTTAATTTCATGAGAAAAAAAAAAAAAAAAAAAAAAAAAAAAAAAAAAAAAAAAAAAAAAACATGTATATATTAAATGTGGAGTGTGGAGGCGGTCAGGTGGCGGGCCGTGGTCTCGGGCGGCCGCCCTGGCGCCGCTCTGCTCCCTCTCCAGGAGTTGTGTTTTGTTAAACTGCAGTACTCTTGTCTGTACTGCCTGGACGCTTACTGCGTTGCGGACATTTTAAACCAAGAATGTTTTCATTTCGATTTTTTAATGGTTTTCGCTGTTTATTCCTAAATTTGTATAGAATTTTTTTGTTAATTTCATGAGAAAAAAAAAAAAAAAAAAAAAAAAAACATGTATATATTAAATGTGGAGTGTGGAGGCGGTCAGGTGGCGGGCCGTGGTCTCCGGCGGCCGCCCTGGCGCCGCTCTGCTCCCTCTCCAGGAGTTGTGTTTTGTTAAACTGCAGTACTCTTGTCTGTACTGCCTGGACGCTTACTGCGTTGCGGACATTTTAAACCAAGAATGTTTTCATTTCGATTTTTTAATGGTTTTTGCTGTTTATTCCTAAATTTGTATAGAATTTTTTTGTTAATTTCATGAGAAAAAAAAAAACATGTATATATTAAATGTGGAGTGTGGAGGCGGTCAGGTGGCGGGCCGTGGTCTCCGCCGGCCGCCCTGGCGCCGCTCTGCTCCCTCTCCAGGAGTTGTGTTTTGTTAAACTGCAGTACTCTTGTCTGTACTGCCTGGACGCTTACTGCGTTGCGGACATTTTAAACCAAGAATGTTTTCATTTCGATTTTTTAATGGTTTTTGCTGTTTATTCCTAAATTTGTATAGAATTTTTTTGTTAATTTCATGAGAAAAAAAAAAAAAACATGTATATATTAAATGTGGAGTGTGGAGGCGGTCAGGTGGCGGGCCGTGGTCTCCGGCGGCCGCCCTGGCGCCGCTCTGCTCCCTCTCCAGGAGTTGTGTTTTGTTAAACTGCAGTACTCTTGTCTGTACTGCCTGGACGCTTACTGCGTTGCGGACATTTTAAACCAAGAATGTTTTCATTTCGATTTTTTAATGGTTTTTGCTGTTTATTCCTAAATTTGTATAGAATTTTTTTGTTAATTTCATGAGAAAAAAAAAAAAAAAAAAAAAAAAAAAACATGTATATATTAAATGTGGAGTGTGGAGGCGGTCAGGTGGCGGGCCGTGGTCTCCGGCGGCCGCCCTGGCGCCGCTCTGCTCCCTCTCCAGGAGTTGTGTTTTGTTAAACTGCAGTACTCTTGTCTGTACTGCCTGGACGCTTACTGCGTTGCGGACATTTTAAACCAAGAATGTTTTCATTTCGATTTTTTAATGGTTTTTGCTGTTTATTCCTAAATTTGTATAGAATTTTTTTGTTAATTTCATGAGAAAAAAAAAAAAAAACATGTATATATTAAATGTGGAGTGTGGAGGCGGTCAGGTGGCGGGCCGTGGTCTCCGCCGGCCGCCCTGGCGCCGCTCTGCTCCCTCTCCAGGAGTTGTGTTTTGTTAAACTGCAGTACTCTTGTCTGTACTGCCTGGACGCTTACTGCGTTGCGGACATTTTAAACCAAGAATGTTTTCATTTCGATTTTTTAATGGTTTTTGCTGTTTATTCCTAAATTTGTATAGAATTTTTTTGTTAATTTCATGAGAAAAAAAAAAAAAAAAAAAAAAAAAACATGTATATATTAAATGTGGAGTGTGGAGGCGGTCAGGTGGCGGGCCGTGGTCTCCGGCGGCCGCCCTGGCGCCGCTCTGCTCCCTCTCCAGGAGTTGTGTTTTGTTAAACTGCAGTACTCTTGTCTGTACTGCCTGGACGCTTACTGCGTTGCGGACATTTTAAACCAAGAATGTTTTCATTTCGATTTTTTAATGGTTTTTGCTGTTTATTCCTAAATTTGTATAGAATTTTTTTGTTAATTTGATGAGAAAAAAAAAAAAAAAAAAAAAAACATGTATATATTAAATGTGGAGTGTGGAGGCGGTCAGGTGGCGGGCCGTGGTCTCCGGCGGCCGCCCTGGCGCCGCTCTGCTCCCTCTCCAGGAGTTGTGTTTTGTTAAACTGCAGTACTCTTGTCTGTACTGCCTGGACGCTTACTGCGTTGCGGACATTTTAAACCAAGAATGTTTTCATTTCGATTTTTTAATGGTTTTTGCTGTTTATTCCTAAATTTGTATAGAATTTTTTTGTTAATTTCAAGACAAAAAAAAAAAAAAAAAAAAAAAAAAAAAAAAAAAAAAAAAAAAACATGTATATATTAAATGTGGAGTGTGGAGGCGGTCAGGTGGCGGGCCGTGGTCTCCGGCGGCCGCCCTGGCGCCGCTCTGCTCCCTCTCCAGGAGTTGTGTTTTGTTAAACTGCAGTACTCTTGTCTGTACTGCCTGGACGCTTACTGCGTTGCGGACATTTTAAACCAAGAATGTTTTCATTTCGATTTTTTAATGGTTTTTGCTGTTTATTCCTAAATTTGTATAGAATTTTTTTGTTAATTTCATGAGAAAAAAAAAAAAAAAAAAAAAAAAAAAAACATGTATATATTAAATGTGGAGTGTGGAGGCGGTCAGGTGGCGGGCCGTGGTCTCCGGCGGCCGCCCTGGCGCCGCTCTGCTCCCTCTCCAGGAGTTGTGTTTTGTTAAACTGCAGTACTCTTGTCTGTACTGCCTGGACGCTTACTGCGTTGCGGACATTTTAAACCAAGAATGTTTTCATTTCGATTTTTTAATGGTTTTTGCTGTTTATTCCTAAATTTGTATAGAATTTTTTTGTTAATTTCATGAGAAAAAAAAAAAAAAAAAAAAAAAAAACATGTATATATTAAATGTGGAGTGTGGAGGCGGTCAGGTGGCGGGCCGTGGTCTCCGGCGGCCGCCCTGGCGCCGCTCTGCTCCCTCTCCAGGAGTTGTGTTTTGTTAAACTGCAGTACTCTTGTCTGTACTGCCTGGACGCTTACTGCGTTGCGGACATTTTAAACCAAGAATGTTTTCATTTCGATTTTTTAATGGTTTTTGCTGTTTATTCCTAAATTTGTATAGAATTTTTTTGTTAATTTCATGAGAAAAAAAAAAAAAAAACATGTATATATTAAATGTGGAGTGTGGAGGCGGTCAGGTGGCGGGCCGTGGTCTCCGGCGGCCGCCCTGGCGCCGCTCTGCTCCCTCTCCAGGAGTTGTGTTTTGTTAAACTGCAGTACTCTTGTCTGTACTGCCTGGACGCTTACTGCGTTGCGGACATTTTAAACCAAGAATGTTTTCATTTCGATTTTTTAATGGTTTTTGCTGTTTATTCCTAAATTTGTATAGAATTTTTTTGTTAATTTCATGAGAAAAAAAAAAAAAACATGTATATATTAAATGTGGAGTGTGGAGGCGGTCAGGTGGCGGGCCGTGGTCTCCGGCGGCCGCCCTGGCGCCGCTCTGCTCCCTCTCCAGGAGTTGTGTTTTGTTAAACTGCAGTACTCTTGTCTGTACTGCCTGGACGCTTACTGCGTTGCGGACATTTTAAACCAAGAATGTTTTCATTTCGATTTTTTAATGGTTTTTGCTGTTTATTCCTAAATTTGTATAGAATTTTTTTGTTAATTTCATGAGAAAAAAAAAAAAAAAAAAAAAAAAAAAACATGTATATATTAAATGTGGAGTGTGGAGGCGGTCAGGTGGCGGGCCGTGGTCTCCGGCGGCCGCCCTGGCGCCGCTCTGCTCCCTCTCCAGGAGTTGTGTTTTGTTAAACTGCAGTACTCTTGTCTGTACTGCCTGGACGCTTACTGCGTTGCGGACATTTTAAACCAAGAATGTTTTCATTTCGATTTTTTAATGGTTTTTGCTGTTTATTCCTAAATTTGTATAGAATTTTTTTGTTAATTTCATGAGAAAAAAAAAAAAAAAAAAAAAAAACATGTATATATTAAATGTGGAGTGTGGAGGCGGTCAGGTGGCGGGCCGTGGTCTCCGGCGGCCGCCCTGGCGCCGCTCTGCTCCCTCTCCAGGAGTTGTGTTTTGTTAAACTGCAGTACTCTTGTCTGTACTGCCTGGACGCTTACTGCGTTGCGGACATTTTAAACCAAGAATGTTTTCATTTCGATTTTTTAATGGTTTTTGCTGTTTATTCCTAAATTTGTATAGAATTTTTTTGTTAATTTCATGAGAAAAAAAAAAAAAAAAAAAAAAAAAAACATGTATATATTAAATGTGGAGTGTGGAGGCGGTCAGGTGGCGGGCCGTGGTCTCCGGCGGCCGCCCTGGCGCCGCTCTGCTCCCTCTCCAGGAGTTGTGTTTTGTTAAACTGCAGTACTCTTGTCTGTACTGCCTGGACGCTTACTGCGTTGCGGACATTTTAAACCAAGAATGTTTTCATTTCGATTTTTTAATGGTTTTTGCTGTTTATTCCTAAATTTGTATAGAATTTTTTTGTTAATTTCATGAGAAAAAAAAAAAAAAAAAAAAAAAAAAAAAAAAACATGTATATATTAAATGTGGAGTGTGGAGGCGGTCAGGTGGCGGGCCGTGGTCTCCGGCGGCCGCCCTGGCGCCGCTCTGCTCCCTCTCCAGGAGTTGTGTTTTGTTAAACTGCAGTACTCTTGTCTGTACTGCCTGGACGCTTACTGCGTTGCGGACATTTTAAACCAAGAATGTTTTCATTTCGATTTTTTAATGGTTTTTGCTGTTTATTCCTAAATTTGTATAGAATTTTTTGTTAATTTCATGAGAAAAAAAAAAAAAAAAAAAAAACATGTATATATTAAATGTGGAGTGTGGAGGCGGTCAGGTGGCGGGCCGTGGTCTCCGGCGGCCGCCCTGGCGCCGCTCTGCTCCCTCTCCAGGAGTTGTGTTTTGTTAAACTGCAGTACTCTTGTCTGTACTGCCTGGACGCTTACTGCGTTGCGGACATTTTAAACCAAGAATGTTTTCATTTCGATTTATTAATGGTTTTTGCTGTTTATTCCTAAATTTGTATAGAATTTTTTTGTTAATTTCATGAGAAAAAAAAAAAAAAAAAAAAAAAAAAAAAAAAAAAAAAAAAAACATGTATATATTAAATGTGGAGTGTGGAGGCGGTCAGGTGGCGGGCCGTGGTCTCCGGCGGCCGCCCTGGCGCCGCTCTGCTCCCTCTCCAGGAGTTGTGTTTTGTTAAACTGCAGTACTCTTGTCTGTACTGCCTGGACGCTTACTGCGTTGCGGACATTTTAAACCAAGAATGTTTTCATTTCGACTTTTTAATGGTTTTTGCTGTTTATTCCTAAATTTGTATAGAATTTTTTTGTTAATTTCATGAGAAACAAACAAAAAAAAAAACATGTATATATTAAATGTGGAGTGTGGAGGCGGTCAGGTGGCGGGCCGTGGTCTCCGGCGGCCGCCCTGGCGCCGCTCTGCTCCCTCTCCAGGAGTTGTGTTTTGTTAAACTGCAGTACTCTTGTCTGTACTGCCTGGACGCTTACTCCGTTGCGGACATTTTAAACCAAGAATGTTTTCATTTCGATTTTTTAATGGTTTTTGCTGTTTATTCCTAAATTTGTATAGAATTTTTTTGTTAATTTCATGAGAAAAAAAAAAAAAAAAAAAAAAAAACATGTATATATTAAATGTGGAGTGTGGAGGCGGTCAGGTGGCGGGCCGTGGTCTCCGGCGGCCGCCCTGGCGCCGCTCTGCTCCCTCTCCAGGAGTTGTGTTTTGTTAAACTGCAGTACTCTTGTCTGTACTGCCTGGACGCTTACTGCGTTGCGGACATTTTAAACCAAGAATGTTTTCATTTCGATTTTTTAATGGTTTTTGCTGTTTATTCCTAAATTTGTATAGAATTTTTTTGTTAATTTCATGAGAAAAAAAAAAAAAAAAAAAAAAAAAAAAAAAAAAAAAAAACATGAATATATTAAATGTGGAGTGTGGAGGCGGTCAGGTGGCGGGCCGTGGTCTCCGGCGGCCGCCCTGGCGCCGCTCTGCTCCCTCTCCAGGAGTTGTGTTTTGTTAAACTGCAGTACTCTTGTCTGTACTGCCTGGACGCTTACTGCGTTGCGGACATTTTAAACCAAGAATGTTTTCATTTCGATTTTTTAATGGTTTTTGCTGTTTATTCCTAAATTTGTATAGAATTTTTTTGTTAATTTCATGAGAAAAAAAAAAAAAAAAAAAAAAAAAAAAAAAAAAAAAAAAACATGTATATATTAAATGTGGAGTGTGGAGGCGGTCAGGTGGCGGGCCGTGGTCTCCGGCGGCCGCCCTGGCGCCGCTCTGCTCCCTCTCCAGGAGTTGTGTTTTGTTAAACTGCAGTACTCTTGTCTGTACTGCCTGGACGCTTACTGCGTTGCGGACATTTTAAACCAAGAATGTTTTCATTTCGATTTTTTAATGGTTTTTGCTGTTTATTCCTAAATTTGTATAGAATTTTTTTGTTAATTTCATGAGAAAAAAAAAAAAAAAAAAAAAAAAAAAAAACATGTATATATTAAATGTGGAGTGTGGAGGCGGTCAGGTGGCGGGCCGTGGTCTCCGGCGGCCGCCCTGGCGCCGCTCTGCTCCCTCTCCAGGAGTTGTGTTTTGTTAAACTGCAGTACTCTTGTCTGTACTGCCTGGACGCTTACTGCGTTGCGGACATTTTAAACCAAGAATGTTTTCATTTCGACTTTTTAATGGTTTTTGCTGTTTATTCCTAAATTTGTATAGAATTTTTTTGTTAATTTCATGAGAAACAAACAAAAAAAAAACATGTATATATTAAATGTGGAGTGTGGAGGCGGTCAGGTGGCGGGCCGTGGTCTCCGGCGGCCGCCCTGGCGCCGCTCTGCTCCCTCTCCAGGAGTTGTGTTTTGTTAAACTGCAGTACTCTTGTCTGTACTGCCTGGACGCTTACTGCGTTGCGGACATTTTAAACCAAGAATGTTTTCATTTCGATTTTTTAATGGTTTTTGCTGTTTATTCCTAAATTTGTATAGAATTTTTTTGTTAATTTTATGAGAAAAAAAAAAAAAAAAAAAAAAAAAAAAAAAAAAAAAAAAAAACATGTATATATTAAATGTGGAGTGTGGAGGCGGTCAGGTGGCGGGCCGTGGTCTCCGGCGGCCGCCCTGGCGCCGCTCTGCTCCCTCTCCAGGAGTTGTGTTTTGTTAAACTGCAGTACTCTTGTCTGTACTGCCTGGACGCTTACTGCGTTGCGGACATTTTAAACCAAGAATGTTTTCATTTCGATTTTTTAATGGTTTTTGCTGTTTATTCCTAAATTTGTATAGAATTTTTTTGTTAATTTCATGAGAAAAAAAAAAAAAAAAAAAAAAAAAAAAAAAAAACATGAATATATTAAATGTGGAGTGTGGAGGCGGTCAGGTGGCGGGCCGTGGTCTCCGGCGGCCGCCCTGGCGCCGCTCTGCTCCCTCTCCAGGAGTTGTGTTTTGTTAAACTGCAGTACTCTTGTCTGTACTGCCTGGACGCTTACTGCGTTGCGGACATTTTAAACCAAGAATGTTTTCATTTCGATTTTTTAATGGTTTTTGCTGTTTATTCCTAAATTTGTATAGAATTTTTTTGTTAATTTCATGAGAAAAAAAAAAAAAAAAAAAAAAAAAAAAAAAAAAAAAAAAAAAAACATGTATATATTAAATGTGGAGTGTGGAGGCGGTCAGGTGGCGGGCCGTGGTCTCCGGCGGCCGCCCTGGCGCCGCTCTGCTCCCTCTCCAGGAGTTGTGTTTTGTTAAACTGCAGTACTCTTGTCTGTACTGCCTGGACGCTTACTGCGTTGCGGACATTTTAAACCAAGAATGTTTTCATTTCGATTTTTTAATGGTTTTTGCTGTTTATTCCTAAATTTGTATAGAATTTTTTTGTTAATTTCATGAGAAAAAAAAAAAAAAAAAAAAAAAAAAAAACATGTATATATTAAATGTGGAGTGTGGAGGCGGTCAGGTGGCGGGCCGTGGTCTCCGGCGGCCGCCCTGGCGCCGCTCTGCTCCCTCTCCAGGAGTTGTGTTTTGTTAAACTGCAGTACTCTTGTCTGTACTGCCTGGACGCTTACTGCGTTGCGGACATTTTAAACCAAGAATGTTTTCATTTCGACTTTTTAATGGTTTTTGCTGTTTATTCCTAAATTTGTATAGAATTTTTTTGTTAATTTCATGAGAAACAAACAAAAAAAAAACATGTATATATTAAATGTGGAGTGTGGAGGCGGTCAGGTGGCGGGCCGTGGTCTCCGGCGGCCGCCCTGGCGCCGCTCTGCTCCCTCTCCAGGAGTTGTGTTTTGTTAAACTGCAGTACTCTTGTCTGTACTGCCTGGACGCTTACTGCGTTGCGGACATTTTAAACCAAGAATGTTTTCATTTCGATTTTTTAATGGTTTTTGCTGTTTATTCCTAAATTTGTATAGAATTTTTTTGTTAATTTTATGAGAAAAAAAAAAAAAAAAAAAAAAAAAAAAAAAAAAAAAAAAAAAAAAAACATGTATATATTAAATGTGGAGTGTGGAGGCGGTCAGGTGGCGGGCCGTGGTCTCCGGCGGCCGCCCTG
Organism: Locusta migratoria; assembly: GCA_026315105.1. Lineage (NCBI taxonomy): Eukaryota > Metazoa > Arthropoda > Insecta > Orthoptera > Acrididae > Locusta > Locusta migratoria. The sequence continues at coordinate 321,470 of JAOYRU010002311.1, read as the reverse complement.
GCGCCGCTCTGCTCCCTCTCCAGGAGTTGTGTTTTGTTAAACTGCAGTACTCTTGTCTGTACTGCCTGGACGCTTACTGCATTGCGGACATTTTAAACCAAGAATGTTTTCATTTCGATTTTTTAATGGTTTTTGCTGTTTATTCCTAAATTTGTATAGAATTTTTTTGTTAATTTCATGAAAAAAAAAAAAAAAAAAAAAAAAAAAAAAAAAAAAAAAAAACATGAATATATTAAATGTGGAGTGTGGAGGCGGTCAGGTGGCGGGCCGTGGTCTCCGGCGGCCGCCCTGGCGCCGCTCTGCTCCCTCTCCAGGAGTTGTGTTTTGTTAAACTGCAGTACTCTTGTCTGTACTGCCTGGACGCTTACTGCGTTGCGGACATTTTAAACCAAGAATGTTTTCATTTCGATTTTTTAATGGTTTTTGCTGTTTATTCCTAAATTTGTATAGAATTTTTTTGTTAATTTCATGAGAAAAAAAAAAAAAAAAAAAAAAAAAAAAAAAAAAAAAAAAAAAAAAAACATGTATATATTAAATGTGGAGTGTGGAGGCGGTCAGGTGGCGGGCCGTGGTCTCCGGCGGCCGCCCTGGCGCCGCTCTGCTCCCTCTCCAGGAGTTGTGTTTTGTTAAACTGCAGTACTCTTGTCTGTACTGCCTGGACGCTTACTGCGTTGCGGACATTTTAAACCAAGAATGTTTTCATTTCGATTTTTTAATGGTTTTTGCTGTTTATTCCTAAATTTGTATAGAATTTTTTTGTTAATTTTATGAGAAAAAAAAAAAAAAAAAAAAAAAAAAAAAAACATGTATATATTAAATGTGGAGTGTGGAGGCGGTCAGGTGGCGGGCCGTGGTCTCCGGCGGCCGCCCTGGCGCCGCTCTGCTCCCTCTCCAGGAGTTGTGTTTTGTTAAACTGCAGTACTCTTGTCTGTACTGCCTGGACGCTTACTGCGTTGCGGACATTTTAAACCAAGAATGTTTTCATTTCGATTTTTTAATGGTTTTTGCTGTTTATTCCTAAATTTGTATAGAATTTTTTTGTTAATTTCATGAGGAAAAAAAAAAAAAAAAAAAAAAAAAACATGTATATATTAAATGTGGAGTGTGGAGGCGGTCAGGTGGCGGGCCGTGGTCTCCGGCGGCCGCCCTGGCGCCGCTCTGCTCCCTCTCCAGGAGTTGTGTTTTGTTAAACTGCAGTACTCTTGTCTGTACTGCCTGGACGCTTACTGCGTTGCGGACATTTTAAACCAAGAATGTTTTCATTTCGATTTTTTAATGGTTTTTCTGTTTATTCCTAAATTTGTATAGAATTTTTTTGTTAATTTTATGAGAAAAAAAAAAAAAAAAAAAAAAAAAAACATGTATATATTAAATGTGGAGTGTGGAGGCGGTCAGGTGGCGGGCCGTGGTCTCCGGCGGCCGCCCTGGCGCCGCTCTGCTCCCTCTCCAGGAGTTGTGTTTTGTTAAACTGCAGTACTCTTGTCTGTACTGCCTGGACGCTTACTGCGTTGCGGACATTTTAAACCAAGAATGTTTTCATTTCGATTTTTTAATGGTTTTTGCTGTTTATTCCTAAATTTGTATAGAATTTTTTTGTTAATTTCATGAGAAAAAAAAAAAAAAAAAAAAAAAAAAAAAAAAAAAAAAAAAAAAAAAACATGTATATATTAAATGTGGAGTGTGGAGGCGGTCAGGTGGCGGGCCGTGGTCTCCGGCGGCCGCCCTGGCGCCGCTCTGCTCCCTCTCCAGGAGTTGTGTTTTGTTAAACTGCAGTACTCTTGTCTGTACTGCCTGGACGCTTACTGCGTTGCGGACATTTTAAACCAAGAATGTTTTCATTTCGATTTTTTAATGGTTTTTGCTGTTTATTCCTAAATTTGTATAGAATTTTTTTGTTAATTTTATGAGAAAAAAAAAAAAAAAAAAAAAAAAAAAAAAAAAAAAAAAAACATGTATATATTAAATGTGGAGTGTGGAGGCGGTCAGGTGGCGGGCCGTGGTCTCCGGCGGCCGCCCTGGCGCCGCTCTGCTCCCTCTCCAGGAGTTGTGTTTTGTTAAACTGCAGTACTCTTGTCTGTACTGCCTGGACGCTTACTGCGTTGCGGACATTTTAAACCAAGAATGTTTTCATTTCGATTTTTTAATGGTTTTTGCTGTTTATTCCTAAATTTGTATAGAATTTTTTTGTTAATTTTATGAGAAAAAAAAAAAAAAAAAAAAAAAAAAAAACATGTATATATTAAATGTGGAGTGTGGAGGCGGTCAGGTGGCGGGCCGTGGTCTCCGGCGGCCGCCCTGGCGCCGCTCTGCTCCCTCTCCAGGAGTTGTGTTTTGTTAAACTGCAGTACTCTTGTCTGTACTGCCTGGACGCTTACTGCGTTGCGGACATTTTAAACCAAGAATGTTTTCATTTCGATTTTTTAATGGTTTTTGCTGTTTATTCCTAAATTTGTATAGAATTTTTTTGTTAATTTTATGAGAAAAAAAAAAAAAAAAAAAAAAAAAAAAAAAAAAAAAAAAAAAAAAAAACATGTATATATTAAATGTGGAGTGTGGAGGCGGTCAGGTGGCGGGCCGTGGTCTCCGGCGGCCGCCCTGGCGCCGCTCTGCTCCCTCTCCAGGAGTTGTGTTTTGTTAAACTGCAGTACTCTTGTCTGTACTGCCTGGACGCTTACTGCGTTGCGGACATTTTAAACCAAGAATGTTTTCATTTCGATTTTTTAATGGTTTTTGCTGTTTATTCCTAAATTTGTATAGAATTTTTTTGTTAATTTCATGAAAAAAAAAAAAAAAAAAAAAAAAAAAAAAAAAAAAAAAAAAACATGAATATATTAAATGTGGAGTGTGGAGGCGGTCAGGTGGCGGGCCGTGGTCTCCGGCGGCCGCCCTGGCGCCGCTCTGCTCCCTCTCCAGGAGTTGTGTTTTGTTAAACTGCAGTACTCTTGTCTGTACTGCCTGGACGCTTACTGCGTTGCGGACATTTTAAACCAAGAATGTTTTCATTTCGATTTTTTAATGGTTTTTGCTGTTTATTCCTAAATTTGTATAGAATTTTTTTGTTAATTTCATGAGAAAAAAAAAAAAAAAAAAAAAAAAAAAAAAAAAAAAAAAAAAAAACATGTATATATTAAATGTGGAGTGTGGAGGCGGTCAGGTGGCGGGCCGTGGTCTCCGGCGGCCGCCCTGGCGCCGCTCTGCTCCCTCTCCAGGAGTTGTGTTTTGTTAAACTGCAGTACTCTTGTCTGTACTGCCTGGACGCTTACTGCGTTGCGGACATTTTAAACCAAGAATGTTTTCATTTCGATTTTTTAATGGTTTTTGCTGTTTATTCCTAAATTTGTATAGAATTTTTTTGTTAATTTTATGAGAAAAAAAAAAAAAAAAAAAAAAAAAAAAAAAAAAACATGTATATATTAAATGTGGAGTGTGGAGGCGGTCAGGTGGCGGGCCGTGGTCTCCGGCGGCCGCCCTGGCGCCGCTCTGCTCCCTCTCCAGGAGTTGTGTTTTGTTAAACTGCAGTACTCTTGTCTGTACTGCCTGGACGCTTACTGCGTTGCGGACATTTTAAACCAAGAATGTTTTCATTTCGATTTTTTAATGGTTTTTGCTGTTTATTCCTAAATTTGTATAGAATTTTTTTGTTAATTTCATGAGGAAAAAAAAAAAAAAAAAAAAAAAAACATGTATATATTAAATGTGGAGTGTGGAGGCGGTCAGGTGGCGGGCCGTGGTCTCCGGCGGCCGCCCTGGCGCCGCTCTGCTCCCTCTCCAGGAGTTGTGTTTTGTTAAACTGCAGTACTCTTGTCTGTACTGCCTGGACGCTTACTGCGTTGCGGACATTTTAAACCAAGAATGTTTTCATTTCGATTTTTTAATGGTTTTTGCTGTTTATTCCTAAATTTGTATAGAATTTTTTTGTTAATTTTATGAGAAAAAAAAAAAAAAAAAAAAAAAAAAAAACATGTATATATTAAATGTGGAGTGTGGAGGCGGTCAGGTGGCGGGCCGTGGTCTCCGGCGGCCGCCCTGGCGCCGCTCTGCTCCCTCTCCAGGAGTTGTGTTTTGTTAAACTGCAGTACTCTTGTCTGTACTGCCTGGACGCTTACTGCGTTGCGGACATTTTAAACCAAGAATGTTTTCATTTCGATTTTTTAATGGTTTTTGCTGTTTATTCCTAAATTTGTATAGAATTTTTTTGTTAATTTCATGAGAAAAAAAAAAAAAAAAAAAAAAAAAAAAAAAAAAAAAAAAAAAAAAAAAAAAAAACATGTATATATTAAATGTGGAGTGTGGAGGCGGTCAGGTGGCGGGCCGTGGTCTCCGGCGGCCGCCCTGGCGCCGCTCTGCTCCCTCTCCAGGAGTTGTGTTTTGTTAAACTGCAGTACTCTTGTCTGTACTGCCTGGACGCTTACTGCGTTGCGGACATTTTAAACCAAGAATGTTTTCATTTCGATTTTTTAATGGTTTTTGCTGTTTATTCCTAAATTTGTATAGAATTTTTTTGTTAATTTTATGAGAAAAAAAAAAAAAAAAAAAAAAACATGTATATATTAAATGTGGAGTGTGGAGGCGGTCAGGTGGCGGGCCGTGGTCTCCGGCGGCCGCCCTGGCGCCGCTCTGCTCCCTCTCCAGGAGTTGTGTTTTGTTAAACTGCAGTACTCTTGTCTGTACTGCCTGGACGCTTACTGCGTTGCGGACATTTTAAACCAAGAATGTTTTCATTTCGATTTTTTAATGGTTTTTGCTGTTTATTCCTAAATTTGTATAGAATTTTTTTGTTAATTTTATGAGAAAAAAAAAAAAAAAAAAAAAAAAAAAAAAAAAAAAAAAACATGTATATATTAAATGTGGAGTGTGGAGGCGGTCAGGTGGCGGGCCGTGGTCTCCGGCGGCCGCCCTGGCGCCGCTCTGCTCCCTCTCCAGGAGTTGTGTTTTGTTAAACTGCAGTACTCTTGTCTGTACTGCCTGGACGCTTACTGCGTTGCGGACATTTTAAACCAAGAATGTTTTCATTTCGATTTTTTAATGGTTTTTGCTGTTTATTCCTAAATTTGTATAGAATTTTTTTGTTAATTTCATGAAAAAAAAAAAAAAAAAAAAAAAAAAAAACATGTATATATTAAATGTGGAGTGTGGAGGCGGTCAGGTGGCGGGCCGTGGTCTCCGGCGGCCGCCCTTGCGCCGCTCTGCTCCCTCTCCAGGAGTTGTGTTTTGTTAAACTGCGGTACTCTTGTCTGTACTGCCTGGACGCTTACTGCGTTGCGGACATTTTAAACCAAGAATGTTTTCATTTCGATTTTTTAATGGTTTTTGCTGTTTATTCCTAAATTTGTATAGAATTTTTTTGTTAATTTCATGAGAAAAAAAAAAAAAAAAAAAAAAAAAAAAAAAAAAAAAAAAAAAAAAAAAAACATGTATATATTAAATGTGGAGTGTGGAGGCGGTCAGGTGGCGGGCCGTGGTCTCCGGCGGCCGCCCTGGCGCCGCTCTGCTCCCTCTCCAGGAGTTGTGTTTTGTTAAACTGCAGTACTCTTGTCTGTACTGCCTGGACGCTTACTGCGTTGCGGACATTTTAAACCAAGAATGTTTTCATTTCGATTTTTTAATGGTTTTCGCTGTTTATTCCTAAATTTGTATAGAATTTTTTTGTTAATTTCATGAGAAAAAAAAAAAAAAAAAAAAAAAAAAAAACATGTATATATTAAATGTGGAGTGTGGAGGCGGTCAGGTGGCGGGCCGTGGTCTCCGGCGGCCGCCCTGGCGCCGCTCTGCTCCCTCTCCAGGAGTTGTGTTTTGTTAAACTGCAGTACTCTTGTCTGTACTGCCTGGACGCTTACTGCGTTGCGGACATTTTAAACCAAGAATGTTTTCATTTCGATTTTTTAATGGTTTTTGCTGTTTATTCCTAAATTTGTATAGAATTTTTTTGTTAATTTCATGAGAAAAAAAAAAAAAAAACATGTATATATTAAATGTGGAGTGTGGAGGCGGTCAGGTGGCGGGCCGTGGTCTCCGCCGGCCGCCCTGGCGCCGCTCTGCTCCCTCTCCAGGAGTTGTGTTTTGTTAAACTGCAGTACTCTTGTCTGTACTGCCTGGACGCTTACTGCGTTGCGGACATTTTAAACCAAGAATGTTTTCATTTCGATTTTTTAATGGTTTTTGCTGTTTATTCCTAAATTTGTATAGAATTTTTTTGTTAATTTCATGAGAAAAAAAAAAAAAAAAAAAAAAACATGTATATATTAAATGTGGAGTGTGGAGGCGGTCAGGTGGCGGGCCGTGGTCTCCGGCGGCCGCCCTGGCGCCGCTCTGCTCCCTCTCCAGGAGTTGTGTTTTGTTAAACTGCAGTACTCTTGTCTGTACTGCCTGGACGCTTACTGCGTTGCGGACATTTTAAACCAAGAATGTTTTCATTTCGATTTTTTAATGGTTTTTGCTGTTTATTCCTAAATTTGTATAGAATTTTTTTGTTAATTTCATGAGAAAAAAAAAAAAAAAAAAAAAAAAAAACATGTATATATTAAATGTGGAGTGTGGAGGCGGTCAGGTGGCGGGCCGTGGTCTCCGGCGGCCGCCCTGGCGCCGCTCTGCTCCCTCTCCAGGAGTTGTGTTTTGTTAAACTGCAGTACTCTTGTCTGTACTGCCTGGACGCTTACTGCGTTGCGGACATTTTAAACCAAGAATGTTTTCATTTCGATTTTTTAATGGTTTTTGCTGTTTATTCCTAAATTTGTATAGAATTTTTTTGTTAATTTCATGAGAAAAAAAAAAAAAAAAAAAAAAAAACATGTATATATTAAATGTGGAGTGTGGAGGCGGTCAGGTGGCGGGCCGTGGTCTCCGGCGGCCGCCCTGGCGCCGCTCTGCTCCCTCTCCAGGAGTTGTGTTTTGTTAAACTGCAGTACTCTTGTCTGTACTGCCTGGACGCTTACTGCGTTGCGGACATTTTAAACCAAGAATGTTTTCATTTCGATTTTTTAATGGTTTTTGCTGTTTATTCCTAAATTTGTATAGAATTTTTTTGTTAATTTCATGAGAAAAAAAAAAAAAACATGTATATATTAAATGTGGAGTGTGGAGGCGGTCAGGTGGCGGGCCGTGGTCTCCGCCGGCCGCCCTGGCGCCGCTCTGCTCCCTCTCCAGGAGTTGTGTTTTGTTAAACTGCAGTACTCTTGTCTGTACTGCCTGGACGCTTACTGCGTTGCGGACATTTTAAACCAAGAATGTTTTCATTTCGATTTTTTAATGGTTTTTGCTGTTTATTCCTAAATTTGTATAGAATTTTTTTGTTAATTTCATGAGAAAAAAAAAAAAAAAAAAAAAAAAAAACATGTATATATTAAATGTGGAGTGTGGAGGCGGTCAGGTGGCGGGCCGTGGTCTCCGGCGGCCGCCCTGGCGCCGCTCTGCTCCCTCTCCAGGAGTTGTGTTTTGTTAAACTGCAGTACTCTTGTCTGTACTGCCTGGACGCTTACTGCGTTGCGGACATTTTAAACCAAGAATGTTTTCATTTCGATTTTTTAATGGTTTTTGCTGTTTATTCCTAAATTTGTATAGAATTTTTTTGTTAATTTGATGAGAAAAAAAAAAAAAAAAAAAAAAACATGTATATATTAAATGTGGAGTGTGGAGGCGGTCAGGTGGCGGGCCGTGGTCTCCGGCGGCCGCCCTGGCGCCGCTCTGCTCCCTCTCCAGGAGTTGTGTTTTGTTAAACTGCAGTACTCTTGTCTGTACTGCCTGGACGCTTACTGCGTTGCGGACATTTTAAACCAAGAATGTTTTCATTTCGATTTTTTAATGGTTTTTGCTGTTTATTCCTAAATTTGTATAGAATTTTTTTGTTAATTTCATGAGAAAAAAAAAAAAAAAAAAAAAAAAAAAAAAACATGTATATATTAAATGTGGAGTGTGGAGGCGGTCAGGTGGCGGGCCGTGGTCTCCGGCGGCCGCCCTGGCGCCGCTCTGCTCCCTCTCCAGGAGTTGTGTTTTGTTAAACTGCAGTACTCTTGTCTGTACTGCCTGGACGCTTACTGCGTTGCGGACATTTTAAACCAAGAATGTTTTCATTTCGATTTTTTAATGGTTTTTGCTGTTTATTCCTAAATTTGTATAGAATTTTTTTGTTAATTTCATGAGAAAAAAAAAAAAAAAAAAAAAAAAAAAAACATGTATATATTAAATGTGGAGTGTGGAGGCGGTCAGGTGGCGGGCCGTGGTCTCCGGCGGCCGCCCTGGCGCCGCTCTGCTCCCTCTCCAGGAGTTGTGTTTTGTTAAACTGCAGTACTCTTGTCTGTACTGCCTGGACGCTTACTGCGTTGCGGACATTTTAAACCAAGAATGTTTTCATTTCGATTTTTTAATGGTTTTTGCTGTTTATTCCTAAATTTGTATAGAATTTTTTTGTTAATTTGATGAGAAAAAAAAAAAAAAAAAAAAAAACATGTATATATTAAATGTGGAGTGTGGAGGCGGTCAGGTGGCGGGCCGTGGTCTCCGGCGGCCGCCCTGGCGCCGCTCTGCTCCCTCTCCAGGAGTTGTGTTTTGTTAAACTGCAGTACTCTTGTCTGTACTGCCTGGACGCTTACTGCGTTGCGGACATTTTAAACCAAGAATGTTTTCATTTCGATTTTTTAATGGTTTTTGCTGTTTATTCCTAAATTTGTATAGAATTTTTTTGTTAATTTGATGAGAAAAAAAAAAAAAAAAAAAAAAAACATGTATATATTAAATGTGGAGTGTGGAGGCGGTCAGGTGGCGGGCCGTGGTCTCCGGCGGCCGCCCTGGCGCCGCTCTGCTCCCTCTCCAGGAGTTGTGTTTTGTTAAACTGCAGTACTCTTGTCTGTACTGCCTGGACGCTTACTGCGTTGCGGACATTTTAAACCAAGAATGTTTTCATTTCGATTTTTTAATGGTTTTTGCTGTTTATTCCTAAATTTGTATAGAATTTTTTTGTTAATTTCAAAAGAAAAAAAAAAAAAAAAAAAAAAAAAAAAAAAAAAAAAAAACATGTATATATTAAATGTGGAGTGTGGAGGCGGTCAGGTGGCGGGCCGTGGTCTCCGGCGGCCGCCCTGGCGCCGCTCTGCTCCCTCTCCAGGAGTTGTGTTTTGTTAAACTGCAGTACTCTTGTCTGTACTGCCTGGACGCTTACTGCGTTGCGGACATTTTAAACCAAGAATGTTTTCATTTCGATTTTTTAATGGTTTTTGCTGTTTATTCCTAAATTTGTATAGAATTTTTTTGTTAATTTGATGAGAAAAAAAAAAAAAAAAAAAAAAAACATGTATATATTAAATGTGGAGTGTGGAGGCGGTCAGGTGGCGGGCCGTGGTCTCCGGCGGCCGCCCTGGCGCCGCTCTGCTCCCTCTCCAGGAGTTGTGTTTTGTTAAACTGCAGTACTCTTGTCTGTACTGCCTGGACGCTTACTGCGTTGCGGACATTTTAAACCAAGAATGTTTTCATTTCGATTTTTTAATGGTTTTTGCTGTTTATTCCTAAATTTGTATAGAATTTTTTTGTTAATTTGATGAGAAAAAAAAAAAAAAAAAAAAAAACATGTATATATTAAATGTGGAGTGTGGAGGCGGTCAGGTGGCGGGCCGTGGTCTCCGGCGGCCGCCCTGGCGCCGCTCTGCTCCCTCTCCAGGAGTTGTGTTTTGTTAAACTGCAGTACTCTTGTCTGTACTGCCTGGACGCTTACTGCGTTGCGGACATTTTAAACCAAGAATGTTTTCATTTCGATTTTTTAATGGTTTTTGCTGTTTATTCCTAAATTTGTATAGAATTTTTTTGTTAATTTGATGAGAAAAAAAAAAAAAAAAAAAAAAAAAACATGTATATATTAAATGTGGAGTGTGGAGGCGGTCAGGTGGCGGGCCGTGGTCTCCGGCGGCCGCCCTGGCGCCGCTCTGCTCCCTCTCCAGGAGTTGTGTTTTGTTAAACTGCAGTACTCTTGTCTGTACTGCCTGGACGCTTACTGCGTTGCGGACATTTTAAACCAAGAATGTTTTCATTTCGATTTTTTAATGGTTTTTGCTGTTTATTCCTAAATTTGTATAGAATTTTTTTGTTAATTTCAAAAGAAAAAAAAAAAAAAAAAAAAAAAAAAAAAAAAAAAAAAAAACATGTATATATTAAATGTGGAGTGTGGAGGCGGTCAGGTAACGGGCCGTGGTCTCCGGCGGCCGCCCTGGCGCCGCTCTGCTCCCTCTCCAGGAGTTGTGTTTTGTTAAACTGCAGTACTCTTGTCTGTACTGCCTGGACGCTTACTGCGTTGCGGACATTTTAAACCAAGAATGTTTTCATTTCGATTTTTTAATGGTTTTTGCTGTTTATTCCTAAATTTGTATAGAATTTTTTTGTTAATTTCAAAAGAAAAAAAAAAAAAAAAAAAAAAAAAAAAAAAAAAAAAAAAAAACATGTATATATTAAATGTGGAGTGTGGAGGCGGTCAGGTGGCGGGCCGTGGTCTCCGGCGGCCGCCCTGGCGCCGCTCTGCTCCCTCTCCAGGAGTTGTGTTTTGTTAAACTGCAGTACTCTTGTCTGTACTGCCTGGACGCTTACTGCGTTGCGGACATTTTAAACCAAGAATGTTTTCATTTCGATTTTTTAATGGTTTTTGCTGTTTATTCCTAAATTTGTATAGAATTTTTTTGTTAATTTCAAAAGAAAAAAAAAAAAAAAAAAAAAAAAAAAAAAAAAAAAAAAAACATGTATATATTAAATGTGGAGTGTGGAGGCGGTCAGGTGGCGGGCCGTGGTCTCCGGCGGCCGCCCTGGCGCCGCTCTGCTCCCTCTCCAGGAGTTGTGTTTTGTTAAACTGCAGTACTCTTGTCTGTACTGCCTGGACGCTTACTGCGTTGCGGACATTTTAAACCAAGAATGTTTTCATTTCGATTTTTTAATGGTTTTTGCTGTTTATTCCTAAATTTGTATAGAATTTTTTTGTTAATTTGATGAGAAAAAAAAAAAAAAAAAAAAAAAAAACATGTATATATTAAATGTGGAGTGTGGAGGCGGTCAGGTGGCGGGCCGTGGTCTCCGGCGGCCGCCCTGGCGCCGCTCTGCTCCCTCTCCAGGAGTTGTGTTTTGTTAAACTGCAGTACTCTTGTCTGTACTGCCTGGACGCTTACTGCGTTGCGGACATTTTAAACCAAGAATGTTTTCATTTCGATTTTTTAATGGTTTTTGCTGTTTATTCCTAAATTTGTATAGAATTTTTTTGTTAATTTCAAAAGAAAAAAAAAAAAAAAAAAAAAAAAAAAAAAAAAAAAAAAAACATGTATATATTAAATGTGGAGTGTGGAGGCGGTCAGGTAACGGGCCGTGGTCTCCGGCGGCCGCCCTGGCGCCGCTCTGCTCCCTCTCCAGGAGTTGTGTTTTGTTAAACTGCAGTACTCTTGTCTGTACTGCCTGGACGCTTACTGCGTTGCGGACATTTTAAACCAAGAATGTTTTCATTTCGATTTTTTAATGGTTTTTGCTGTTTATTCCTAAATTTGTATAGAATTTTTTTGTTAATTTCAAAAGAAAAAAAAAAAAAAAAAAAAAAAAAAAAAAAAAAAAAAAAAAAAAAAAACATGTATATATTAAATGTGGAGTGTGGAGGCGGTCAGGTGGCGGGCCGTGGTCTCCGGCGGCCGCCCTGGCGCCGCTCTGCTCCCTCTCCAGGAGTTGTGTTTTGTTAAACTGCAGTACTCTTGTCTGTACTGCCTGGACGCTTACTGCGTTGCGGACATTTTAAACCAAGAATGTTTTCATTTCGATTTTTTAATGGTTTTTGCTGTTTATTCCTAAATTTGTATAGAATTTTTTTGTTAATTTCATGAGAAAAAAAAAAAAAAAAAAAAAAAAAAAAAAAAAAAAAAAAAAAAAACAAACATGTATATATTAAATGTGGAGTGTGGAGGCGGTCAGGTGGCGGGCCGTGGTCTCCGGCGGCCGCCCTGGCGCCGCTCTGCTCCCTCTCCAGGAGTTGTGTTTTGTTAAACTGCAGTACTCTTGTCTGTACTGCCTGGACGCTTACTGCGTTGCGGACATTTTAAACCAAGAATGTTTTCATTTCGATTTTTTAATGGTTTTTGCTGTTTATTCCTAAATTTGTATAGAATTTTTTTGTTAATTTCATGAGAAAAAAAAAAAAAAAAAAAAAAAAAACATGTATATATTAAATGTGGAGTGTGGAGGCGGTCAGGTGGCGGGCCGTGGTCTCCGGCGGCCGCCCTGGCGCCGCTCTGCTCCCTCTCCAGGAGTTGTGTTTTGTTAAACTGCAGTACTCTTGTCTGTACTGCCTGGACGCTTACTGCGTTGCGGACATTTTAAACCAAGAATGTTTTCATTTCGATTTTTTAATGGTTTTTGCTGTTTATTCCTAAATTTGTATAGAATTTTTTTGTTAATTTCATGAGAAAAAAAAAAAAAAAAACATGTATATATTAAATGTGGAGTGTGGAGGCGGTCAGGTGGCGGGCCGTGGTCTCCGGCGGCCGCCCTGGCGCCGCTCTGCTCCCTCTCCAGGAGTTGTGTTTTGTTAAACTGCAGTACTCTTGTCTGTACTGCCTGGACGCTTACTGCGTTGCGGACATTTTAAACCAAGAATGTTTTCATTTCGATTTTTTAATGGTTTTTGCTGTTTATTCCTAAATTTGTATAGAATTTTTTTGTTAATTTCATGAGAAAAAAAAAAAAAAAAAAAAAAAAAAACATGTATATATTAAATGTGGAGTGTGGAGGCGGTCAGGTGGCGGGCCGTGGTCTCCGGCGGCCGCCCTGGCGCCGCTCTGCTCCCTCTCCAGGAGTTGTGTTTTGTTAAACTGCAGTACTCTTGTCTGTACTGCCTGGACGCTTACTGCGTTGCGGACATTTTAAACCAAGAATGTTTTCATTTCGATTTTTTAATGGTTTTTGCTGTTTATTCCTAAATTTGTATAGAATTTTTTGTTAATTTCATGAGAAAAAAAAAAAAAAAAAAAAAAAAACATGTATATATTAAATGTGGAGTGTGGAGGCGGTCAGGTGGCGGGCCGTGGTCTCCGGCGGCCGCCCTGGCGCCGCTCTGCTCCCTCTCCAGGAGTTGTGTTTTGTTAAACTGCAGTACTCTTGTCTGTACTGCCTGGACGCTTACTGCGTTGCGGACATTTTAAACCAAGAATGTTTTCATTTCGATTTTTTAATGGTTTTTGCTGTTTATTCCTAAATTTGTATAGAATTTTTTTGTTAATTTCATGAGAAAAAAAAAAAAAAAAAAAAAAAAAAAAAAAAAAAAAAAACATGTATATATTAAATGTGGAGTGTGGAGGCGGTCAGGTGGCGGGCCGTGGTCTCCGGCGGCCGCCCTGGCGCCGCTCTGCTCCCTCTCCAGGAGTTGTGTTTTGTTAAACTGCAGTACTCTTGTCTGTACTGCCTGGACGCTTACTGCGTTGCGGACATTTTAAACCAAGAATGTTTTCATTTCGACTTTTTAATGGTTTTTGCTGTTTATTCCTAAATTTGTATAGAATTTTTTTGTTAATTTCATGAGAAACAAACAAAAAAAAAAACATGTATATATTAAATGTGGAGTGTGGAGGCGGTCAGGTGGCGGGCCGTGGTCTCCGGCGGCCGCCCTGGCGCCGCTCTGCTCCCTCTCCAGGAGTTGTGTTTTGTTAAACTGCAGTACTCTTGTCTGTACTGCCTGGACGCTTACTGCGTTGCGGACATTTTAAACCAAGAATGTTTTCATTTCGATTTTTTAATGGTTTTTGCTGTTTATTCCTAAATTTGTATAGAATTTTTTTGTTAATTTCATGAGAAAAAAAAAAAAAAAAAAAAAAAAAAAACATGTATATATTAAATGTGGAGTGTGGAGGCGGTCAGGTGGCGGGCCGTGGTCTCCGGCGGCCGCCCTGGCGCCGCTCTGCTCCCTCTCCAGGAGTTGTGTTTTGTTAAACTGCAGTACTCTTGTCTGTACTGCCTGGACGCTTACTGCGTTGCGGACATTTTAAACCAAGAATGTTTTCATTTCGATTTTTTAATGGTTTTTGCTGTTTATTCCTAAATTTGTATAGAATTTTTTCGTTAATTTCATGAGAAAAAAAAAAAAAAAAAAAAAAAAAAAAAAAAAAAAAAAAACATGAATATATTAAATGTGGAGTGTGGAGGCGGTCAGGTGGCGGGCCGTGGTCTCCGGCGGCCGCCCTGGCGCCGCTCTGCTCCCTCTCCAGGAGTTGTGTTTTGTTAAACTGCAGTACTCTTGTCTGTACTGCCTGGACGCTTACTGCGTTGCGGACATTTTAAACCAAGAATGTTTTCATTTCGATTTTTTAATGGTTTTTGCTGTTTATTCCTAAATTTGTATAGAATTTTTTTGTTAATTTCATGAGAAAAAAAAAAAAAAAAAAAAAAACATGTATATATTAAATGTGGAGTGTGGAGGCGGTCAGGTGGCGGGCCGTGGTCTCCGGCGGCCGCCCTGGCGCCGCTCTGCTCCCTCTCCAGGAGTTGTGTTTTGTTAAACTGCAGTACTCTTGTCTGTACTGCCTGGACGCTTACTGCGTTGCGGACATTTTAAACCAAGAATGTTTTCATTTCGATTTTTTAATGGTTTTTGCTGTTTATTCCTAAATTTGTATAGAATTTTTTTGTTAATTTCATGAGAAAAAAAAAAAAAAAAAAAAAAAAAAAAAAAAAAAAAAAAAAAAACATGTATATATTAAATGTGGAGTGTGGAGGCGGTCAGGTGGCGGGCCGTGGTCTCCGGCGGCCGCCCTGGCGCCGCTCTGCTCCCTCTCCAGGAGTTGTGTTTTGTTAAACTGCAGTACTCTTGTCTGTACTGCCTGGACGCTTACTGCGTTGCGGACATTTTAAACCAAGAATGTTTTCATTTCGATTTTTTAATGGTTTTTGCTGTTTATTCCTAAATTTGTATAGAATTTTTTTGTTAATTTGATGAGAAAAAAAAAAAAAAAAAAAAAAAAAAACATGTATATATTAAATGTGGAGTGTGGAGGCGGTCAGGTGGCGGGCCGTGGTCTCCGGCGGCCGCCCTGGCGCCGCTCTGCTCCCTCTCCAGGAGTTGTGTTTTGTTAAACTGCAGTACTCTTGTCTGTACTGCCTGGACGCTTACTGCGTTGCGGACATTTTAAACCAAGAATGTTTTCATTTCGATTTTTTAATGGTTTTTGCTGTTTATTCCTAAATTTGTATAGAATTTTTTTGTTAATTTCAAAAGAAAAAAAAAAAAAAAAAAAAAAAAAAAAAAAAAAAAAACATGTATATATTAAATGTGGAGTGTGGAGGCGGTCAGGTAACGGGCCGTGGTCTCCGGCGGCCGCCCTGGCGCCGCTCTGCTCCCTCTCCAGGAGTTGTGTTTTGTTAAACTGCAGTACTCTTGTCTGTACTGCCTGGACGCTTACTGCGTTGCGGACATTTTAAACCAAGAATGTTTTCATTTCGATTTTTTAATGGTTTTTGCTGTTTATTCCTAAATTTGTATAGAATTTTTTTGTTAATTTCAAAAGAAAAAAAAAAAAAAAAAAAAAAAAAAAAAAAAAAAAAAAAACATGTATATATTAAATGTGGAGTGTGGAGGCGGTCAGGTGGCGGGCCGTGGTCTCCGGCGGCCGCCCTGGCGCCGCTCTGCTCCCTCTCCAGGAGTTGTGTTTTGTTAAACTGCAGTACTCTTGTCTGTACTGCCTGGACGCTTACTGCGTTGCGGACATTTTAAACCAAGAATGTTTTCATTTCGATTTTTTAATGGTTTTTGCTGTTTATTCCTAAATTTGTATAGAATTTTTTTGTTAATTTCAAAAGAAAAAAAAAAAAAAAAAAAAAAAAAAAAAAAAAAAAAAAACATGTATATATTAAATGTGGAGTGTGGAGGCGGTCAGGTGGCGGGCCGTGGTCTCCGGCGGCCGCCCTGGCGCCGCTCTGCTCCCTCTCCAGGAGTTGTGTTTTGTTAAACTGCAGTACTCTTGTCTGTACTGCCTGGACGCTTACTGCGTTGCGGACATTTTAAACCAAGAATGTTTTCATTTCGATTTTTTAATGGTTTTTGCTGTTTATTCCTAAATTTGTATAGAATTTTTTTGTTAATTTGATGAGAAAAAAAAAAAAAAAAAAAAAAAAAAAACATGTATATATTAAATGTGGAGTGTGGAGGCGGTCAGGTGGCGGGCCGTGGTCTCCGGCGGCCGCCCTGGCGCCGCTCTGCTCCCTCTCCAGGAGTTGTGTTTTGTTAAACTGCAGTACTCTTGTCTGTACTGCCTGGACGCTTACTGCGTTGCGGACATTTTAAACCAAGAATGTTTTCATTTCGATTTTTTAATGGTTTTTGCTGTTTATTCCTAAATTTGTATAGAATTTTTTTGTTAATTTCAAAAAAAAAAAAAAAAAAAAAAAAAAAAAAAAAAAAAAAAAAAAACATGTATATATTAAATGTGGAGTGTGGAGGCGGTCAGGTAACGGGCCGTGGTCTCCGGCGGCCGCCCTGGCGCCGCTCTGCTCCCTCTCCAGGAGTTGTGTTTTGTTAAACTGCAGTACTCTTGTCTGTACTGCCTGGACGCTTACTGCGTTGCGGACATTTTAAACCAAGAATGTTTTCATTTCGATTTTTTAATGGTTTTTGCTGTTTATTCCTAAATTTGTATAGAATTTTTTTGTTAATTTCAAAAGAAAAAAAAAAAAAAAAAAAAAAAAAAAAAAAAAAAAAAAAAAAAAAACATGTATATATTAAATGTGGAGTGTGGAGGCGGTCAGGTGGCGGGCCGTGGTCTCCGGCGGCCGCCCTGGCGCCGCTCTGCTCCCTCTCCAGGAGTTGTGTTTTGTTAAACTGCAGTACTCTTGTCTGTACTGCCTGGACGCTTACTGCGTTGCGGACATTTTAAACCAAGAATGTTTTCATTTCGATTTTTTAATGGTTTTTGCTGTTTATTCCTAAATTTGTATAGAATTTTTTTGTTAATTTCATGAGAAAAAAAAAAAAAAAAAAAAAAAAAAAAAAAAAAAAAAAAAAAAACATGTATATATTAAATGTGGAGTGTGGAGGCGGTCAGGTGGCGGGCCGTGGTCTCCGGCGGCCGCCCTGGCGCCGCTCTGCTCCCTCTCCAGGAGTTGTGTTTTGTTAAACTGCAGTACTCTTGTCTGTACTGCCTGGACGCTTACTGCGTTGCGGACATTTTAAACCAAGAATGTTTTCATTTCGATTTTTTAATGGTTTTTGCTGTTTATTCCTAAATTTGTATAGAATTTTTTTGTTAATTTCATGAGAAAAAAAAAAAAAAAAAAAAAAAAAACATGTATATATTAAATGTGGAGTGTGGAGGCGGTCAGGTGGCGGGCCGTGGTCTCCGGCGGCCGCCCTGGCGCCGCTCTGCTCCCTCTCCAGGAGTTGTGTTTTGTTAAACTGCAGTACTCTTGTCTGTACTGCCTGGACGCTTACTGCGTTGCGGACATTTTAAACCAAGAATGTTTTCATTTCGATTTTTTAATGGTTTTTGCTGTTTATTCCTAAATTTGTATAGAATTTTTTTGTTAATTTCATGAGAAAAAAAAAAAAAAAAACATGTATATATTAAATGTGGAGTGTGGAGGCGGTCAGGTGGCGGGCCGTGGTCTCCGGCGGCCGCCCTGGCGCCGCTCTGCTCCCTCTCCAGGAGTTGTGTTTTGTTAAACTGCAGTACTCTTGTCTGTACTGCCTGGACGCTTACTGCGTTGCGGACATTTTAAACCAAGAATGTTTTCATTTCGATTTTTTAATGGTTTTTGCTGTTTATTCCTAAATTTGTATAGAATTTTTTTGTTAATTTCATGAGAAAAAAAAAAAAAAAAAAAAAAAAAAACATGTATATATTAAATGTGGAGTGTGGAGGCGGTCAGGTGGCGGGCCGTGGTCTCCGGCGGCCGCCCTGGCGCCGCTCTGCTCCCTCTCCAGGAGTTGTGTTTTGTTAAACTGCAGTACTCTTGTCTGTACTGCCTGGACGCTTACTGCGTTGCGGACATTTTAAACCAAGAATGTTTTCATTTCGATTTTTTAATGGTTTTTGCTGTTTATTCCTAAATTTGTATAGAATTTTTTGTTAATTTCATGAGAAAAAAAAAAAAAAAAAAAAAAAAACATGTATATATTAAATGTGGAGTGTGGAGGCGGTCAGGTGGCGGGCCGTGGTCTCCGGCGGCCGCCCTGGCGCCGCTCTGCTCCCTCTCCAGGAGTTGTGTTTTGTTAAACTGCAGTACTCTTGTCTGTACTGCCTGGACGCTTACTGCGTTGCGGACATTTTAAACCAAGAATGTTTTCATTTCGATTTTTTAATGGTTTTTGCTGTTTATTCCTAAATTTGTATAGAATTTTTTTGTTAATTTCATGAGAAAAAAAAAAAAAAAAAAAAAAAAAAAAAAAAAAAAAAAAAAAACATGTATATATTAAATGTGGAGTGTGGAGGCGGTCAGGTGGCGGGCCGTGGTCTCCGGCGGCCGCCCTGGCGCCGCTCTGCTCCCTCTCCAGGAGTTGTGTTTTGTTAAACTGCAGTACTCTTGTCTGTACTGCCTGGACGCTTACTGCGTTGCGGACATTTTAAACCAAGAATGTTTTCATTTCGACTTTTTAATGGTTTTTGCTGTTTATTCCTAAATTTGTATAGAATTTTTTTGTTAATTTCATGAGAAACAAACAAAAAAAAAAACATGTATATATTAAATGTGGAGTGTGGAGGCGGTCAGGTGGCGGGCCGTGGTCTCCGGCGGCCGCCCTGGCGCCGCTCTGCTCCCTCTCCAGGAGTTGTGTTTTGTTAAACTGCAGTACTCTTGTCTGTACTGCCTGGACGCTTACTGCGTTGCGGACATTTTAAACCAAGAATGTTTTCATTTCGATTTTTTAATGGTTTTTGCTGTTTATTCCTAAATTTGTATAGAATTTTTTTGTTAATTTCATGAGAAAAAAAAAAAAAAAAAAAAAAAAAAAACATGTATATATTAAATGTGGAGTGTGGAGGCGGTCAGGTGGCGGGCCGTGGTCTCCGGCGGCCGCCCTGGCGCCGCTCTGCTCCCTCTCCAGGAGTTGTGTTTTGTTAAACTGCAGTACTCTTGTCTGTACTGCCTGGACGCTTACTGCGTTGCGGACATTTTAAACCAAGAATGTTTTCATTTCGATTTTTTAATGGTTTTTGCTGTTTATTCCTAAATTTGTATAGAATTTTTTCGTTAATTTCATGAGAAAAAAAAAAAAAAAAAAAAAAAAAAAAAAAAAAAAAAAACATGAATATATTAAATGTGGAGTGTGGAGGCGGTCAGGTGGCGGGCCGTGGTCTCCGGCGGCCGCCCTGGCGCCGCTCTGCTCCCTCTCCAGGAGTTGTGTTTTGTTAAACTGCAGTACTCTTGTCTGTACTGCCTGGACGCTTACTGCGTTGCGGACATTTTAAACCAAGAATGTTTTCATTTCGATTTTTTAATGGTTTTTGCTGTTTATTCCTAAATTTGTATAGAATTTTTTTGTTAATTTCATGAGAAAAAAAAAAAAAAAAAAAAAAAAAAAAAAAAAAAAAAAAAAAAAAACATGTATATATTAAATGTGGAGTGTGGAGGCGGTCAGGTGGCGGGCCGTGGTCTCCGGCGGCCGCCCTGGCGCCGCTCTGCTCCCTCTCCAGGAGTTGTGTTTTGTTAAACTGCAGTACTCTTGTCTGTACTGCCTGGACGCTTACTGCGTTGCGGACATTTTAAACCAAGAATGTTTTCATTTCGATTTTTTAATGGTTTTTGCTGTTTATTCCTAAATTTGTATAGAATTTTTTTGTTAATTTCATGAGAAAAAAAAAAAAAAAAAAAAAAAAAAAAAAAAAAAAAAAAAACATGTATATATTAAATGTGGAGTGTGGAGGCGGTCAGGTGGCGGGCCGTGGTCTCCGGCGGCCGCCCTGGCGCCGCTCTGCTCCCTCTCCAGGAGTTGTGTTTTGTTAAACTGCAGTACTCTTGTCTGTACTGCCTGGACGCTTACTGCGTTGCGGACATTTTAAACCAAGAATGTTTTCATTTCGACTTTTTAATGGTTTTTGCTGTTTATTCCTAAATTTGTATAGAATTTTTTTGTTAATTTCATGAGAAACAAACAAAAAAAAAAACATGTATATATTAAATGTGGAGTGTGGAGGCGGTCAGGTGGCGGGCCGTGGTCTCCGGCGGCCGCCCTGGCGCCGCTCTGCTCCCTCTCCAGGAGTTGTGTTTTGTTAAACTGCAGTACTCTTGTCTGTACTGCCTGGACGCTTACTGCGTTGCGGACATTTTAAACCAAGAATGTTTTCATTTCGATTTTTTAATGGTTTTTGCTGTTTATTCCTAAATTTGTATAGAATTTTTTTGTTAATTTCATGAGAAAAAAAAAAAAAAAAAAAAAAAAAAAAAAAAAAAAAAAAAAAAAAAAAAAAAAAAAAAAACATGAATATATTAAATGTGGAGTGTGGAGGCGGTCAGGTGGCGGGCCGTGGTCTCCGGCGGCCGCCCTGGCGCCGCTCTGCTCCCTCTCCAGGAGTTGTGTTTTGTTAAACTGCAGTACTCTTGTCTGTACTGCCTGGACGCTTACTGCGTTGCGGACATTTTAAACCAAGAATGTTTTCATTTCGATTTTTTAATGGTTTTTGCTGTTTATTCCTAAATTTGTATAGAATTTTTTTGTTAATTTTATGAGAAAAAAAAAAAAAAAAAAAAAAAAAAAAAAAAAAAAAAACATGTATATATTAAATGTGGAGTGTGGAGGCGGTCAGGTGGCGGGCCGTGGTCTCCGGCGGCCGCCCTGGCGCCGCTCTGCTCCCTCTCCAGGAGTTGTGTTTTGTTAAACTGCAGTACTCTTGTCTGTACTGCCTGGACGCTTACTGCGTTGCGGACATTTTAAACCAAGAATGTTTTCATTTCGATTTTTTAATGGTTTTTGCTGTTTATTCCTAAATTTGTATAGAATTTTTTTGTTAATTTCATGAGAAAAAAAAAAAAAAAAAAAAAAAAAAAAAAAAAAAAAAAAAAAACATGAATATATTAAATGTGGAGTGTGGAGGCGGTCAGGTGGCGGGCCGTGGTCTCCGGCGGCCGCCCTGGCGCCGCTCTGCTCCCTCTCCAGGAGTTGTGTTTTGTTAAACTGCAGTACTCTTGTCTGTACTGCCTGGACGCTTACTGCGTTGCGGACATTTTAAACCAAGAATGTTTTCATTTCGATTTTTTAATGGTTTTTGCTGTTTATTCCTAAATTTGTATAGAATTTTTTTGTTAATTTCATGAGAAAAAAAAAAAAAAAAAAAAAAAAAAAAAAAAAAAAAAAACATGTATATATTAAATGTGGAGTGTGGAGGCGGTCAGGTGGCGGGCCGTGGTCTCCGGCGGCCGCCCTGGCGCCGCTCTGCTCCCTCTCCAGGAGTTGTGTTTTGTTAAACTGCAGTACTCTTGTCTGTACTGCCTGGACGCTTACTGCGTTGCGGACATTTTAAACCAAGAATGTTTTCATTTCGATTTTTTAATGGTTTTTGCTGTTTATTCCTAAATTTGTATAGAATTTTTTTGTTAATTTCATGAAAAAAAAAAAAAAAAAAAAAAAAAAAAAAAAAAAAAAAAAACATGTATATATTAAATGTGGAGTGTGGAGGCGGTCAGGTGGCGGGCCGTGGTCTCCGGCGGCCGCCCTGGCGCCGCTCTGCTCCCTCTCCAGGAGTTGTGTTTTGTTAAACTGCAGTACTCTTGTCTGTACTGCCTGGACGCTTACTGCGTTGCGGACATTTTAAACCAAGAATGTTTTCATTTCGATTTTTTAATGGTTTTTGCTGTTTATTCCTAAATTTGTATAGAATTTTTTTGTTAATTTCATGAGAAAAAAAAAAAAAAAAAAAACATGTATATATTAAATGTGGAGTGTGGAGGCGGTCAGGTGGCGGGCCGTGGTCTCCGGCGGCCGCCCTGGCGCCGCTCTGCTCCCTCTCCAGGAGTTGTGTTTTGTTAAACTGCAGTACTCTTGTCTGTACTGCCTGGACGCTTACTGCGTTGCGGACATTTTAAACCAAGAATGTTTTCATTTCGATTTTTTAATGGTTTTTGCTGTTTATTCCTAAATTTGTATAGAATTTTTTTGTTAATTTCATGAGAAAAAAAAAAAAAAAAAAAAAAAAAAAAAAACAAACATGTATATATTAAATGTGGAGTGTGGAGGCGGTCAGGTGGCGGGCCGTGGTCTCCGGCGGCCGCCCTGGCGCCGCTCTGCTCCCTCTCCAGGAGTTGTGTTTTGTTAAACTGCAGTACTCTTGTCTGTACTGCCTGGACGCTTACTGCGTTGCGGACATTTTAAACCAAGAATGTTTTCATTTCGATTTTTTAATGGTTTTTGCTGTTTATTCCTAAATTTGTATAGAATTTTTTTGTTAATTTCATGAGAAAAAAAAAAAAAAACAAAAAAAAACAAAAAAAAAAACATGTATATATTAAATGTGGAGTGTGGAGGCGGTCAGGTGGCGGGCCGTGGTCTCCGGCGGCCGCCCTGGCGCCGCTCTGCTCCCTCTCCAGGAGTTGTGTTTTGTTAAACTGCAGTACTCTTGTCTGTACTGCCTGGACGCTTACTGCGTTGCGGACATTTTAAACGAAGAATGTTTTCATTTCGATTTTTTAATGGTTTTTGCTGTTTATTCCTAAATTTGTATAGAATTTTTTTGTTAATTTTATGAGAAAAAAAAAAAAAAAAAAAAAAAAAAAAAAAAAAAAAAAAAAAAAAAAAAACATGTATATATTAAATGTGGAGTGTGGAGGCGGTCAGGTGGCGGGCCGTGGTCTCCGGCGGCCGCCCTGGCGCCGCTCTGCTCCCTCTCCAGGAGTTGTGTTTTGTTAAACTGCAGTACTCTTGTCTGTACTGCCTGGACGCTTACTGCGTTGCGGACATTTTAAACCAAGAATGTTTTCATTTCGATTTTTTAATGGTTTTTGCTGTTTATTCCTAAATTTGTATAGAATTTTTTTGTTAATTTCATGAGAAAAAAAAAAAAAAAAAAAAAAAAAAAAAAAAAAAAAAAAAAAACATGTATATATTAAATGTGGAGTGTGGAGGCGGTCAGGTGGCGGGCCGTGGTCTCCGGCGGCCGCCCTGGCGCCGCTCTGCTCCCTCTCCAGGAGTTGTGTTTTGTTAAACTGCAGTACTCTTGTCTGTACTGCCTGGACGCTTACTGCGTTGCGGACATTTTAAACGAAGAATGTTTTCATTTCGATTTTTTAATGGTTTTTGCTGTTTATTCCTAAATTTGTATAGAATTTTTTTGTTAATTTTATGAGAAAAAAAAAAAAAAAAAAAAAAAAAAAAACATGTATATATTAAATGTGGAGTGTGGAGGCGGTCAGGTGGCGGGCCGTGGTCTCCGGCGGCCGCCCTGGCGCCGCTCTGCTCCCTCTCCAGGAGTTGTGTTTTGTTAAACTGCAGTACTCTTGTCTGTACTGCCTGGACGCTTACTGCGTTGCGGACATTTTAAACCAAGAATGTTTTCATTTCGATTTTTTAATGGTTTTTGCTGTTTATTCCTAAATTTGTATAGAATTTTTTTGTTAATTTCATGAGAAAAAAAAAAAAAAAAAAAAAAAAAACATGTATATATTAAATGTGGACTGTGGAGGCGGTCAGGTGGCGGGCCGTGGTCTCCGGCGGCCGCCCTGGCGCCGCTCTGCTCCCTCTCCAGGAGTTGTGTTTTGTTAAACTGCAGTACTCTTGTCTGTACTGCCTGGACGCTTACTGCGTTGCGGACATTTTAAACCAAGAATGTTTTCATTTCGATTTTTTAATGGTTTTTGCTGTTTATTCCTAAATTTGTATAGAATTTTTTTGTTAATTTCATGAGAAAAAAAAAAAAAAAAAAAAAAAAAAAAAAAAAAAAAAAAACATTTGTATATATTAAATGTGGAGTGTGGAGGCGGTCAGGTGGCGGGCCGTGGTCTCCGGCGGCCGCCCTGGCGCCGCTCTGCTCCCTCTCCAGGAGTTGTGTTTTGTTAAACTGCAGTACTCTTGTCTGTACTGCCTGGACGCTTACTGCGTTGCGGACATTTTAAACCAAGAATGTTTTCATTTCGATTTTTTAATGGTTTTTGCTGTTTATTCCTAAATTTGTATAGAATTTTTTTGTTAATTTCATGAGAAAAAAAAAAAAAAAAAAAAAAAAAAAAAAAAAAAAAAAAACATGTATATATTAAATGTGGAGTGTGGAGGCGGTCAGGTGGCGGGCCGTGGTCTCCGGCGGCCGCCCTGGCGCCGCTCTGCTCCCTCTCCAGGAGTTGTGTTTTGTTAAACTGCAGTACTCTTGTCTGTACTGCCTGGACGCTTACTGCGTTGCGGACATTTTAAACCAAGAATGTTTTCATTTCGATTTTTTAATGGTTTTTGCTGTTTATTCCTAAATTTGTATAGAATTTTTTTGTTAATTTCATGAGAAAAAAAAAAAAAAAAAAAAAAAAAAAAAAAAACATGTATATATTAAATGTGGAGTGTGGAGGCGGTCAGGTGGCGGGCCGTGGTCTCCGGCGGCCGCCCTGGCGCCGCTCTGCTCCCTCTCCAGGAGTTGTGTTTTGTTAAACTGCAGTACTCTTGTCTGTACTGCCTGGACGCTTACTGCGTTGCGGACATTTTAAACCAAGAATGTTTTCATTTCGATTTTTTAATGGTTTTTGCTGTTTATTCCTAAATTTGTATAGAATTTTTTTGTTAATTTCATGAGAAAAAAAAAAAAAAAAAAAAAAAAAAAACATGTATATATTAAATGTGGAGTGTGGAGGCGGTCAGGTGGCGGGCCGTGGTCTCCGGCGGCCGCCCTGGCGCCGCTCTGCTCCCTCTCCAGGAGTTGTGTTTTGTTAAACTGCAGTACTCTTGTCTGTACTGCCTGGACGCTTACTGCGTTGCGGACATTTTAAACCAAGAATGTTTTCATTTCGATTTTTTAATGGTTTTTGCTGTTTATTCCTAAATTTGTATAGAATTTTTTTGTTAATTTTATGAGAAAAAAAAAAAAAAAAAAAAAAAAAAAAACATGTATATATTAAATGTGGAGTGTGGAGGCGGTCAGGTGGCGGGCCGTGGTCTCCGGCGGCCGCCCTGGCGCCGCTCTGCTCCCTCTCCAGGAGTTGTGTTTTGTTAAACTGCAGTACTCTTGTCTGTACTGCCTGGACGCTTACTGCGTTGCGGACATTTTAAACCAAGAATGTTTTCATTTCGATTTTTTAATGGTTTTTGCTGTTTATTCCTAAATTTGTATAGAATTTTTTTGTTAATTTCATGAGAAAAAAAAAAAAAAAAAAAAAAAAAAAACATGAATATATTAAATGTGGAGTGTGGAGGCGGTCAGGTGGCGGGCCGTGGTCTCCGGCGGCCGCCCTGGCGCCGCTCTGCTCCCTCTCCAGGAGTTGTGTTTTGTTAAACTGCAGTACTCTTGTCTGTACTGCCTGGACGCTTACTGCGTTGCGGACATTTTAAACCAAGAATGTTTTCATTTCGATTTTTTAATGGTTTTTGCTGTTTATTCCTAAATTTGTATAGAATTTTTTTGTTAATTTTATGAGAAAAAAAAAAAAAAAAAAAAAAAAAAAAAAAAAAAAAAAACATGTATATATTAAATGTGGAGTGTGGAGGCGGTCAGGTGGCGGGCCGTGGTCTCCGGCGGCCGCCCTGGCGCCGCTCTGCTCCCTCTCCAGGAGTTGTGTTTTGTTAAACTGCAGTACTCTTGTCTGTACTGCCTGGACGCTTACTGCGTTGCGGACATTTTAAACCAAGAATGTTTTCATTTCGATTTTTTAATGGTTTTTGCTGTTTATTCCTAAATTTGTATAGAATTTTTTTGTTAATTTCATGAGAAAAAAAAAAAAAAAAAAAAAAAAAAAAAAAAAAAAAAAAAACATGAATATATTAAATGTGGAGTGTGGAGGCGGTCAGGTGGCGGGCCGTGGTCTCCGGCGGCCGCCCTGGCGCCGCTCTGCTCCCTCTCCAGGAGTTGTGTTTTGTTAAACTGCAGTACTCTTGTCTGTACTGCCTGGACGCTTACTGCGTTGCGGACATTTTAAACCAAGAATGTTTTCATTTCGATTTTTTAATGGTTTTTGCTGTTTATTCCTAAATTTGTATAGAATTTTTTTGTTAATTTCATGAGAAAAAAAAAAAAAAAAAAAAAAAAAAAAAAAAAAAAAAAAAAAAACATGTATATATTAAATGTGGAGTGTGGAGGCGGTCAGGTGGCGGGCCGTGGTCTCCGGCGGCCGCCCTGGCGCCGCTCTGCTCCCTCTCCAGGAGTTGTGTTTTGTTAAACTGCAGTACTCTTGTCTGTACTGCCTGGACGCTTACTGCGTTGCGGACATTTTAAACCAAGAATGTTTTCATTTCGATTTTTTAATGGTTTTTGCTGTTTATTCCTAAATTTGTATAGAATTTTTTTGTTAATTTCATGAGAAAAAAAAAAAAAAAAAAAACATGTATATATTAAATGTGGAGTGTGGAGGCGGTCAGGTGGCGGGCCGTGGTCTCCGGCGGCCGCCCTGGCGCCGCTCTGCTCCCTCTCCAGGAGTTGTGTTTTGTTAAACTGCAGTACTCTTGTCTGTACTGCCTGGACGCTTACTGCGTTGCGGACATTTTAAACCAAGAATGTTTTCATTTCGATTTTTTAATGGTTTTTGCTGTTTATTCCTAAATTTGTATAGAATTTTTTTGTTAATTTCATGAGAAAAAAAAAAAAAAAAAAAAAAACAAACATGTATATATTAAATGTGGAGTGTGGAGGCGGTCAGGTGGCGGGCCGTGGTCTCCGGCGGCCGCCCTGGCGCCGCTCTGCTCCCTCTCCAGGAGTTGTGTTTTGTTAAACTGCAGTACTCTTGTCTGTACTGCCTGGACGCTTACTGCGTTGCGGACATTTTAAACCAAGAATGTTTTCATTTCGATTTTTTAATGGTTTTTGCTGTTTATTCCTAAATTTGTATAGAATTTTTTTGTTAATTTCATGAGAAAAAAAAAAAAAAAAAAAAAAAACATGTATATATTAAATGTGGAGTGTGGAGGCGGTCAGGTGGCGGGCCGTGGTCTCCGGCGGCCGCCCTGGCGCCGCTCTGCTCCCTCTCCAGGAGTTGTGTTTTGTTAAACTGCAGTACTCTTGTCTGTACTGCCTGGACGCTTACTGCGTTGCGGACATTTTAAACCAAGAATGTTTTCATTTCGATTTTTTAATGGTTTTTGCTGTTTATTCCTAAATTTGTATAGAATTTTTTTGTTAATTTCATGAGAAAAAAAAAAAAAAAAAAAAAAAAAAAAACAAACATGTATATATTAAATGTGGAGTGTGGAGGCGGTCAGGTGGCGGGCCGTGGTCTCCGGCGGCCGCCCTGGCGCCGCTCTGCTCCCTCTCCAGGAGTTGTGTTTTGTTAAACTGCAGTACTCTTGTCTGTACTGCCTGGACGCTTACTGCGTTGCGGACATTTTAAACGAAGAATGTTTTCATTTCGATTTTTTAATGGTTTTTGCTGTTTATTCCTAAATTTGTATAGAATTTTTTTGTTAATTTTATGAGAAAAAAAAAAAAAAAAAAAAAAAAAAAAAAAAAAAAAAAAAAAAAAAACATGTATATATTAAGTGTGGAGTGTGGAGGCGGTCAGGTGGCGGGCCGTGGTCTCCGGCGGCCGCCCTGGCGCCGCTCTGCTCCCTCTCCAGGAGTTGTGTTTTGTTAAACTGCAGTACTCTTGTCTGTACTGCCTGGACGCTTACTGCGTTGCGGACATTTTAAACCAAGAATGTTTTCATTTCGATTTTTTAATGGTTTTTGCTGTTTATTCCTAAATTTGTATAGAATTTTTTTGTTAATTTCATGAGAAAAAAAAAAAAAAAAAAAAAAAAAAAAAAAAAAAAAAAAAACATATATATATTAAATGTGGAGTGTGGAGGCGGTCAGGTGGCGGGCCGTGGTCTCCGGCGGCCGCCCTGGCGCCGCTCTGCTCCCTCTCCAGGAGTTGTGTTTTGTTAAACTGCAGTACTCTTGTCTGTACTGCCTGGACGCTTACTGCGTTGCGGACATTTTAAACCAAGAATGTTTTCATTTCGATTTTTTAATGGTTTTTGCTGTTTATTCCTAAATTTGTATAGAATTTTTTTGTTAATTTTATGAGAAAAAAAAAAAAAAAAAAAAAAAAAACATGTATATATTAAATGTGGAGTGTGGAGGCGGTCAGGTGGCGGGCCGTGGTCTCCGGCGGCCGCCCTGGCGCCGCTCTGCTCCCTCTCCAGGAGTTGTGTTTTGTTAAACTGCAGTACTCTTGTCTGTACTGCCTGGACGCTTACTGCGTTGCGGACATTTTAAACCAAGAATGTTATCATTTCGATTTTTTAATGGTTTTTGCTGTTTATTCCTAAATTTGTATAGAATTTTTTTGTTAATTTCATGAGAAAAAAAAAAAAAAAAAAAAAAAAACATGTATATATTAAATGTGGAGTGTGGAGGCGGTCAGGTGGCGGGCCGTGGTCTCCGGCGGCCGCCCTGGCGCCGCTCTGCTCCCTCTCCAGGAGTTGTGTTTTGTTAAACTGCAGTACTCTTGTCTGTACTGCCTGGACGCTTACTGCGTTGCGGACATTTTAAACCAAGAATGTTTTCATTTCGATTTTTTAATGGTTTTTGCTGTTTATTCCTAAATTTGTATAGAATTTTTTTGTTAATTTCATGAGAAAAAAAAAAAAAAAAAAAAAAAAAAAAAAAAAAAAAAAAAAAAAAAAACATGTATATATTAAATGTGGAGTGTGGAGGCGGTCAGGTGGCGGGCCGTGGTCTCCGGCGGCCGCCCTGGCGCCGCTCTGCTCCCTCTCCAGGAGTTGTGTTTTGTTAAACTGCAGTACTCTTGTCTGTACTGCCTGGACGCTTACTGCGTTGCGGACATTTTAAACCAAGAATGTTTTCATTTCGATTTTTTAATGGTTTTTGCTGTTTATTCCTAAATTTGTATAGAATTTTTTTGTTAATTTCATGAGAAAAAAAAAAAAAAAAAAAAAAAAAAAAAAAAAAAAAAAAAACATGTATATATTAAATGTGGAGTGTGGAGGCGGTCAGGTGGCGGGCCGTGGTCTCCGGCGGCCGCCCTGGCGCCGCTCTGCTCCCTCTCCAGGAGTTGTGTTTTGTTAAACTGCAGTACTCTTGTCTGTACTGCCTGGACGCTTACTGCGTTGCGGACATTTTAAACCAAGAATGTTTTCATTTCGATTTTTTAATGGTTTTTGCTGTTTATTCCTAAATTTGTATAGAATTTTTTTGTTAATTTCATGAGAAAAAAAAAAAAAAAAAAAAAAAAAAAAAAAAAAAAACATGTATATATTAAATGTGGAGTGTGGAGGCGGTCAGGTGGCGGGCCGTGGTCTCCGGCGGCCGCCCTGGCGCCGCTCTGCTCCCTCTCCAGGAGTTGTGTTTTGTTAAACTGCAGTACTCTTGTCTGTACTGCCTGGACGCTTACTGCGTTGCGGACATTTTAAACCAAGAATGTTTTCATTTCGATTTTTTAATGGTTTTTGCTGTTTATTCCTAAATTTGTATAGAATTTTTTTGTTAATTTCATGAGAAAAAAAAAAAAAAAAAAAAAAAAAAAAAAAAAAAAAAAACATGTATATATTAAATGTGGAGTGTGGAGGCGGTCAGGTGGCGGGCCGTGGTCTCCGGCGGCCGCCCTGGCGCCGCTCTGCTCCCTCTCCAGGAGTTGTGTTTTGTTAAACTGCAGTACTCTTGTCTGTACTGCCTGGACGCTTACTGCGTTGCGGACATTTTAAACCAAGAATGTTTTCATTTCGATTTTTTAATGGTTTTTGCTGTTTATTCCTAAATTTGTATAGAATTTTTTTGTTAATTTCATGAGAAAAAAAAAAAAAAAAAAAAAAAAAAAAAAAAAAAAAAAAAAACATGTATATATTAAATGTGGAGTGTGGAGGCGGTCAGGTGGCGGGCCGTGGTCTCCGGCGGCCGCCCTGGCGCCGCTCTGCTCCCTCTCCAGGAGTTGTGTTTTGTTAAACTGCAGTACTCTTGTCTGTACTGCCTGGACGCTTACTGCGTTGCGGACATTTTAAACCAAGAATGTTTTCATTTCGATTTTTTAATGGTTTTTGCTGTTTATTCCTAAATTTGTATAGAATTTTTTTGTTAATTTCATGAGAAAAAAAAAAAAAAAAAAAAAAAACATGTATATATTAAATGTGGAGTGTGGAGGCGGTCAGGTGGCGGGCCGTGGTCTCCGGCGGCCGCCCTGGCGCCGCTCTGCTCCCTCTCCAGGAGTTGTGTTTTGTTAAACTGCAGTACTCTTGTCTGTACTGCCTGGACGCTTACTGCGTTGCGGACATTTTAAACCAAGAATGTTTTCATTTCGATTTTTTAATGGTTTTTGCTGTTTATTCCTAAATTTGTATAGAATTTTTTTGTTAATTTCATGAGAAAAAAAAAAAAAAAAAAAAAAAAAAAAAAAAAAAAAAAACATGTATATATTAAATGTGGAGTGTGGAGGCGGTCAGGTGGCGGGCCGTGGTCTCCGGCGGCCGCCCTGGCGCCGCTCTGCTCCCTCTCCAGGAGTTGTGTTTTGTTAAACTGCAGTACTCTTGTCTGTACTGCCTGGACGCTTACTGCGTTGCGGACATTTTAAACCAAGAATGTTTTCATTTCGATTTTTTAATGGTTTTTGCTGTTTATTCCTAAATTTGTATAGAATTTTTTTGTTAATTTCATGAGAAAAAAAAAAAAAAAAAAAAAAAAAAAAAAAAAAAAAAAAAACATGTATATATTAAATGTGGAGTGTGGAGGCGGTCAGGTGGCGGGCCGTGGTCTCCGGCGGCCGCCCTGGCGCCGCTCTGCTCCCTCTCCAGGAGTTGTGTTTTGTTAAACTGCAGTACTCTTGTCTGTACTGCCTGGACGCTTACTGCGTTGCGGACATTTTAAACCAAGAATGTTTTCATTTCGATTTTTTAATGGTTTTTGCTGTTTATTCCTAAATTTGTATAGAATTTTTTTGTTAATTTCATGAGAAAAAAAAAAAAAAAAAAAAAAAAAAAAAAAAAAAAAAAAAAAAAAAAAACATGTATATATTAAATGTGGAGTGTGGAGGCGGTCAGGTGGCGGGCCGTGGTCTCCGGCGGCCGCCCTGGCGCCGCTCTGCTCCCTCTCCAGGAGTTGTGTTTTGTTAAACTGCAGTACTCTTGTCTGTACTGCCTGGACGCTTACTGCGTTGCGGACATTTTAAACCAAGAATGTTTTCATTTCGATTTTTTAATGGTTTTTGCTGTTTATTCCTAAATTTGTATAGAATTTTTTTGTTAATTTCATGAGAAAAAAAAAAAAAAAAAAAAAAAAAAAAAAAAAAAAAAAACATGTATATATTAAATGTGGAGTGTGGAGGCGGTCAGGTGGCGGGCCGTGGTCTCCGACGGCCGCCCTGGCGCCGCTCTGCTCCCTCTCCAGAAGTTGTGTTTTGTTAAACTGCAGTACTCTTGTCTGTACTGCCTGGACGCTTACTGCGTTGCGGACATTTTAAACCAAGAATGTTTTCATTTCGATTTTTTAATGGTTTTTGCTGTTTATTCCTAAATTTGTATAGAATTTTTTTGTTAATTTCATGAGAAAAAAAAAAAAAAAAAAAAAAAAAAAAAAAAAAAAAAAAACATGTATATATTAAATGTGGAGTGTGGAGGCGGTCAGGTGGCGGGCCGTGGTCTCCGGCGGCCGCCCTGGCGCCGCTCTGCTCCCTCTCCAGGAGTTGTGTTTTGTTAAACTGCAGTACTCTTGTCTGTACTGCCTGGACGCTTACTGCGTTGCGGACATTTTAAACCAAGAATGTTTTCATTTCGATTTTTTAATGGTTTTTGCTGTTTATTCCTAAATTTGTATAGAATTTTTTTGTTAATTTCATGAGAAAAAAAAAAAAAAAAAAAAAAAAAACATGTATATATTAAATGTGGAGTGTGGAGGCGGTCAGGTGGCGGGCCGTGGTCTCCGGCGGCCGCCCTGGCGCCGCTCTGCTCCCTCTCCAGGAGTTGTGTTTTGTTAAACTGCAGTACTCTTGTCTGTACTGCCTGGACGCTTACTGCGTTGCGGACATTTTAAACCAAGAATGTTTTCATTTCGATTTTTTAATGGTTTTTGTTGTTTATTCCTAAATTTGTATAGAATTTTTTTGTTAATTTCATGAGAAAAAAAAAAAAAAAAAAAAAAAAAAAAAAAAAAAAAAAAAAAAAAAACATGTATATATTAAATGTGGAGTGTGGAGGCGGTCAGGTGGCGGGCCGTGGTCTCCGGCGGCCGCCCTGGCGCCGCTCTGCTCCCTCTCCAGGAGTTGTGTTTTGTTAAACTGCAGTACTCTTGTCTGTACTGCCTGGACGCTTACTGCGTTGCGGACATTTTAAACCAAGAATGTTTTCATTTCGATTTTTTAATGGTTTTTGCTGTTTATTCCTAAATTTGTATAGAATTTTTTTGTTAATTTCATGAGAAAAAAAAAAAAAAAAAAAAAAAAAAAAAAAAAAAAAAACATGTATATATTAAATGTGGAGTGTGGAGGCGGTCAGGTGGCGGGCCGTGGTCTCCGGCGGCCGCCCTGGCGCCGCTCTGCTCCCTCTCCAGGAGTTGTGTTTTGTTAAACTGCAGTACTCTTGTCTGTACTGCCTGGACGCTTACTGCGTTGCGGACATTTTAAACCAAGAATGTTTTCATTTCGATTTTTTAATGGTTTTTGCTGTTTATTCCTAAATTTGTATAGAATTTTTTTGTTAATTTCATGAGAAAAAAAAAAAAAAAAAAAAAAAAAAAAACATGTATATATTAAATGTGGAGTGTGGAGGCGGTCAGGTGGCGGGCCGTGGTCTCCGGCGGCCGCCCTGGCGCCGCTCTGCTCCCTCTCCAGGAGTTGTGTTTTGTTAAACTGCAGTACTCTTGTCTGTACTGCCTGGACGCTTACTGCGTTGCGGACATTTTAAACCAAGAATGTTTTCATTTCGATTTTTTAATGGTTTTTGCTGTTTATTCCTAAATTTGTATAGAATTTTTTTGTTAATTTCATGAGAAAAAAAAAAAAAAAAAAAAAAAAAAAAACATGTATATATTAAATGTGGAGTGTGGAGGCGGTCAGGTTGCGGGCCGTGGTCTCCGGCGGCCGCCCTGGCGCCGCTCTGCTCCCTCTCCAGGAGTTGTGTTTTGTTAAACTGCAGTACTCTTGTCTGTACTGCCTGGACGCTTACTGCGTTGCGGACATTTTAAACCAAGAATGTTTTCATTTCGATTTTTTAATGGTTTTTGCTGTTTATTCCTAAATTTGTATAGAATTTTTTTGTTAATTTCATGAGAAAAAAAAAAAAAAAAAAAAAAAAAAACATGTATATATTAAATGTGGAGTGTGGAGGCGGTCAGGTGGCGGGCCGTGGTCTCCGGCGGCCGCCCTGGCGCCGCTCTGCTCCCTCTCCAGGAGTTGTGTTTTGTTAAACTGCAGTACTCTTGTCTGTACTGCCTGGACGCTTACTGCGTTGCGGACATTTTAAACCAAGAATGTTTTCATTTCGATTTTTTAATGGTTTTTGCTGTTTATTCCTAAATTTGTATAGAATTTTTTTGTTAATTTCATGAGAAAAAAAAAAAAAAAAAAAAAAAAACATGTATATATTAAATGTGGAGTGTGGAGGCGGTCAGGTGGCGGGCCGTGGTCTCCGGCGGCCGCCCTGGCGCCGCTCTGCTCCCTCTCCAGGAGTTGTGTTTTGTTAAACTGCAGTACTCTTGTCTGTACTGCCTGGACGCTTACTGCGTTGCGGACATTTTAAACCAAGAATGTTTTCATTTCGATTTTTTAATGGTTTTTGCTGTTTATTCCTAAATTTGTATAGAATTTTTTTGTTAATTTCATGAGAAAAAAAAAAAAAAAAAAAACATGTATATATTAAATGTGGAGTGTGGAGGCGGTCAGGTGGCGGGCCGTGGTCTCCGGCGGCCGCCCTGGCGCCGCTCTGCTCCCTCTCCAGGAGTTGTGTTTTGTTAAACTGCAGTACTCTTGTCTGTACTGCCTGGACGCTTACTGCGTTGCGGACATTATAAACCAAGAATGTTTTCATTTCGATTTTTTAATGGTTTTTGCTGTTTATTCCTAAATTTGTATAGAATTTTTTTGTTAATTTCATGAGAAAAAAAAAAAAAAAAAAAAAAAAAACATGTATATATTAAATGTGGAGTGTGGAGGCGGTCAGGTGGCGGGCCGTGGTCTCCGGCGGCCGCCCTGGCGCCGCTCTGCTCCCTCTCCAGGAGTTGTGTTTTGTTAAACTGCAGTACTCTTGTCTGTACTGCCTGGACGCTTACTGCGTTGCGGACATTTTAAACCAAGAATGTTTTCATTTCGATTTTTTAATGGTTTTTGCTGTTTATTCCTAAATTTGTATAGAATTTTTTTGTTAATTTCATGAGAAAAAAAAAAAAAAAAAAAAAAAACATGTATATATTAAATGTGGAGTGTGGAGGCGGTCAGGTGGCGGGCCGTGGTCTCCGGCGGCCGCCCTGGCGCCGCTCTGCTCCCTCTCCAGGAGTTGTGTTTTGTTAAACTGCAGTACTCTTGTCTGTACTGCCTGGACGCTTACTGCGTTGCAGACATTTTAAACCAAGAATGTTTTCATTTCGATTTTTTAATGGTTTTTGCTGTTTATTCCTAAATTTGTATAGAATTTTTTTGTTAATTTCATGAGAAAAAAAAAAAAAAAAAAAAAAAAACATGTATATATTAAATGTGGAGTGTGGAGGCGGTCAGGTGGCGGGCCGTGGTCTCCGGCGGCCGCCCTGGCGCCGCTCTGCTCCCTCTCCAGGAGTTGTGTTTTGTTAAACTGCAGTACTCTTGTCTGTACTGCCTGGACGCTTACTGCGTTGCGGACATTTTAAACCAAGAATGTTTTCATTTCGATTTTTTAATGGTTTTTGCTGTTTATTCCTAAATTTGTATAGAATTTTTTTGTTAATTTCATGAGAAAAAAAAAAAAAAAAAAAACATGTATATATTAAATGTGGAGTGTGGAGGCGGTCAGGTGGCGGGCCGTGGTCTCCGGCGGCCGCCCTGGCGCCGCTCTGCTCCCTCTCCAGGAGTTGTGTTTTGTTAAACTGCAGTACTCTTGTCTGTACTGCCTGGACGCTTACTGCGTTGCGGACATTATAAACCAAGAATGTTTTCATTTCGATTTTTTAATGGTTTTTGCTGTTTATTCCTAAATTTGTATAGAATTTTTTTGTTAATTTCATGAGAAAAAAAAAAAAAAAAAAAAAAAAAAAACATGTATATATTAAATGTGGAGTGTGGAGGCGGTCAGGTGGCGGGCCGTGGTCTCCGGCGGCCGCCCTGGCGCCGCTCTGCTCCCTCTCCAGGAGTTGTGTTTTGTTAAACTGCAGTACTCTTGTCTGTACTGCCTGGACGCTTACTGCGTTGCGGACATTTTAAACCAAGAATGTTTTCATTTCGATTTTTTAATGGTTTTTGCTGTTTATTCCTAAATTTGTATAGAATTTTTTTGTTAATTTCATGAGAAAAAAAAAAAAAAAAAAAAAAAAAAAACATGTATATATTAAATGTGGAGTGTGGAGGCGGTCAGGTGGCGGGCCGTGGTCTCCGGCGGCCGCCCTGGCGCCGCTCTGCTCCCTCTCCAGGAGTTGTGTTTTGTTAAACTGCAGTACTCTTGTCTGTACTGCCTGGACGCTTACTGCGTTGCGGACATTTTAAACCAAGAATGTTTTCATTTCGATTTTTTAATGGTTTTTGCTGTTTATTCCTAAATTTGTATAGAATTTTTTTGTTAATTTCATGAGAAAAAAAAAAAAAAAAAAAAAAAAAAACATGTATATATTAAATGTGGAGTGTGGAGGCGGTCAGGTGGCGGGCCGTGGTCTCCGGCGGCCGCCCTGGCGCCGCTCTGCTCCCTCTCCAGGAGTTGTGTTTTGTTAAACTGCAGTACTCTTGTCTGTACTGCCTGGACGCTTACTGCGTTGCGGACATTTTAAACCAAGAATGTTTTCATTTCGATTTTTTAATGGTTTTTGCTGTTTATTCCTAAATTTGTATAGAATTTTTTTGTTAATTTCATGAGAAAAAAAAAAAAAAAAAAAAAAAAAAAAAAAAAAAAAAAAAAAAAAACATATATATATTAAATGTGGAGTGTGGAGGCGGTCAGGTGGCGGGCCGTGGTCTCCGGCGGCCGCCCTGGCGCCGCTCTGCTCCCTCTCCAGGAGTTGTGTTTTGTTAAACTGCAGTACTCTTGTCTGTACTGCCTGGACGCTTACTGCGTTGCGGACATTTTAAACCAAGAATGTTTTCATTTCGATTTTTTAATGGTTTTTGCTGTTTATTCCTAAATTTGTATAGAATTTTTTTGTTAATTTCATGAGAAAAAAAAAAAAAAAAACATGTATATATTAAATGTGGAGTGTGGAGGCGGTCAGGTGGCGGGCCGTGGTCTCCGGCGGCCGCCCTGGCGCCGCTCTGCTCCCTCTCCAGGAGTTGTGTTTTGTTAAACTGCAGTACTCTTGTCTGTACTGCCTGGACGCTTACTGCGTTGCGGACATTTTAAACCAAGAATGTTTTCATTTCGATTTTTTAATGGTTTTTGCTGTTTATTCCTAAATTTGTATAGAATTTTTTTGTTAATTTCATGAGAAAAAAAAAAACAAAAAAAAAAAAACATGTATATATTAAATGTGGAGTGTGGAGGCGGTCAGGTGGCGGGCCGTGGTCTCCGGCGGCCGCCCTGGCGCCGCTCTGCTCCCTCTCCAGGAGTTGTGTTTTGTTAAACTGCAGTACTCTTGTCTGTACTGCCTGGACGCTTACTGCGTTGCGGACATTTTAAACCAAGAATGTTTTCATTTCGATTTTTTAATGGTTTTTGCTGTTTATTCCTAAATTTGTATAGAATTTTTTTGTTAATTTCATGAGAAAAAAAAAAACAAAAAAAAAAAAAAAAAAAAAAAAAACATGTATATATTAAATGTGGAGTGTGGAGGCGGTCAGGTGGCGGGCCGTGGTCTCCGGCGGCCGCCCTGGCGCCGCTCTGCTCCCTCTCCAGGAGTTGTGTTTTGTTAAACTGCAGTACTCTTGTCTGTACTGCCTGGACGCTTACTGCGTTGCGGACATTTTAAACCAAGAATGTTTTCATTTCGATTTTTTAATGGTTTTTGCTGTTTATTCCTAAATTTGTATAGAATTTTTTTGTTAATTTCATGAGAAAAAAAAAAACAAAAAAAAAAAACATGTATATATTAAATGTGGAGTGTGGAGGCGGTCAGGTGGCGGGCCGTGGTCTCCGGCGGCCGCCCTGGCGCCGCTCTGCTCCCTCTCCAGGAGTTGTGTTTTGTTAAACTGCAGTACTCTTGTCTGTACTGCCTGGACGCTTACTGCGTTGCGGACATTTTAAACCAAGAATGTTTTCATTTCGATTTTTTAATGGTTTTTGCTGTTTATTCCTAAATTTGTATAGAATTTTTTTGTTAATTTCATGAGAAAAAAAAAAAAAAAAAAAAAAAAAAAAAAAAAAAAAAAAAACATGTATATATTAAATGTGGAGTGTGGAGGCGGTCAGGTGGCGGGCCGTGGTCTCCGGCGGCCGCCCTGGCGCCGCTCTGCTCCCTCTCCAGGAGTTGTGTTTTGTTAAACTGCAGTACTCTTGTCTGTACTGCCTGGACGCTTACTGCGTTGCGGACATTTTAAACCAAGAATGTTTTCATTTCGATTTTTTAATGGTTTTTGCTGTTTATTCCTAAATTTGTATAGAATTTTTTTGTTAATTTCATGAGAAAAAAAAAAAAAAAAAAAAAAAAACATGTATATATTAAATGTGGAGTGTGGAGGCGGTCAGGTGGCGGGCCGTGGTCTCCGGCGGCCGCCCTGGCGCCGCTCTGCTCCCTCTCCAGGAGTTGTGTTTTGTTAAACTGCAGTACTCTTGTCTGTACTGCCTGGACGCTTACTGCGTTGCGGACATTTTAAACCAAGAATGTTTTCATTTCGATTTTTTAATGGTTTTTGCTGTTTATTCCTAAATTTGTATAGAATTTTTTTGTTAATTTCATGAGAAAAAAAAAAACAAAAAAAAAAACATGTATATATTAAATGTGGAGTGTGGAGGCGGTCAGGTGGCGGGCCGTGGTCTCCGGCGGCCGCCCTGGCGCCGCTCTGCTCCCTCTCCAGGAGTTGTGTTTTGTTAAACTGCAGTACTCTTGTCTGTACTGCCTGGACGCTTACTGCGTTGCGGACATTTTAAACCAAGAATGTTTTCATTTCGATTTTTTAATGGTTTTTGCTGTTTATTCCTAAATTTGTATAGAATTTTTTTGTTAATTTCATGAGAAAAAAAAAAAAAAAAAAAAAAAAAAAAAAAAAAAAAAACATGTATATATTAAATGTGGAGTGTGGAGGCGGTCAGGTGGCGGGCCGTGGTCTCCGGCGGCCGCCCTGGCGCCGCTCTGCTCCCTCTCCAGGAGTTGTGTTTTGTTAAACTGCAGTACTCTTGTCTGTACTGCCTGGACGCTTACTGCGTTGCGGACATTTTAAACCAAGAATGTTTTCATTTCGATTTTTTAATGGTTTTTGCTGTTTATTCCTAAATTTGTATAGAATTTTTTTGTTAATTTCATGAGAAAAAAAAAAAAAAAAAAACATGTATATATTAAATGTGGAGTGTGGAGGCGGTCAGGTGGCGGGCCGTGGTCTCCGGCGGCCGCCCTGGCGCCGCTCTGCTCCCTCTCCAGGAGTTGTGTTTTGTTAAACTGCAGTACTCTTGTCTGTACTGCCTGGACGCTTACTGCGTTGCGGACATTTTAAACCAAGAATGTTTTCATTTCGATTTTTTAATGGTTTTTGCTGTTTATTCCTAAATTTGTATAGAATTTTTTTGTTAATTTCATGAGAAAAAAAAAACAAAAAAAAAAAAAACATGTATATATTAAATGTGGAGTGTGGAGGCGGTCAGGTGGCGGGCCGTGGTCTCCGGCGGCCGCCCTGGCGCCGCTCTGCTCCCTCTCCAGGAGTTGTGTTTTGTTAAACTGCAGTACTCTTGTCTGTACTGCCTGGACGCTTACTGCGTTGCGGACATTTTAAACCAAGAATGTTTTCATTTCGATTTTTTAATGGTTTTTGCTGTTTATTCCTAAATTTGTATAGAATTTTTTTGTTAATTTCATGAGAAAAAAAAAAAAAAAAAAAAAAAACATGTATATATTAAATGTGGAGTGTGGAGGCGGTCAGGTGGCGGGCCGTGGTCTCCGGCGGCCGCCCTGGCGCCGCTCTGCTCCCTCTCCAGGAGTTGTGTTTTGTTAAACTGCAGTACTCTTGTCTGTACTGCCTGGACGCTTACTGCGTTGCGGACATTTTAAACCAAGAATGTTTTCATTTCGATTTTTTAATGGTTTTTGCTGTTTATTCCTAAATTTGTATAGAATTTTTTTGTTAATTTCATGAGAAAAAAAAAAAAAAAAAAAAAAAAAAAAAAAAAAAAAAAAAAACATGTATATATTAAATGTGGAGTGTGGAGGCGGTCAGGTGGCGGGCCGTGGTCTCCGGCGGCCGCCCTGGCGCCGCTCTGCTCCCTCTCCAGGAGTTGTGTTTTGTTAAACTGCAGTACTCTTGTCTGTACTGCCTGGACGCTTACTGCGTTGCGGACATTTTAAACCAAGAATGTTTTCATTTCGATTTTTTAATGGTTTTTGCTGTTTATTCCTAAATTTGTATAGAATTTTTTTGTTAATTTCATGAGAAAAAAAAAAAAAAAAAAAAAAAAAAACATGTATATATTAAATGTGGAGTGTGGAGGCGGTCAGGTGGCGGGCCGTGGTCTCCGGCGGCCGCCCTGGCGCCGCTCTGCTCCCTCTCCAGGAGTTGTGTTTTGTTAAACTGCAGTACTCTTGTCTGTACTGCCTGGACGCTTACTGCGTTGCGGACATTTTAAACCAAGAATGTTTTCATTTCGATTTTTTAATGGTTTTTGCTGTTTATTCCTAAATTTGTATAGAATTTTTTTGTTAATTTCATGAGAAAAAAAAAAAAAAAAAAAAAAAAAAACATGTATATATTAAATGTGGAGTGTGGAGGCGGTCAGGTGGCGGGCCGTGGTCTCCGGCGGCCGCCCTGGCGCCGCTCTGCTCCCTCTCCAGGAGTTGTGTTTTGTTAAACTGCAGTACTCTTGTCTGTACTGCCTGGA
Source organism: Locusta migratoria (assembly GCA_026315105.1). Taxonomy (NCBI): domain Eukaryota; kingdom Metazoa; phylum Arthropoda; class Insecta; order Orthoptera; family Acrididae; genus Locusta; species Locusta migratoria. The sequence goes on along the minus strand of JAOYRU010002311.1, from coordinate 281,320 downwards.
CGCTTACTGCGTTGCGGACATTTTAAACCAAGAATGTTTTCATTTCGATTTTTTAATGGTTTTTGCTGTTTATTCCTAAATTTGTATAGAATTTTTTTGTTAATTTCATGAGAAAAAAAAAAAAAAAAAAAAAAAAAAAACATGTATATATTAAATGTGGAGTGTGGAGGCGGTCAGGTGGCGGGCCGTGGTCTCCGGCGGCCGCCCTGGCGCCGCTCTGCTCCCTCTCCAGGAGTTGTGTTTTGTTAAACTGCAGTACTCTTGTCTGTACTGCCTGGACGCTTACTGCGTTGCGGACATTTTAAACCAAGAATGTTTTCATTTCGATTTTTTAATGGTTTTTGCTGTTTATTCCTAAATTTGTATAGAATTTTTTTGTTAATTTCATGAGAAAAAAAAAAAAAAAAAAAAAAAAAAAAAAAAAAAAAAAAAAAAAAAAAACATGTATATATTAAATGTGGAGTGTGGAGGCGGTCAGGTGGCGGGCCGTGGTCTCCGGCGGCCGCCCTGGCGCCGCTCTGCTCCCTCTCCAGGAGTTGTGTTTTGTTAAACTGCAGTACTCTTGTCTGTACTGCCTGGACGCTTACTGCGTTGCGGACATTTTAAACCAAGAATGTTTTCATTTCGATTTTTTAATGGTTTTTGCTGTTTATTCCTAAATTTGTATAGAATTTTTTTGTTAATTTCATGAGAAAAAAAAAAAAAAAAAAAAAAAAAAAACATGTATATATTAAATGTGGAGTGTGGAGGCGGTCAGGTGGCGGGCCGTGGTCTCCGGCGGCCGCCCTGGCGCCGCTCTGCTCCCTCTCCAGGAGTTGTGTTTTGTTAAACTGCAGTACTCTTGTCTGTACTGCCTGGACGCTTACTGCGTTGCGGACATTTTAAACCAAGAATGTTTTCATTTCGATTTTTTAATGGTTTTTGCTGTTTATTCCTAAATTTGTATAGAATTTTTTTGTTAATTTCATGAGGAAAAAAAAAAAAAAAAAAAAAAAAAAAAAAAAAAAAAAAACATGTATATATTAAATGTGGAGTGTGGAGGCGGTCAGGTGGCGGGCCGTGGTCTCCGGCGGCCGCCCTGGCGCCGCTCTGCTCCCTCTCCAGGAGTTGTGTTTTGTTAAACTGCAGTACTCTTGTCTGTACTGCCTGGACGCTTACTGCGTTGCGGACATTTTAAACCAAGAATGTTTTCATTTCGATTTTTTAATGGTTTTTGCTGTTTATTCCTAAATTTGTATAGAATTTTTTTGTTAATTTCATGAGAAAAGAAAAAAAAAAAAAAAAAAAAAAAAAAAAAAAAAAAAAAAAACATGTATATATTAAATGTGGAGTGTGGAGGCGGTCAGGTGGCGGGCCGTGGTCTCCGGCGGCCGCCCTGGCGCCGCTCTGCTCCCTCTCCAGGAGTTGTGTTTTGTTAAACTGCAGTACTCTTGTCTGTACTGCCTGGACGCTTACTGCGTTGCGGACATTTTAAACCAAGAATGTTTTCATTTCGATTTTTTAATGGTTTTTGCTGTTTATTCCTAAATTTGTATAGAATTTTTTTGTTAATTTCATGAGAAAAAAAAAAAAAAAAAAAAAAAAAAAAAAACATGTATATATTAAATGTGGAGTGTGGAGGCGGTCAGGTGGCGGGCCGTGGTCTCCGGCGGCCGCCCTGGCGCCGCTCTGCTCCCTCTCCAGGAGTTGTGTTTTGTTAAACTGCAGTACTCTTGTCTGTACTGCCTGGACGCTTACTGCGTTGCGGACATTTTAAACCAAGAATGTTTTCATTTCGATTTTTTAATGGTTTTTGCTGTTTATTCCTAAATTTGTATAGAATTTTTTTGTTAATTTCATGAGAAAAAAAAAAAAAAAAAAAAAAAAAAACATGTATATATTAAATGTGGAGTGTGGAGGCGGTCAGGTGGCGGGCCGTGGTCTCCGGCGGCCGCCCTGGCGCCGCTCTGCTCCCTCTCCAGGAGTTGTGTTTTGTTAAACTGCAGTACTCTTGTCTGTACTGCCTGGACGCTTACTGCGTTGCGGACATTTTAAACCAAGAATGTTTTCATTTCGATTTTTTAATGGTTTTTGCTGTTTATTCCTAAATTTGTATAGAATTTTTTTGTTAATTTCATGAGAAAAAAAAAAAAAAAAAAAAAAAAAAAAAAAAAAAAAAAAAAAAAAAAAAAAAAACATGTATATATTAAATGTGGAGTGTGGAGGCGGTCAGGTGGCGGGCCGTGGTCTCCGGCGGCCGCCCTGGCGCCGCTCTGCTCCCTCTCCAGGAGTTGTGTTTTGTTAAACTGCAGTACTCTTGTCTGTACTGCCTGGACGCTTACTGCGTTGCGGACATTTTAAACCAAGAATGTTTTCATTTCGATTTTTTAATGGTTTTTGCTGTTTATTCCTAAATTTGTATAGAATTTTTTTGTTAATTTCATGAGAAAAAAAAAAAAAAAAAAAAAAAAAAAAAAAAAAAAAAAAAAAAAAAAAAAACATGTATATATTAAATGTGGAGTGTGGAGGCGGTCAGGTGGCGGGCCGTGGTCTCCGGCGGCCGCCCTGGCGCCGCTCTGCTCCCTCTCCAGGAGTTGTGTTTTGTTAAACTGCAGTACTCTTGTCTGTACTGCCTGGACGCTTACTGCGTTGCGGACATTTTAAACCAAGAATGTTTTCATTTCGATTTTTTAATGGTTTTTGCTGTTTATTCCTAAATTTGTATAGAATTTTTTTGTTAATTTCATGAGAAAAAAAAAAAAAAAAAAAAAAAAAACATGTATATATTAAATGTGGAGTGTGGAGGCGGTCAGGTGGCGGGCCGTGGTCTCCGGCGGCCGCCCTGGCGCCGCTCTGCTCCCTCTCCAGGAGTTGTGTTTTGTTAAACTGCAGTACTCTTGTCTGTACTGCCTGGACGCTTACTGCGTTGCGGACATTTTAAACCAAGAATGTTTTCATTTCGATTTTTTAATGGTTTTTGCTGTTTATTCCTAAATTTGTATAGAATTTTTTTGTTAATTTCATGAGAAAAAAAAAAAAAAAAAAAAAAAAAAAACATGTATATATTAAATGTGGAGTGTGGAGGCGGTCAGGTGGCGGGCCGTGGTCTCCGGCGGCCGCCCTGGCGCCGCTCTGCTCCCTCTCCAGGAGTTGTGTTTTGTTAAACTGCAGTACTCTTGTCTGTACTGCCTGGACGCTTACTGCGTTGCGGACATTTTAAACCAAGAATGTTTTCATTTCGATTTTTTAATGGTTTTTGCTGTTTATTCCTAAATTTGTATAGAATTTTTTTGTTAATTTCATGAGAAAAAAAAAATAAAAAAAAAAAAAAAAAAACATGTATATATTAAATGTGGAGTGTGGAGGCGGTCAGGTGGCGGGCCGTGGTCTCCGGCGGCCGCCCTGGCGCCGCTCTGCTCCCTCTCCAGGAGTTGTGTTTTGTTAAACTGCAGTACTCTTGTCTGTACTGCCTGGACGCTTACTGCGTTGCGGACATTTTAAACCAAGAATGTTTTCATTTCGATTTTTTAATGGTTTTTGCTGTTTATTCCTAAATTTGTATAGAATTTTTTTGTTAATTTCATGAGAAAAAAAAAAAAAAAAAAAAAAAAAAAAAAAAAAAAAAAAAAACATGTATATATTAAATGTGGAGTGTGGAGGCGGTCAGGTGGCGGGCCGTGGTCTCCGGCGGCCGCCCTGGCGCCGCTCTGCTCCCTCTCCAGGAGTTGTGTTTTGTTAAACTGCAGTACTCTTGTCTGTACTGCCTGGACGCTTACTGCGTTGCGGACATTTTAAACCAAGAATGTTTTCATTTCGATTTTTTAATGGTTTTTGCTGTTTATTCCTAAATTTGTATAGAATTTTTTTGTTAATTTCATGAGGAAAAAAAAAAAAAAAAAAAAAAAAAAAAAAAAAAAAAAAAACATGTATATATTAAATGTGGAGTGTGGAGGCGGTCAGGTGGCGGGCCGTGGTCTCCGGCGGCCGCCCTGGCGCCGCTCTGCTCCCTCTCCAGGAGTTGTGTTTTGTTAAACTGCAGTACTCTTGTCTGTACTGCCTGGACGCTTACTGCGTTGCGGACATTTTAAACCAAGAATGTTTTCATTTCGATTTTTTAATGGTTTTTGCTGTTTATTCCTAAATTTGTATAGAATTTTTTTGTTAATTTTATGAGAAAAAAAAAAAAAAAAAAAAAAAAAAAAACATGTATATATTAAATGTGGAGTGTGGAGGCGGTCAGGTGGCGGGCCGTGGTCTCCGGCGGCCGCCCTGGCGCCGCTCTGCTCCCTCTCCAGGAGTTGTGTTTTGTTAAACTGCAGTACTCTTGTCTGTACTGCCTGGACGCTTACTGCGTTGCGGACATTTTAAACCAAGAATGTTTTCATTTCGATTTTTTAATGGTTTTTGCTGTTTATTCCTAAATTTGTATAGAATTTTTTTGTTAATTTCATGAGGAAAAAAAAAAAAAAAAAAAAAAAAAAAAAAAAAAAAAAAAAAAAACATGTATATATTAAATGTGGAGTGTGGAGGCGGTCAGGTGGCGGGCCGTGGTCTCCGGCGGCCGCCCTGGCGCCGCTCTGCTCCCTCTCCAGGAGTTGTGTTTTGTTAAACTGCAGTACTCTTGTCTGTACTGCCTGGACGCTTACTGCGTTGCGGACATTTTAAACCAAGAATGTTTTCATTTCGATTTTTTAATGGTTTTTGCTGTTTATTCCTAAATTTGTATAGAATTTTTTTGTTAATTTCATGAGAAAAAAAAAAAAAAAAAAAAAAAAAAAAACATGTATATATTAAATGTGGAGTGTGGAGGCGGTCAGGTGGCGGGCCGTGGTCTCCGGCGGCCGCCCTGGCGCCGCTCTGCTCCCTCTCCAGGAGTTGTGTTTTGTTAAACTGCAGTACTCTTGTCTGTACTGCCTGGACGCTTACTGCGTTGCGGACATTTTAAACCAAGAATGTTTTCATTTCGATTTTTTAATGGTTTTTGCTGTTTATTCCTAAATTTGTATAGAATTTTTTTGTTAATTTCATGAGAAAAAAAAAAAAAAAAAAAAAAAAAAAAAAAAAAAAAAAAAAAAAAAAAAAACATGTATATATTAAATGTGGAGTGTGGAGGCGGTCAGGTGGCGGGCCGTGGTCTCCGGCGGCCGCCCTGGCGCCGCTCTGCTCCCTCTCCAGGAGTTGTGTTTTGTTAAACTGCAGTACTCTTGTCTGTACTGCCTGGACGCTTACTGCGTTTCGGACATTTTAAACCAAGAATGTTTTCATTTCGATTTATTAATGGTTTTTGCTGTTTATTCCTAAATTTGTATAGAATTTTTTTGTTAATTTCATGAGAAAAAAAAAAAAAAAAAAAAAAAAAAAACATGTATATATTAAATGTGGAGTGTGGAGGCGGTCAGGTGGCGGGCCGTGGTCTCCGGCGGCCGCCCTGGCGCCGCTCTGCTCCCTCTCCAGGAGTTGTGTTTTGTTAAACTGCAGTACTCTTGTCTGTACTGCCTGGACGCTTACTGCGTTGCGGACATTTTAAACCAAGAATGTTTTCATTTCGATTTTTTAATGGTTTTTGCAGTTTATTCCTAAATTTGTATAGAATTTTTTTGTTAATTTCATGAAAAAAAAAAAAAAAAAAAAAAAAAAAAAAAAAAAAAAAACATGTATATATTAAATGTGGAGTGTGGAGGCGGTCAGGTGGCGGGCCGTGGTCTCCGGCGGCCGCCCTGGCGCCGCTCTGCTCCCTCTCCAGGAGTTGTGTTTTGTTAAACTGCAGTACTCTTGTCTGTACTGCCTGGACGCTTACTGCGTTGCAGACATTTTAAACCAAGAATGTTTTCATTTCGATTTTTTAATGGTTTTTGCTGTTTATTCCTAAATTTGTATAGAATTTTTTTGTTAATTTCATGAGAAAAAAAAAAAAAAAACAAAAAAAAACAAAAAAAAAAAACATGTATATATTAAATGTGGAGTGTGGAGGCGGTCAGGTGGCGGGCCGTGGTCTCCGGCGGCCGCCCTGGCGCCGCTCTGCTCCCTCTCCAGGAGTTGTGTTTTGTTAAACTGCAGTACTCTTGTCTGTACTGCCTGGACGCTTACTGCGTTGCGGACATTTTAAACCAAGAATGTTTTCATTTCGATTTTTTAATGGTTTTTGCTGTTTATTCCTAAATTTGTATAGAATTTTTTTGTTAATTTCATGAGAAAAAAAAAGAAAAAAAAAAAAAAAAAAAAACATGTATATATTAAATGTGGAGTGTGGAGGCGGTCAGGTGGCGGGCCGTGGTCTCCGGCGGCCGCCCTGGCGCCGCTCTGCTCCCTCTCCAGGAGTTGTGTTTTGTTAAACTGCAGTACTCTTGTCTGTACTGCCTGGACGCTTACTGCGTTGCGGACATTTTAAACCAAGAATGTTTTCATTTCGATTTTTTAATGGTTTTTGCTGTTTATTCCTAAATTTGTATAGAATTTTTTTGTTAATTTCATGAGAAAAAAAAAAAAAAAAAAAAAAAAAAAAAAAAAAAAAAAACATGTATATATTAAATGTGGAGTGTGGAGGCGGTCAGGTTGCGGGCCGTGGTCTCCGGCGGCCGCCCTGGCGCCGCTCTGCTCCCTCTCCAGGAGTTGTGTTTTGTTAAACTGCAGTACTCTTGTCTGTACTGCCTGGACGCTTACTGCGTTGCGGACATTTTAAACCAAGAATGTTTTCATTTCGATTTTTTAATGGTTTTTGCTGTTTATTCCTAAATTTGTATAGAATTTTTTTGTTAATTTCATGAGAAAAAAAAAAAAAAAAAAAAAAAAAACATGTATATATTAAATGTGGAGTGTGGAGGCGGTCAGGTGGCGGGCCGTGGTCTCCGGCGGCCGCCCTGGCGCCGCTCTGCTCCCTCTCCAGGAGTTGTGTTTTGTTAAACTGCAGTACTCTTGTCTGTACTGCCTGGACGCTTACTGCGTTGCGGACATTTTAAACCAAGAATGTTTTCATTTCGATTTTTTAATGGTTTTTGCTGTTTATTCCTAAATTTGTATAGAATTTTTTTGTTAATTTCATGAGAAAAAAAAAAAAAAAAAAAAAAAAAAAACATGTATATATTAAATGTGGAGTGTGGAGGCGGTCAGGTGGCGGGCCGTGGTCTCCGGCGGCCGCCCTGGCGCCGCTCTGCTCCCTCTCCAGGAGTTGTGTTTTGTTAAACTGCAGTACTCTTGTCTGTACTGCCTGGACGCTTACTGCGTTGCGGACATTTTAAACCAAGAATGTTTTCATTTCGATTTTTTAATGGTTTTTGCTGTTTATTCCTAAATTTGTATAGAATTTTTTTGTTAATTTCATGAGAAAAAAAAAAAAAAAAAAACATGTATATATTAAATGTGGAGTGTGGAGGCGGTCAGGTGGCGGGCCGTGGTCTCCGGCGGCCGCCCTGGCGCCGCTCTGCTCCCTCTCCAGGAGTTGTGTTTTGTTAAACTGCAGTACTCTTGTCTGTACTGCCTGGACGCTTACTGCGTTGCGGACATTATAAACCAAGAATGTTTTCATTTCGATTTTTTAATGGTTTTTGCTGTTTATTCCTAAATTTGTATAGAATTTTTTTGTTAATTTCATGAGAAAAAAAAAAAAAAAAAAAAAAAAAAACATGTATATATTAAATGTGGAGTGTGGAGGCGGTCAGGTGGCGGGCCGTGGTCTCCGGCGGCCGCCCTGGCGCCGCTCTGCTCCCTCTCCAGGAGTTGTGTTTTGTTAAACTGCAGTACTCTTGTCTGTACTGCCTGGACGCTTACTGCGTTGCGGACATTTTAAACCAAGAATGTTTTCATTTCGATTTTTTAATGGTTTTTGCTGTTTATTCCTAAATTTGTATAGAATTTTTTTGTTAATTTCAAGAGAAAAAAAAAAAAAAAAAAAAAAAAAAACATGTATATATTAAATGTGGAGTGTGGAGGCGGTCAGGTGGCGGGCCGTGGTCTCCGGCGGCCGCCCTGGCGCCGCTCTGCTCCCTCTCCAGGAGTTGTGTTTTGTTAAACTGCAGTACTCTTGTCTGTACTGCCTGGACGCTTACTGCGTTGCGGACATTTTAAACCAAGAATGTTTTCATTTCGATTTTTTAATGGTTTTTGCTGTTTATTCCTAAATTTGTATAGAATTTCTTTGTTAATTTCATGAGAAAAAAAAAAAAAAAAAAAAAAAAAAAAACATGTATATATTAAATGTGGAGTGTGGAGGCGGTCAGGTGGCGGGCCGTGGTCTCCGGCGGCCGCCCTGGCGCCGCTCTGCTCCCTCTCCAGGAGTTGTGTTTTGTTAAACTGCAGTACTCTTGTCTGTACTGCCTGGACGCTTACTGCGTTGCGGACATTTTAAACCAAGAATGTTTTCATTTCGATTTTTTAATGGTTTTTGCTGTTTATTCCTAAATTTGTATAGAATTTTTTTGTTAATTTCATGAGAAAAAAAAAAAAAAAAAAAAAAAAAAAACATGTATATATTAAATGTGGAGTGTGGAGGCGGTCAGGTGGCGGGCCGTGGTCTCCGGCGGCCGCCCTGGCGCCGCTCTGCTCCCTCTCCAGGAGTTGTGTTTTGTTAAACTGCAGTACTCTTGTCTGTACTGCCTGGACGCTTACTGCGTTGCGGACATTTTAAACCAAGAATGTTTTCATTTCGATTTTTTAATGGTTTTTGCTGTTTATTCCTAAATTTGTATAGAATTTTTTTGTTAATTTCATGAGAAAAAAAAAAAAAAAAAAAAAAAAAAAAACATGTATATATTAAATGTGGAGTGTGGAGGCGGTCAGGTGGCGGGCCGTGGTCTCCGGCGGCCGCCCTGGCGCCGCTCTGCTCCCTCTCCAGGAGTTGTGTTTTGTTAAACTGCAGTACTCTTGTCTGTACTGCCTGGACGCTTACTGCGTTGCGGACATTTTAAACCAAGAATGTTTTCATTTCGATTTTTTAATGGTTTTTGCTGTTTATTCCTAAATTTGTATAGAATTTTTTTGTTAATTTCATGAGAAAAAAAAAAAAAAAAAAAAAAAAAAAAAAAAAAAAAAAAAAAACATGTATATATTAAATGTGGAGTGTGGAGGCGGTCAGGTGGCGGGCCGTGGTCTCCGGCGGCCGCCCTGGCGCCGCTCTGCTCCCTCTCCAGGAGTTGTGTTTTGTTAAACTGCAGTACTCTTGTCTGTACTGCCTGGACGCTTACTGCGTTGCGGACATTTTAAACCAAGAATGTTTTCATTTCGATTTTTTAATGGTTTTTGCTGTTTATTCCTAAATTTGTATAGAATTTTTTTGTTAATTTCATGAGAAAAAAAAAAAAAAAAAACATGTATATATTAAATGTGGAGTGTGGAGGCGGTCAGGTGGCGGGCCGTGGTCTCCGGCGGCCGCCCTGGCGCCGCTCTGCTCCCTCTCCAGGAGTTGTGTTTTGTTAAACTGCAGTACTCTTGTCTGTACTGCCTGGACGCTTACTGCGTTGCGGACATTTTAAACCAAGAATGTTTTCATTTCGATTTTTTAATGGTTTTTGCTGTTTATTCCTAAATTTGTATAGAATTTTTTTGTTAATTTCATGAGAAAAAAAAAAAAAAAAAAAAAAAAAAAAAACATGTATATATTAAATGTGGAGTGTGGAGGCGGTCAGGTGGCGGGCCGTGGTCTCCGGCGGCCGCCCTGGCGCCGCTCTGCTCCCTCTCCAGGAGTTGTGTTTTGTTAAACTGCAGTACTCTTGTCTGTACTGCCTGGACGCTTACTGCGTTGCGGACATTTTAAACCAAGAATGTTTTCATTTCGATTTTTTAATGGTTTTTGCTGTTTATTCCTAAATTTGTATAGAATTTTTTTGTTAATTTCATGAGAAAAAAAAAAAAAAAAAAAAAAAAAAAAAAAAAAAAAAAAAAAAAAAAAAAACATGTATATATTAAATGTGGAGTGTGGAGGCGGTCAGGTGGCGGGCCGTGGTCTCCGGCGGCCGCCCTGGCGCCGCTCTGCTCCCTCTCCAGGAGTTGTGTTTTGTTAAACTGCAGTACTCTTGTCTGTACTGCCTGGACGCTTACTGCGTTGCGGACATTTTAAACCAAGAATGTTTTCATTTCGATTTTTTAATGGTTTTTGCTGTTTATTCCTAAATTTGTATAGAATTTTTTTGTTAATTTCATGAGAAAAAAAAAAAAAAAAAAAAAAAACATGTATATATTAAATGTGGAGTGTGGAGGCGGTCAGGTGGCGGGCCGTGGTCTCCGGCGGCCGCCCTGGCGCCGCTCTGCTCCCTCTCCAGGAGTTGTGTTTTGTTAAACTGCAGTACTCTTGTCTGTACTGCCTGGACGCTTACTGCGTTGCGGACATTTTAAACCAAGAATGTTTTCATTTCGATTTTTTAATGGTTTTTGCTGTTTATTCCTAAATTTGTATAGAATTTTTTTGTTAATTTCATGAGAAAAAAAAAAAAAAAAAAAAAAAAAAAAAAACATGTATATATTAAATGTGGAGTGTGGAGGCGGTCAGGTGGCGGGCCGTGGTCTCCGGCGGCCGCCCTGGCGCCGCTCTGCTCCCTCTCCAGGAGTTGTGTTTTGTTAAACTGCAGTACTCTTGTCTGTACTGCCTGGACGCTTACTGCGTTGCGGACATTTTAAACCAAGAATGTTTTCATTTCGATTTTTTAATGGTTTTTGCTGTTTATTCCTAAATTTGTATAGAAATTTTTTGGTAATTTCATGAGAAACAAAAAAAAAAAAAAAAAAAAAAAAAAAAAAACATGTATATATTAAATGTGGAGTGTGGAGGCGGTCAGGTAACGGGCCGTGGTCTCCGGCGGCCGCCCTGGCGCCGCTCTGCTCCCTCTCCAGGAGTTGTGTTTTGTTAAACTGCAGTACTCTTGTCTGTACTGCCTGGACGCGTACTGCGTTGCAGACATTTTAAACCAAGAATGTTTTCATTTCGATTTTTTAATGGTTTTTGCTGTTTATTCCTAAATTTGTATAGAATTTTTTTGTTAATTTCATGAGAAACAAAAAAAAAAAAAAAAAAAAAAAAAAAAAAAAAAAAAAACATGTATATATTAAATGTGGAGTGTGGAGGCGGTCAGGTGGCGGGCCGTGGTCTCCGGCGGCCGCCCTGGCGCCGCTCTGCTCCCTCTCCAGGAGTTGTGTTTTGTTAAACTGCAGTACTCTTGTCTGTACTGCCTGGACGCTTACTGCGTTGCGGACATTTTAAACCAAGAATGTTTTCATTTCGATTTTTTAATGGTTTTTGCTGTTTATTCCTAAATTTGTATAGAATTTTTTTGTTAATTTCATGAGAAAAAAAAAAAAAAAAAAAAAAAAAAAAAACATGTATATATTAAATGTGGAGTGTGGAGGCGGTCAGGTGGCGGGCCGTGGTCTCCGGCGGCCGCCCTGGCGCCGCTCTGCTCCCTCTCCAGGAGTTGTGTTTTGTTAAACTGCAGTACTCTTGTCTGTACTGCCTGGACGCTTACTGCGTTGCGGACATTTTAAACCAAGAATGTTTTCATTTCGATTTTTTAATGGTTTTTGCTGTTTATTCCTAAATTTGTATAGAATTTTTTTGTTAATTTCATGAGAAAAAAAAAAAAAAAAAAAAAAAAAAAAAAAAAAAAAAAAAAAAACATGTATATATTAAATGTGGAGTGTGGAGGCGGTCAGGTGGCGGGCCGTGGTCTCCGGCGGCCGCCCTGGCGCCGCTCTGCTCCCTCTCCAGGAGTTGTGTTTTGTTAAACTGCAGTACTCTTGTCTGTACTGCCTGGACGCTTACTGCGTTGCGGACATTTTAAACCAAGAATGTTTTCATTTCGATTTTTTAATGGTTTTTGCTGTTTATTCCTAAATTTGTATAGAATTTTTTTGTTAATTTCATGAGAAAAAAAAAAAAAAAAAAAAAAAAAAAAAAAAAAAAAAAAACATGTATATATTAAATGTGGAGTGTGGAGGCGGTCAGGTGGCGGGCCGTGGTCTCCGGCGGCCGCCCTGGCGCCGCTCTGCTCCCTCTCCAGGAGTTGTGTTTTGTTAAACTGCAGTACTCTTGTCTGTACTGCCTGGACGCTTACTGCGTTGCGGACATTTTAAACCAAGAATGTTTTCATTTCGATTTTTTAATGGTTTTTGCTGTTTATTCCTAAATTTGTATAGAATTTTTTTGTTAATTTCATGAGAAAAAAAAAAAAAAAAAAAAAAAAAAAAAAAAAAAAAAAAAAAAAACATGTATATATTAAATGTGGAGTGTGGAGGCGGTCAGGTGGCGGGCCGTGGTCTCCGGCGGCCGCCCTGGCGCCGCTCTGCTCCCTCTCCAGGAGTTGTGTTTTGTTAAACTGCAGTACTCTTGTCTGTACTGCCTGGACGCTTACTGCGTTGCGGACATTTTAAACCAAGAATGTTTTCATTTCGATTTTTTAATGGTTTTTGCTGTTTATTCCTAAATTTGTATAGAATTTTTTTGTTAATTTCATGAGAAAAAAAAAAAAAAAAAAAAAAACATGTATATATTAAATGTGGAGTGTGGAGGCGGTCAGGTGGCGGGCCGTGGTCTCCGGCGGCCGCCCTGGCGCCGCTCTGCTCCCTCTCCAGGAGTTGTGTTTTGTTAAACTGCAGTACTCTTGTCTGTACTGCCTGGACGCTTACTGCGTTGCGGACATTTTAAACCAAGAATGTTTTCATTTCGATTTTTTAATGGTTTTTGCTGTTTATTCCTAAATTTGTATAGAATTTTTTTGTTAATTTCATGAGAAAAAAAAAAAAAAAAAAAAAAAAAACATGTATATATTAAATGTGGAGTGTGGAGGCGGTCAGGTGGCGGGCCGTGGTCTCCGGCGGCCGCCCTGGCGCCGCTCTGCTCCCTCTCCAGGAGTTGTGTTTTGTTAAACTGCAGTACTCTTGTCTGTACTGCCTGGACGCTTACTGCGTTGCGGACATTTTAAACCAAGAATGTTTTCATTTCGATTTTTTAATGGTTTTTGCTGTTTATTCCTAAATTTGTATAGAATTTTTTTGTTAATTTCATGAGAAAAAAAAAAAAAAAAAAAAAAAAAAAAAACATGTATATATTAAATGTGGAGTGTGGAGGCGGTCAGGTGGCGGGCCGTGGTCTCCGGCGGCCGCCCTGGCGCCGCTCTGCTCCCTCTCCAGGAGTTGTGTTTTGTTAAACTGCAGTACTCTTGTCTGTACTGCCTGGACGCTTACTGCGTTGCGGACATTTTAAACCAAGAATGTTTTCATTTCGATTTTTTAATGGTTTTTGCTGTTTATTCCTAAATTTGTATAGAATTTTTTTGTTAATTTCATGAGAAAAAAAAAAAAAAAAAAAAAAAAAAAAAACATGTATATATTAAATGTGGAGTGTGGAGGCGGTCAGGTGGCGGGCCGTGGTCTCCGGCGGCCGCCCTGGCGCCGCTCTGCTCCCTCTCCAGGAGTTGTGTTTTGTTAAACTGCAGTACTCTTGTCTGTACTGCCTGGACCTTACTGCGTTGCGGACATTTTAAACCAAGAATGTTTTCATTTCGATTTTTTAATGGTTTTTGCTGTTTATTCCTAAATTTGTATAGAATTTTTTTGTTAATTTCATGAGAAAAAAAAAAAAAAAAAAAAAAAAAAAAAAAAAAAAAAAAAACATGTATATATTAAATGTGGAGTGTGGAGGCGGTCAGGTGGCGGGCCGTGGTCTCCGGCGGCCGCCCTGGCGCCGCTCTGCTCCCTCTCCAGGAGTTGTGTTTTGTTAAACTGCAGTACTCTTGTCTGTACTGCCTGGACGCTTACTGCGTTGCGGACATTTTAAACCAAGAATGTTTTCATTTCGATTTTTTAATGGTTTTTGCTGTTTATTCCTAAATTTGTATAGAATTTTTTTGTTAATTTCATGAGAAAAAAAAAAAAAAAAAAAAAAAAAACATGTATATATTAAATGTGGAGTGTGGAGGCGGTCAGGTGGCGGGCCGTGGTCTCCGGCGGCCGCCCTGGCGCCGCTCTGCTCCCTCTCCAGGAGTTGTGTTTTGTTAAACTGCAGTACTCTTGTCTGTACTGCCTGGACGCTTACTGCGTTGCGGACATTTTAAACCAAGAATGTTTTCATTTCGATTTTTTAATGGTTTTTGCTGTTTATTCCTAAATTTGTATAGAATTTTTTTGTTAATTTCATGAGAAAAAAAAAAAAAAAAAAAAAAAAAAAACATGTATATATTAAATGTGGAGTGTGGAGGCGGTCAGGTGGCGGGCCGTGGTCTCCGGCGGCCGCCCTGGCGCCGCTCTGCTCCCTCTCCAGGAGTTGTGTTTTGTTAAACTGCAGTACTCTTGTCTGTACTGCCTGGACGCTTACTGCGTTGCGGACATTTTAAACCAAGAATGTTTTCATTTCGATTTTTTAATGGTTTTTGCTGTTTATTCCTAAATTTGTATAGAATTTTTTTGTTAATTTCATGAGAGAAAAAAAAAAAAAAAAAAAAAAAAAAACATGTATATATTAAATGTGGAGTGTGGAGGCGGTCAGGTGGCGGGCCGTGGTCTCCGGCGGCCGCCCTGGCGCCGCTCTGCTCCCTCTCCAGGAGTTGTGTTTTGTGTAACTGCAGTACTCTTGTCTGTACTGCCTGGACGCTTACTGCGTTGCGGACATTTTAAACCAAGAATGTTTTCATTTCGATTTTTTAATGGTTTTTGCTGTTTATTCCTAAATTTGTATAGAATTTTTTTGTTAATTTCATGAGAAAAAAAAAAAAAAAAAAAAAAAACATGTATATATTAAATGTGGAGTGTGGAGGCGGTCAGGTGGCGGGCCGTGGTCTCCGGCGGCCGCCCTGGCGCCGCTCTGCTCCCTCTCCAGGAGTTGTGTTTTGTTAAACTGCAGTACTCTTGTCTGTACTGCCTGGACGCTTACTGCGTTGCGGACATTTTAAACCAAGAATGTTTTCATTTCGATTTTTTAATGGTTTTTGCTGTTTATTCCTAAATTTGTATAGAATTTTTTTGTTAATTTCATGAGAAAAAAAAAAAAAAAACATGTATATATTAAATGTGGAGTGTGGAGGCGGTCAGGTGGCGGGCCGTGGTCTCCGGCGGCCGCCCTGGCGCCGCTCTGCTCCCTCTCCAGGAGTTGTGTTTTGTTAAACTGCAGTACTCTTGTCTGTACTGCCTGGACGCTTACTGCGTTGCGGACATTTTAAACCAAGAATGTTTTCATTTCGATTTTTTAATGGTTTTTGCTGTTTATTCCTAAATTTGTATAGAATTTTTTTGTTAATTTCATGAGAAAAAAAAAAAAAAAAAAAAAAAAAAACATGTATATATTAAATGTGGAGTGTGGAGGCGGTCAGGTGGCGGGCCGTGGTCTCCGGCGGCCGCCCTGGCGCCGCTCTGCTCCCTCTCCAGGAGTTGTGTTTTGTTAAACTGCAGTACTCTTGTCTGTACTGCCTGGACGCTTACTGCGTTGCGGACATTTTAAACCAAGAATGTTTTCATTTCGATTTTTTAATGGTTTTTGCTGTTTATTCCTAAATTTGTATAGAATTTTTTTGTTAATTTCATGAGAAAAAAAAAAAAAAAAAAAAAAAAAAAAACATGTATATATTAAATGTGGAGTGTGGAGGCGGTCAGGTGGCGGGCCGTGGTCTCCGGCGGCCGCCCTGGCGCCGCTCTGCTCCCTCTCCAGGAGTTGTGTTTTGTTAAACTGCAGTACTCTTGTCTGTACTGCCTGGACGCTTACTGCGTTGCGGACATTTTAAACCAAGAATGTTTTCATTTCGATTTTTTAATGGTTTTTGCTGTTTATTCCTAAATTTGTATAGAATTTTTTTGTTAATTTCATGAGAAAAAAAAAAAAAAAAAAAAACATGTATATATTAAATGTGGAGTGTGGAGGCGGTCAGGTGGCGGGCCGTGGTCTCCGGCGGCCGCCCTGGCGCCGCTCTGCTCCCTCTCCAGGAGTTGTGTTTTGTTAAACTGCAGTACTCTTGTCTGTACTGCCTGGACGCTTACTGCGTTGCGGACATTTTAAACCAAGAATGTTTTCATTTCGATTTTTTAATGGTTTTTGCTGTTTATTCCTAAATTTGTATAGAATTTTTTTGTTAATTTCATGAGAAAAAAAAAAAAAAAAAAAACATGTATATATTAAATGTGGAGTGTGGAGGCGGTCAGGTGGCGGGCCGTGGTCTCCGGCGGCCGCCCTGGCGCCGCTCTGCTCCCTCTCCAGGAGTTGTGTTTTGTTAAACTGCAGTACTCTTGTCTGTACTGCCTGGACGCTTACTGCGTTGCGGACATTTTAAACCAAGAATGTTTTCATTTCGATTTTTTAATGGTTTTTGCTGTTTATTCCTAAATTTGTATAGAATTTTTTTGTTAATTTCATGAGAAAAAAAAAAAAAAAAAAAAAAAAACATGTATATATTAAATGTGGAGTGTGGAGGCGGTCAGGTGGCGGGCCGTGGTCTCCGGCGGCCGCCCTGGCGCCGCTCTGCTCCCTCTCCAGGAGTTGTGTTTTGTTAAACTGCAGTACACTTGTCTGTACTGCCTGGACGCTTACTGCGTTGCGGACATTTTAAACCAAGAATGTTTTCATTTCGATTTTTTAATGGTTTTTGCTGTTTATTCCTAAATTTGTATAGAATTTTTTTGTTAATTTCATGAGAAAAAAAAAAAAAAAAAAAAAAAAAAAAACATGTATATATTAAATGTGGAGTGTGGAGGCGGTCAGGTGGCGGGCCGTGGTCTCCGGCGGCCGCCCTGGCGCCGCTCTGCTCCCTCTCCAGGAGTTGTGTTTTGTTAAACTGCAGTACTCTTGTCTGTACTGCCTGGACGCTTACTGCGTTGCGGACATTTTAAACCAAGAATGTTTTCATTTCGATTTTTTAATGGTTTTTGCTGTTTATTCCTAAATTTGTATAGAATTTTTTTGTTAATTTCATGAGAAAAAAAAAAAAAAAAAAAAAAAAAAAAAAAAACATGTATATATTAAATGTGGAGTGTGGAGGCGGTCAGGTGGCGGGCCGTGGTCTCCGGCGGCCGCCCTGGCGCCGCTCTGCTCCCTCTCCAGGAGTTGTGTTTTGTTAAACTGCAGTACTCTTGTCTGTACTGCCTGGACGCTTACTGCGTTGCGGACATTTTAAACCAAGAATGTTTTCATTTCGATTTTTTAATGGTTTTTGCTGTTTATTCCTAAATTTGTATAGAATTTTTTTGTTAATTTCATGAGAAAAAAAAAAAAAAAAAAAAAAAAAAAAAACATGTATATATTAAATGTGGAGTGTGGAGGCGGTCAGGTGGCGGGCCGTGGTCTCCGGCGGCCGCCCTGGCGCCGCTCTGCTCCCTCTCCAGGAGTTGTGTTTTGTTAAACTGCAGTACTCTTGTCTGTACTGCCTGGACGCTTACTGCGTTGCGGACATTTTAAACCAAGAATGTTTTCATTTCGATTTTTTAATGGTTTTTGCTGTTTATTCCTAAATTTGTATAGAATTTTTTTGTTAATTTCATGAGAAAAAAAAAAAAAAAAAAAAAAAAAAAAAAAAAAAAAAACCATGTATATATTAAATGTGGAGTGTGGAGGCGGTCAGGTGGCGGGCCGTGGTCTCCGGCGGCCGCCCTGGCGCCGCTCTGCTCCCTCTCCAGGAGTTGTGTTTTGTTAAACTGCAGTACTCTTGTCTGTACTGCCTGGACGCTTACTGCGTTGCGGACATTTTAAACCAAGAATGTTTTCATTTCGATTTATTAATGGTTTTTGCTGTTTATTCCTAAATTTGTATAGAATTTTTTTGGTAATTTCATGAGAAAAAAAAAAAAAAAAAAAAAAACATGTATATATTAAATGTGGAGTGTGGAGGCGGTCAGGTGGCGGGCCGTGGTCTCCGGCGGCCGCCCTGGCGCCGCTCTGCTCCCTCTCCAGGAGTTGTGTTTTGTTAAACTGCAGTACTCTTGTCTGTACTGCCTGGACGCTTACTGCGTTGCGGACATTTTAAACCAAGAATGTTTTCATTTCGATTTTTTAATGGTTTTTGCTGTTTATTCCTAAATTTGTATAGAATTTTTTTGTTAATTTCATGAGAAAAAAAAAAAAAAAAAAAAAAAAAAAACATGTATATATTAAATGTGGAGTGTGGAGGCGGTCAGGTGGCGGGCCGTGGTCTCCGGCGGCCGCCCTGGCGCCGCTCTGCTCCCTCTCCAGGAGTTGTGTTTTGTTAAACTGCAGTACTCTTGTCTGTACTGCCTGGACGCTTACTGCGTTGCGGACATTTTAAACCAAGAATGTTTTCATTTCGATTTTTTAATGGTTTTTGCTGTTTATTCCTAAATTTGTATAGAATTTTTTTGTTAATTTCATGAGAAAAAAAAAAAAAAAAAAAAAAAAACATGTATATTTTAAATGTGGAGTGTGGAGGCGGTCAGGTGGCGGGCCGTGGTCTCCGGCGGCCGCCCTGGCGCCGCTCTGCTCCCTCTCCAGGAGTTGTGTTTTGTTAAACTGCAGTACTCTTGTCTGTACTGCCTGGACGCTTACTGCGTTGCGGACATTTTAAACCAAGAATGTTTTCATTTCGATTTTTTAATGGTTTTTGCTGTTTATTCCTAAATTTGTATAGAATTTTTTTGTTAATTTCATGAGAAAAAAAAAAAAAAAAAAAAAAAAAAAAAAAAAAAAAAAAAAAAAAAACATGTATATATTAAATGTGGAGTGTGGAGGCGGTCAGGTGGCGGGCCGTGGTCTCCGGCGGCCGCCCTGGCGCCGCTCTGCTCCCTCTCCAGGAGTTGTGTTTTGTTAAACTGCAGTACTCTTGTCTGTACTGCCTGGACGCTTACTGCGTTGCGGACATTTTAAACCAAGAATGTTTTCATTTCGATTTTTTAATGGTTTTTGCTGTTTATTCCTAAATTTGTATAGAATTTTTTTGTTAATTTCATGAGAAAAAAAAAAAAAAAAAAAAAAAAAAAAAAAAAAAAAAAAAACATGTATATTTTAAATGTGGAGTGTGGAGGCGGTCAGGTGGCGGGCCGTGGTCTCCGGCGGCCGCCCTGGCGCCGCTCTGCTCCCTCTCCAGGAGTTGTGTTTTGTTAAACTGCAGTACTCTTGTCTGTACTGCCTGGACGCTTACTGCGTTGCGGACATTTTAAACCAAGAATGTTTTCATTTCGATTTTTTAATGGTTTTTGCTGTTTATTCCTAAATTTGTATAGAATTTTTTTGTTAATTTCATGAGAAAAAAAAAAAAAAAAAAAAAAAAAAAACATGTATATATTAAATGTGGAGTGTGGAGGCGGTCAGGTGGCGGGCCGTGGTCTCCGGCGGCCGCCCTGGCGCCGCTCTGCTCCCTCTCCAGGAGTTGTGTTTTGTTAAACTGCAGTACTCTTGTCTGTACTGCCTGGACGCTTACTGCGTTGCGGACATTTTAAACCAAGAATGTTTTCATTTCGATTTTTTAATGGTTTTTGCTGTTTATTCCTAAATTTGTATAGAATTTTTTTGTTAATTTCATGAGAAAAAAAAAAAAAAAAAAAAAAAAAAAAAAAAAAAAAAAAAAAACATGTATATATTAAATGTGGAGTGTGGAGGCGGTCAGGTGGCGGGCCGTGGTCTCCGGCGGCCGCCCTGGCGCCGCTCTGCTCCCTCTCCAGGAGTTGTGTTTTGTTAAACTGCAGTACTCTTGTCTGTACTGCCTGGACGCTTACTGCGTTGCGGACATTTTAAACCAAGAATGTTTTCATTTCGATTTATTAATGGTTTTTGCTGTTTATTCCTAAATTTGTATAGAATTTTTTTGGTAATTTCATGAGAAAAAAAAAAAAAAAAAAAAAAAACATGTATATATTAAATGTGGAGTGTGGAGGCGGTCAGGTGGCGGGCCGTGGTCTCCGGCGGCCGCCCTGGCGCCGCTCTGCTCCCTCTCCAGGAGTTGTGTTTTGTTAAACTGCAGTACTCTTGTCTGTACTGCCTGGACGCTTACTGCGTTGCGGACATTTTAAACCAAGAATGTTTTCATTTCGATTTTTTAATGGTTTTTGCTGTTTATTCCTAAATTTGTATAGAATTTTTTTGTTAATTTCATGAGAAAAAAAAAAAAAAAAAAAAAAAAAAACATGTATATATTAAATGTGGAGTGTGGAGGCGGTCAGGTGGCGGGCCGTGGTCTCCGGCGGCCGCCCTGGCGCCGCTCTGCTCCCTCTCCAGGAGTTGTGTTTTGTTAAACTGCAGTACTCTTGTCTGTACTGCCTGGACGCTTACTGCGTTGCGGACATTTTAAACCAAGAATGTTTTCATTTCGATTTTTTAATGGTTTTTGCTGTTTATTCCTAAATTTGTATAGAATTTTTTTGTTAATTTCATGAGAAAAAAAAAAAAAAAAAAAAAAAAAAAAACATGTATATTTTAAATGTGGAGTGTGGAGGCGGTCAGGTGGCGGGCCGTGGTCTCCGGCGGCCGCCCTGGCGCCGCTCTGCTCCCTCTCCAGGAGTTGTGTTTTGTTAAACTGCAGTACTCTTGTCTGTACTGCCTGGACGCTTACTGCGTTGCGGACATTTTAAACCAAGAATGTTTTCATTTCGATTTTTTAATGGTTTTTGCTGTTTATTCCTAAATTTGTATAGAATTTTTTTGTTAATTTCATGAGAAAAAAAAAAAAAAAAAAAAAAAAAAAAAAAAAAAAAAAAAAAAAAACATGTATATATTAAATGTGGAGTGTGGAGGCGGTCAGGTGGCGGGCCGTGGTCTCCGGCGGCCGCCCTGGCGCCGCTCTGCTCCCTCTCCAGGAGTTGTGTTTTGTTAAACTGCAGTACTCTTGTCTGTACTGCCTGGACGCTTACTGCGTTGCGGACATTTTAAACCAAGAATGTTTTCATTTCGATTTTTTAATGGTTTTTGCTGTTTATTCCTAAATTTGTATAGAATTTTTTTGTTAATTTCATGAGAAAAAAAAAAAAAAAAAAAAAAAAAAAAAAAAAAAAAAAAAAAAACATGTATATTTTAAATGTGGAGTGTGGAGGCGGTCAGGTGGCGGGCCGTGGTCTCCGGCGGCCGCCCTGGCGCCGCTCTGCTCCCTCTCCAGGAGTTGTGTTTTGTTAAACTGCAGTACTCTTGTCTGTACTGCCTGGACGCTTACTGCGTTGCGGACATTTTAAACCAAGAATGTTTTCATTTCGATTTTTTAATGGTTTTTGCTGTTTATTCCTAAATTTGTATAGAATTTTTTTGTTAATTTCATGAGAAACAAACAAAAAAAAACATGTATATATTAAATGTGGAGTGTGGAGGCGGTCAGGTGGCGGGCCGTGGTCTCCGGCGGCCGCCCTGGCGCCGCTCTGCTCCCTCTCCAGGAGTTGTGTTTTGTTAAACTGCAGTACTCTTGTCTGTACTGCCTGGACGCTCACTGCGTTGCGGACATTTTAAACCAAGAATGTTTTCATTTCGATTTTTTAATGGTTTTTGCTGTCTATTCCTAAATTTGTATAGAATTTTTTTGTTAATTTCATGAGAAACAAACAAAAAAAAAAAAAAAACATGTATATATTAAATGTGGAGTGTGGAGGCGGTCAGGTGGCGGGCCGTGGTCTCCGGCGGCCGCCCTGGCGCCGCTCTGCTCCCTCTCCAGGAGTTGTGTTTTGTTAAACTGCAGTACTCTTGTCTGTACTGCCTGGACGCTTACTGCGTTGCAGACATTTTAAACCAAGAATGTTTTCATTTCGATTTTTTAATGGTTTTTGCTGTTTATTCCTAAATTTGTATAGAATTTTTTTGTTAATTTCATGAGAAACAAACAAAAAAAAAACATGTATATATTAAATGTGGAGTGTGGAGGCGGTCAGGTGGCGGGCCGTGGTCTCCGGCGGCCGCCCTGGCGCCGCTCTGCTCCCTCTCCAGGAGTTGTGTTTTGTTAAACTGCAGTACTCTTGTCTGTACTGCCTGGACGCTTACTGCGTTGCGGACATTTTAAACCAAGAATGTTTTCATTTCGATTTTTTAATGGTTTTTGCTGTTTATTCCTAAATTTGTATAGAATTTTTTTGTTAATTTCATGAGAAACAAACAAAAAAAAAACATGTATATATTAAATGTGGAGTGTGGAGGCGGTCAGGTGGCGGGCCGTGGTCTCCGGCGGCCGCCCTGGCGCCGCTCTGCTCCCTCTCCAGGAGTTGTGTTTTGTTAAACTGCAGTACTCTTGTCTGTACTGCCTGGACGCTCACTGCGTTGCGGACATTTTAAACCAAGAATGTTTTCATTTCGATTTTTTAATGGTTTTTGCTGTCTATTCCTAAATTTGTATAGAATTTTTTTGTTAATTTCATGAGAAACAAACAAAAAAAAAAAAACATGTATATATTAAATGTGGAGTGTGGAGGCGGTCAGGTGGCGGGCCGTGGTCTCCGGCGGCCGCCCTGGCGCCGCTCTGCTCCCTCTCCAGGAGTTGTGTTTTGTTAAACTGCAGTACTCTTGTCTGTACTGCCTGGACGCTTACTGCGTTGCGGACATTTTAAACCAAGAATGTTTTCATTTCGATTTTTTAATGGTTTTTGCTGTTTATTCCTAAATTTGTATAGAATTTTTTTGTTAATTTCATGAGAAAAAAAAAAAAAAAAAAAAAAAAAAAAAAAAAAAAAAAAAACATGTATATTTTAAATGTGGAGTGTGGAGGCGGTCAGGTGGCGGGCCGTGGTCTCCGGCGGCCGCCCTGGCGCCGCTCTGCTCCCTCTCCAGGAGTTGTGTTTTGTTAAACTGCAGTACTCTTGTCTGTACTGCCTGGACGCTTACTGCGTTGCGGACATTTTAAACCAAGAATGTTTTCATTTCGATTTTTTAATGGTTTTTGCTGTCTATTCCTAAATTTGTATAGAATTTTTTTGTTAATTTCATGAGAAACAAACAAAAAAAAAAACATGTATATATTAAATGTGGAGTGTGGAGGCGGTCAGGTGGCGGGCCGTGGTCTCCGGCGGCCGCCCTGGCGCCGCTCTGCTCCCTCTCCAGGAGTTGTGTTTTGTTAAACTGCAGTACTCTTGTCTGTACTGCCTGGACGCTTACTGCGTTGCGGACATTTTAAACCAAGAATGTTTTCATTTCGATTTTTTAATGGTTTTTGCTGTCTATTCCTAAATTTGTATAGAATTTTTTTGTTAATTTCATGAGAAACAAACAAAAAAAAAACATGTATATATTAAATGTGGAGTGTGGAGGCGGTCAGGTGGCGGGCCGTGGTCTCCGGCGGCCGCCCTGGCGCCGCTCTGCTCCCTCTCCAGGAGTTGTGTTTTGTTAAACTGCAGTACTCTTGTCTGTACTGCCTGGACGCTTACTGCGTTGCAGACATTTTAAACCAAGAATGTTTTCATTTCGATTTTTTAATGGTTTTTGCTGTTTATTCCTAAATTTGTATAGAATTTTTTTGTTAATTTCATGAGAAACAAACAAAAAAAAAACATGTATATATTAAATGTGGAGTGTGGAGGCGGTCAGGTGGCGGGCCGTGGTCTCCGGCGGCCGCCCTGGCGCCGCTCTGCTCCCTCTCCAGGAGTTGTGTTTTGTTAAACTGCAGTACTCTTGTCTGTACTGCCTGGACGCTTACTGCGTTGCGGACATTTTAAACCAAGAATGTTTTCATTTCGATTTTTTAATGGTTTTTGCTGTTTATTCCTAAATTTGTATAGAATTTTTTTGTTAATTTCATGAGAAACAAACAAAAAAAAAAACATGTATATATTAAATGTGGAGTGTGGAGGCGGTCAGGTGGCGGGCCGTGGTCTCCGGCGGCCGCCCTGGCGCCGCTCTGCTCCCTCTCCAGGAGTTGTGTTTTGTTAAACTGCAGTACTCTTGTCTGTACTGCCTGGACGCTTACTGCGTTGCGGACATTTTAAACCAAGAATGTTTTCATTTCGATTTTTTAATGGTTTTTGCTGTCTATTCCTAAATTTGTATAGAATTTTTTTGTTAATTTCATGAGAAACAAACAAAAAAAAAACATGTATATATTAAATGTGGAGTGTGGAGGCGGTCAGGTGGCGGGCCGTGGTCTCCGGCGGCCGCCCTGGCGCCGCTCTGCTCCCTCTCCAGGAGTTGTGTTTTGTTAAACTGCAGTACTCTTGTCTGTACTGCCTGGACGCTTACTGCGTTGCAGACATTTTAAACCAAGAATGTTTTCATTTCGATTTTTTAATGGTTTTTGCTGTTTATTCCTAAATTTGTATAGAATTTTTTTGTTAATTTCATGAGAAACAAACAAAAAAAAAACATGTATATATTAAATGTGGAGTGTGGAGGCGGTCAGGTGGCGGGCCGTGGTCTCCGGCGGCCGCCCTGGCGCCGCTCTGCTCCCTCTCCAGGAGTTGTGTTTTGTTAAACTGCAGTACTCTTGTCTGTACTGCCTGGACGCTTACTGCGTTGCGGACATTTTAAACCAAGAATGTTTTCATTTCGATTTTTTAATGGTTTTTGCTGTTTATTCCTAAATTTGTATAGAATTTTTTTGTTAATTTCATGAGAAACAAACAAAAAAAAAAACATGTATATATTAAATGTGGAGTGTGGAGGCGGTCAGGTGGCGGGCCGTGGTCTCCGGCGGCCGCCCTGGCGCCGCTCTGCTCCCTCTCCAGGAGTTGTGTTTTGTTAAACTGCAGTACTCTTGTCTGTACTGCCTGGACGCTTACTGCGTTGCGGACATTTTAAACCAAGAATGTTTTCATTTCGATTTTTTAATGGTTTTTGCTGTTTATTCCTAAATTTGTATAGAATTTTTTTGTTAATTTCATGAGAAACAAACAAAAAAAAAAACATGTATATATTAAATGTGGAGTGTGGAGGCGGTCAGGTGGCGGGCCGTGGTCTCCGGCGGCCGCCCTGGCGCCGCTCTGCTCCCTCTCCAGGAGTTGTGTTTTGTTAAACTGCAGTACTCTTGTCTGTACTGCCTGGACGCTTACTGCGTTGCGGACATTTTAAACCAAGAATGTTTTCATTTCGATTTTTTAATGGTTTTTGCTGTTTATTCCTAAATTTGTATAGAATTTTTTTGTTAATTTCATGAGAAACAAACAAAAAAAAAAACATGTATATATTAAATGTGGAGTGTGGAGGCGGTCAGGTGGCGGGCCGTGGTCTCCGGCGGCCGCCCTGGCGCCGCTCTGCTCCCTCTCCAGGAGTTGTGTTTTGTTAAACTGCAGTACTCTTGTCTGTACTGCCTGGACGCTTACTGCGTTGCGGACATTTTAAACCAAGAATGTTTTCATTTCGATTTTTTAATGGTTTTTGCTGTTTATTCCTAAATTTGTATAGAATTTTTTTGTTAATTTCATGAGAAACAAACAAAAAAAAAAAACATGTATATATTAAATGTGGAGTGTGGAGGCGGTCAGGTGGCGGGCCGTGGTCTCCGGCGGCCGCCCTGGCGCCGCTCTGCTCCCTCTCCAGGAGTTGTGTTTTGTTAAACTGCAGTACTCTTGTCTGTACTGCCTGGACGCTTACTGCGTTGCGGACATTTTAAACCAAGAATGTTTTCATTTCGATTTTTTAATGGTTTTTGCTGTTTATTCCTAAATTTGTATAGAATTTTTTTGTTAATTTCATGAGAAACAAACAAAAAAAAAAACATGTATATATTAAATGTGGAGTGTGGAGGCGGTCAGGTGGCGGGCCGTGGTCTCCGGCGGCCGCCCTGGCGCCGCTCTGCTCCCTCTCCAGGAGTTGTGTTTTGTTAAACTGCAGTACTCTTGTCTGTACTGCCTGGACGCTTACTGCGTTGCGGACATTTTAAACCAAGAATGTTTTCATTTCGATTTTTTAATGGTTTTTGCTGTTTATTCCTAAATTTGTATAGAATTTTTTTGTTAATTTCATGAGAAAAAAAAAAAAAAAAAAAAAAAAAAAAAAAAAAAAAAAAAAAAAAAACATGTATATTTTAAATGTGGAGTGTGGAGGCGGTCAGGTGGCGGGCCGTGGTCTCCGGCGGCCGCCCTGGCGCCGCTCTGCACCCTCTCCAGGAGTTGTGTTTTGTTAAACTGCAGTACTCTTGTCTGTACTGCCTGGACGCTTACTGCGTTGCGGACATTTTAAACCAAGAATGTTTTCATTTCGATTTTTTAATGGTTTTTGCTGTTTATTCCTAAATTTGTATAGAATTTTTTTGTTAATTTCATGAGAAACAAACAAAAAAAAACATGTATATATTAAATGTGGAGTGTGGAGGCGGTCAGGTGGCGGGCCGTGGTCTCCGGCGGCCGCCCTGGCGCCGCTCTGCTCCCTCTCCAGGAGTTGTGTTTTGTTAAACTGCAGTACTCTTGTCTGTACTGCCTGGACGCTCACTGCGTTGCGGACATTTTAAACCAAGAATGTTTTCATTTCGATTTTTTAATGGTTTTTGCTGTCTATTCCTAAATTTGTATAGAATTTTTTTGTTAATTTCATGAGAAACAATCAAAAAAAAAAAAACATGTATATATTAAATGTGGAGTGTGGAGGCGGTCAGGTGGCGGGCCGTGGTCTCCGGCGGCCGCCCTGGCGCCGCTCTGCTCCCTCTCCAGGAGTTGTGTTTTGTTAAACTGCAGTACTCTTGTCTGTACTGCCTGGACGCTTACTGCGTTGCAGACATTTTAAACCAAGAATGTTTTCATTTCGATTTTTTAATGGTTTTTGCTGTTTATTCCTAAATTTGTATAGAATTTTTTTGTTAATTTCATGAGAAACAAACAAAAAAAAAACATGTATATATTAAATGTGGAGTGTGGAGGCGGTCAGGTGGCGGGCCGTGGTCTCCGGCGGCCGCCCTGGCGCCGCTCTGCTCCCTCTCCAGGAGTTGTGTTTTGTTAAACTGCAGTACTCTTGTCTGTACTGCCTGGACGCTCACTGCGTTGCGGACATTTTAAACCAAGAATGTTTTCATTTCGATTTTTTAATGGTTTTTGCTGTCTATTCCTAAATTTGTATAGAATTTTTTTGTTAATTTCATGAGAAACAAACAAAAAAAAAAAAAAAACATGTATATATTAAATGTGGAGTGTGGAGGCGGTCAGGTGGCGGGCCGTGGTCTCCGGCGGCCGCCCTGGCGCCGCTCTGCTCCCTCTCCAGGAGTTGTGTTTTGTTAAACTGCAGTACTCTTGTCTGTACTGCCTGGACGCTTACTGCGTTGCAGACATTTTAAACCAAGAATGTTTTCATTTCGATTTTTTAATGGTTTTTGCTGTTTATTCCTAAATTTGTATAGAATTTTTTTGTTAATTTCATGAGAAACAAACAAAAAAAAAACATGTATATATTAAATGTGGAGTGTGGAGGCGGTCAGGTGGCGGGCCGTGGTCTCCGGCGGCCGCCCTGGCGCCGCTCTGCTCCCTCTCCAGGAGTTGTGTTTTGTTAAACTGCAGTACTCTTGTCTGTACTGCCTGGACGCTTACTGCGTTGCGGACATTTTAAACCAAGAATGTTTTCATTTCGATTTTTTAATGGTTTTTGCTGTTTATTCCTAAATTTGTATAGAATTTTTTTGTTAATTTCATGAGAAACAAACAAAAAAAAAACATGTATATATTAAATGTGGAGTGTGGAGGCGGTCAGGTGGCGGGCCGTGGTCTCCGGCGGCCGCCCTGGCGCCGCTCTGCTCCCTCTCCAGGAGTTGTGTTTTGTTAAACTGCAGTACTCTTGTCTGTACTGCCTGGACGCTCACTGCGTTGCGGACATTTTAAACCAAGAATGTTTTCATTTCGATTTTTTAATGGTTTTTGCTGTTTATTCCTAAATTTGTATAGAATTTTTTTGTTAATTTCATGAGAAACAAACAAAAAAAAAAACATGTATATATTAAATGTGGAGTGTGGAGGCGGTCAGGTGGCGGGCCGTGGTCTCCGGCGGCCGCCCTGGCGCCGCTCTGCTCCCTCTCCAGGAGTTGTGTTTTGTTAAACTGCAGTACTCTTGTCTGTACTGCCTGGACGCTCACTGCGTTGCGGACATTTTAAACCAAGAATGTTTTCATTTCGATTTTTTAATGGTTTTTGCTGTTTATTCCTAAATTTGTATAGAATTTTTTTGTTAATTTCATGAGAAACAAACAAAAAAAAAAAAACATGTATATATTAAATGTGGAGTGTGGAGGCGGTCAGGTGGCGGGCCGTGGTCTCCGGCGGCCGCCCTGGCGCCGCTCTGCTCCCTCTCCAGGAGTTGTGTTTTGTTAAACTGCAGTACTCTTGTCTGTACTGCCTGGACGCTCACTGCGTTGCGGACATTTTAAACCAAGAATGTTTTCATTTCGATTTTTTAATGGTTTTTGCTGTTTATTCCTAAATTTGTATAGAATTTTTTTGTTAATTTCATGAGAAACAAACAAAAAAAAAAAAACATGTATATATTAAATGTGGAGTGTGGAGGCGGTCAGGTGGCGGGCCGTGGTCTCCGGCGGCCGCCCTGGCGCCGCTCTGCTCCCTCTCCA
Source organism: Locusta migratoria (assembly GCA_026315105.1). Lineage (NCBI taxonomy): Eukaryota > Metazoa > Arthropoda > Insecta > Orthoptera > Acrididae > Locusta > Locusta migratoria. The sequence continues at coordinate 252,998 of JAOYRU010002311.1, read as the reverse complement.
GGAGTTGTGTTTTGTTAAACTGCAGTACTCTTGTCTGTACTGCCTGGACGCTCACTGCGTTGCGGACATTTTAAACCAAGAATGTTTTCATTTCGATTTTTTAATGGTTTTTGCTGTTTATTCCTAAATTTGTATAGAATTTTTTTGTTAATTTCATGAGAAACAAACAAAAAAAAAAAAACATGTATATATTAAATGTGGAGTGTGGAGGCGGTCAGGTGGCGGGCCGTGGTCTCCGGCGGCCGCCCTGGCGCCGCTCTGCTCCCTCTCCAGGAGTTGTGTTTTGTTAAACTGCAGTACTCTTGTCTGTACTGCCTGGACGCTCACTGCGTTGCAGACATTTTAAACCAAGAATGTTTTCATTTCGATTTTTTAATGGTTTTTGCTGTTTATTCCTAAATTTGTATAGAATTTTTTTGTTAATTTCATGGGAAACAAAAAAAAAAAAAAAAACATGTATATATTAAATGTGGAGTGTGGAGGCGGTCAGGTGGCGGGCCGTGGTCTCCGGCGGCCGCCCTGGCGCCGCTCTGCTCCCTCTCCAGGAGTTGTGTTTTGTTAAACTGCAGTACTCTTGTCTGTACTGCCTGGACGCTCACTGCGTTGCAGACATTTTAAACCAAGAATGTTTTCATTTCGATTTTTTAATGGTTTTTGCTGTTTATTCCTAAATTTGTATAGAATTTTTTTGTTAATTTCATGAGAAACAAACAAAAAAAAACATGTATATATTAAATGTGGAGTGTGGAGGCGGTCAGGTGGCGGGCCGTGGTCTCCGGCGGCCGCCCTGGCGCCGCTCTGCTCCCTCTCCAGGAGTTGTGTTTTGTTAAACTGCAGTACTCTTGTCTGTACTGCCTGGACGCTCACTGCGTTGCGGACATTTTAAACCAAGAATGTTTTCATTTCGATTTTTTAATGGTTTTTGCTGTTTATTCCTAAATTTGTATAGAATTTTTTTGTTAATTTCATGAGAAACAAACAAAAAAAAAAAAAACATGTATATATTAAATGTGGAGTGTGGAGGCGGTCAGGTGGCGGGCCGTGGTCTCCGGCGGCCGCCCTGGCGCCGCTCTGCTCCCTCTCCAGGAGTTGTGTTTTGTTAAACTGCAGTACTCTTGTCTGTACTGCCTGGACGCTCACTGCGTTGCGGACATTTTAAACCAAGAATGTTTTCATTTCGATTTTTTAATGGTTTTTGCTGTTTATTCCTAAATTTGTATAGAATTTTTTTGTTAATTTCATGAGAAACAAACAAAAAAAAAAAAACATGTATATATTAAATGTGGAGTGTGGAGGCGGTCAGGTGGCGGGCCGTGGTCTCCGGCGGCCGCCCTGGCGCCGCTCTGCTCCCTCTCCAGGAGTTGTGTTTTGTTAAACTGCAGTACTCTTGTCTGTACTGCCTGGACGCTTACTGCGTTGCAGACATTTTAAACCAAGAATGTTTTCATTTCGATTTTTTAATGGTTTTTGCTGTTTATTCCTAAATTTGTATAGAATTTTTTTGTTAATTTCATGAGAAACAAACAAAAAAAAAAACATGTATATATTAAATGTGGAGTGTGGAGGCGGTCAGGTGGCGGGCCGTGGTCTCCGGCGGCCGCCCTGGCGCCGCTCTGCTCCCTCTCCAGGAGTTGTGTTTTGTTAAACTGCAGTACTCTTGTCTGTACTGCCTGGACGCTCACTGCGTTGCAGACATTTTAAACCAAGAATGTTTTCATTTCGATTTTTTAATGGTTTTTGCTGTTTATTCCTAAATTTGTATAGAATTTTTTTGTTAATTTCATGGGAAACAAACAAAAAAAAAAAACATGTATATATTAAATGTGGAGTGTGGAGGCGGTCAGGTGGCGGGCCGTGGTCTCCGGCGGCCGCCCTGGCGCCTCTCTGCTCCCTCTCCAGGAGTTGTGTTTTGTTAAACTGCAGTACTCTTGTCTGTACTGCCTGGACGCTCACTGCGTTGCGGACATTTTAAACCAAGAATGTTTTCATTTCGATTTTTTAATGGTTTTTGCTGTTTATTCCTAAATTTGTATAGAATTTTTTTGTTAATTTCATGAGAAACAAACAAAAAAAAAAAAACATGTATATATTAAATGTGGAGTGTGGAGGCGGTCAGGTGGCGGGCCGTGGTCTCCGGCGGCCGCCCTGGCGCCGCTCTGCTCCCTCTCCAGGAGTTGTGTTTTGTTAAACTGCAGTACTCTTGTCTGTACTGCCTGGACGCTTACTGCGTTGCGGACATTTTAAACCAAGAATGTTTTCATTTCGATTTTTTAATGGTTTTTGCTGTTTATTCCTAAATTTGTATAGAATTTTTTTGTTAATTTCATGAGAAACAAACAAAAAAAAAAAACATGTATATATTAAATGTGGAGTGTGGAGGCGGTCAGGTGGCGGGCCGTGGTCTCCGGCGGCCGCCCTGGCGCCGCTCTGCTCCCTCTCCAGGAGTTGTGTTTTGTTAAACTGCAGTACTCTTGTCTGTACTGCCTGGACGCTTACTGCGTTGCAGACATTTTAAACCAAGAATGTTTTCATTTCGATTTTTTAATGGTTTTTGCTGTTTATTCCTAAATTTGTATAGAATTTTTTTGTTAATTTCATGAGAAACAAACAAAAAAAAAAAAAACATGTATATATTAAATGTGGAGTGTGGAGGCGGTCAGGTGGCGGGCCGTGGTCTCCGGCGGCCGCCCTGGCGCCGCTCTGCTCCCTCTCCAGGAGTTGTGTTTTGTTAAACTGCAGTACTCTTGTCTGTACTGCCTGGACGCTTACTGCGTTGCAGACATTTTAAACCAAGAATGTTTTCATTTCGATTTTTTAATGGTTTTTGCTGTTTATTCCTAAATTTGTATAGAATTTTTTTGTTAATTTCATGAGAAACAAACAAAAAAAAAAACATGTATATATTAAATGTGGAGTGTGGAGGCGGTCAGGTGGCGGGCCGTGGTCTCCGGCGGCCGCCCTGGCGCCGCTCTGCTCCCTCTCCAGGAGTTGTGTTTTGTTAAACTGCAGTACTCTTGTCTGTACTGCCTGGACGCTTACTGCGTTGCAGACATTTTAAACCAAGAATGTTTTCATTTCGATTTTTTAATGGTTTTTGCTGTTTATTCCTAAATTTGTATAGAATTTTTTTGTTAATTTCATGAGAAACAAACAAAAAAAAAACATGTATATATTAAATGTGGAGTGTGGAGGCGGTCAGGTGGCGGGCCGTGGTCTCCGGCGGCCGCCCTGGCGCCGCTCTGCTCCCTCTCCAGGAGTTGTGTTTTGTTAAACTGCAGTACTCTTGTCTGTACTGCCTGGACGCTTACTGCGTTGCAGACATTTTAAACCAAGAATGTTTTCATTTCGATTTTTTAATGGTTTTTGCTGTTTATTCCTAAATTTGTATAGAATTTTTTTGTTAATTTCATGAGAAACAAACAAAAAAAAACATGTATATATTAAATGTGGAGTGTGGAGGCGGTCAGGTGGCGGGCCGTGGTCTCCGGCGGCCGCCCTGGCGCCGCTCTGCTCCCTCTCCAGGAGTTGTGTTTTGTTAAACTGCAGTACTCTTGTCTGTACTGCCTGGACGCTTACTGCGTTGCAGACATTTTAAACCAAGAATGTTTTCATTTCGATTTTTTAATGGTTTTTGCTGTTTATTCCTAAATTTGTATAGAATTTTTTTGTTAATTTCATGAGAAACAAACAAAAAAAAAAACATGTATATATTAAATGTGGAGTGTGGAGGCGGTCAGGTGGCGGGCCGTGGTCTCCGGCGGCCGCCCTGGCGCCGCTCTGCTCCCTCTCCAGGAGTTGTGTTTTGTTAAACTGCAGTACTCTTGTCTGTACTGCCTGGACGCTTACTGCGTTGCAGACATTTTAAACCAAGAATGTTTTCATTTCGATTTTTTAATGGTTTTTGCTGTTTATTCCTAAATTTGTATAGAATTTTTTTGTTAATTTCATGAGAAACAAACAAAAAAAAAAAAAAAACATGTATATATTAAATGTGGAGTGTGGAGGCGGTCAGGTGGCGGGCCGTGGTCTCCGGCGGCCGCCCTGGCGCCGCTCTGCTCCCTCTCCAGGAGTTGTGTTTTGTTAAACTGCAGTACTCTTGTCTGTACTGCCTGGACGCTTACTGCGTTGCAGACATTTTAAACCAAGAATGTTTTCATTTCGATTTTTTAATGGTTTTTGCTGTTTATTCCTAAATTTGTATAGAATTTTTTTGTTAATTTCATGAGAAACAAACAAAAAAAAAAAACATGTATATATTAAATGTGGAGTGTGGAGGCGGTCAGGTGGCGGGCCGTGGTCTCCGGCGGCCGCCCTGGCGCCGCTCTGCTCCCTCTCCAGGAGTTGTGTTTTGTTAAACTGCAGTACTCTTGTCTGTACTGCCTGGACGCTTACTGCGTTGCAGACATTTTAAACCAAGAATGTTTTCATTTCGATTTTTTAATGGTTTTTGCTGTTTATTCCTAAATTTGTATAGAATTTTTTTGTTAATTTCATGAGAAACAAACAAAAAAAAAAAACATGTATATATTAAATGTGGAGTGTGGAGGCGGTCAGGTGGCGGGCCGTGGTCTCCGGCGGCCGCCCTGGCGCCGCTCTGCTCCCTCTCCAGGAGTTGTGTTTTGTTAAACTGCAGTACTCTTGTCTGTACTGCCTGGACGCTTACTGCGTTGCAGACATTTTAAACCAAGAATGTTTTCATTTCGATTTTTTAATGGTTTTTGCTGTTTATTCCTAAATTTGTATAGAATTTTTTTGTTAATTTCATGAGAAACAAACAAAAAAAAAACATGTATATATTAAATGTGGAGTGTGGAGGCGGTCAGGTGGCGGGCCGTGGTCACCGGCGGCCGCCCTGGCGCCGCTCTGCTCCCTCTCCAGGAGTTGTGTTTTGTTAAACTGCAGTACTCTTGTCTGTACTGCCTGGACGCTTACTGCGTTGCAGACATTTTAAACCAAGAATGTTTTCATTTCGATTTTTTAATGGTTTTTGCTGTTTATTCCTAAATTTGTATAGAATTTTTTTGTTAATTTCATGAGAAACTAACAAAAAAAAAACATGTATATATTAAATGTGGAGTGTGGAGGCGGTCAGGTGGCGGGCCGTGGTCTCCGGCGGCCGCCCTGGCGCCGCTCTGCTCCCTCTCCAGGAGTTGTGTTTTGTTAAACTGCAGTACTCTTGTCTGTACTGCCTGGACGCTTACTGCGTTGCAGACATTTTAAACCAAGAATGTTTTCATTTCGATTTTTTAATGGTTTTTGCTGTTTATTCCTAAATTTGTATAGAATTTTTTTGTTAATTTCATGAGAAACAAAAAAAAAAAAAAAAAAAAAACAAAAACATGTATATATTAAATGTGGAGTGTGGAGGCGGTCAGGTGGCGGGCCGTGGTCTCCGGCGGCCGCCCTGGCGCCGCTCTGCTCCCTCTCCAGGAGTTGTGTTTTGTTAAACTGCAGTACTCTTGTCTGTACTGCCTGGACGCTTACTGCGTTGCAGACATTTTAAACCAAGAATGTTTTCATTTCGATTTTTTAATGGTTTTTGCTGTTTATTCCTAAATTTGTATAGAATTTTTTTGTTAATTTCATGAGAAACAAACAAAAAAAAAAAAACATGTATATATTAAATGTGGAGTGTGGAGGCGGTCAGGTGGCGGGCCGTGGTCTCCGGCGGCCGCCCTGGCGCCGCTCTGCTCCCTCTCCAGGAGTTGTGTTTTGTTAAACTGCAGTACTCTTGTCTGTACTGCCTGGACGCTTACTGCGTTGCAGACATTTTAAACCAAGAATGTTTTCATTTCGATTTTTTAATGGTTTTTGCTGTTTATTCCTAAATTTGTATAGAATTTTTTTGTTAATTTCATGAGAAACAAACAAAAAAAAAACATGTATATATTAAATGTGGAGTGTGGAGGCGGTCAGGTGGCGGGCCGTGGTCACCGGCGGCCGCCCTGGCGCCGCTCTGCTCCCTCTCCAGGAGTTGTGTTTTGTTAAACTGCAGTACTCTTGTCTGTACTGCCTGGACGCTTACTGCGTTGCAGACATTTTAAACCAAGAATGTTTTCATTTCGATTTTTTAATGGTTTTTGCTGTTTATTCCTAAATTTGTATAGAATTTTTTTGTTAATTTCATGAGAAACAAACAAAAAAAAAAAACATGTATATATTAAATGTGGAGTGTGGAGGCGGTCAGGTGGCGGGCCGTGGTCTCCGGCGGCCGCCCTGGCGCCGCTCTGCTCCCTCTCCAGGAGTTGTGTTTTGTTAAACTGCAGTACTCTTGTCTGTACTGCCTGGACGCTTACTGCGTTGCGGACATTTTAAACCAAGAATGTTTTCATTTCGATTTATTAATGGTTTTTGCTGTTTATTCCTAAATTTGTATAGAATTTTTTTGTTAATTTCATGAGAAACAAACAAAAAAAAACATGTATATATTAAATGTGGAGTGTGGAGGCGGTCAGGTGGCGGGCCGTGGTCTCCGGCGGCCGCCCTGGCGCCGCTCTGCTCCCTCTCCAGGAGTTGTGTTTTGTTAAACTGCAGTACTCTTGTCTGTACTGCCTGGACGCTTACTGCGTTGCGGACATTTTAAACCAAGAATGTTTTCATTTCGATTTTTTAATGGTTTTTGCTGTTTATTCCTAAATTTGTATAGAATTTTTTTGTTAATTTTATGAGAAAAAAAAAAAAAAAAAAAAAAAAAAAAAAAAACATGTATATATTAAATGTGGAGTGTGGAGGCGGTCAGGTGGCGGGCCGTGGTCTCCGGCGGCCGCCCTGGCGCCGCTCTGCTCCCTCTCCAGGAGTTGTGTTTTGTTAAACTGCAGTACTCTTGTCTGTACTGCCTGGACGCTTACTGCGTTGCGGACATTTTAAACCAAGAATGTTTTCATTTCGATTTTTTAATGGTTTTTGCTGTTTATTCCTAAATTTGTATAGAATTTTTTTGTTAATTTTATGAGAAAAAAAAAAAAAAAAAAAAAAAAAAAAAAAAAAAAAAAAAACATGTATATATTAAATGTGGAGTGTGGAGGCGGTCAGGTGGCGGGCCGTGGTCTCCGGCGGCCGCCCTGGCGCCGCTCTGCTCCCTCTCCAGGAGTTGTGTTTTGTTAAACTGCAGTACTCTTGTCTGTACTGCCTGGACGCTTACTGCGTTGCGGACATTTTAAACCAAGAATGTTTTCATTTCGATTTTTTAATGGTTTTTGCTGTTTATTCCTAAATTTGTATAGAATTTTTTTGTTAATTTCATGAGAAAAAAAAAAAAAAAAAAAAAAAAAAAAAAAAAAAAAAAAAAAAAAAAAAACATGTATATATTAAATGTGGAGTGTGGAGGCGGTCAGGTGGCGGGCCGTGGTCTCCGGCGGCCGCCCTGGCGCCGCTCTGCTCCCTCTCCAGGAGTTGTGTTTTGTTAAACTGCAGTACTCTTGTCTGTACTGCCTGGACGCTTACTGCGTTGCGGACATTTTAAACCAAGAATGTTTTCATTTCGATTTATTAATGGTTTTTGCTGTTTATTCCTAAATTTGTATAGAATTTTTTTGTTAATTTCATGAGAAAAAAAAAAAAAAAAAACATGTATATATTAAATGTGGAGTGTGGAGGCGGTCAGGTGGCGGGCCGTGGTCTCCGGCGGCCGCCCTGGCGCCGCTCTGCTCCCTCTCCAGGAGTTGTGTTTTGTTAAACTGCAGTACTCTTGTCTGTACTGCCTGGACGCTTACTGCGTTGCGGACATTTTAAACCAAGAATGTTTTCATTTCGATTTTTTAATGGTTTTTGCTGTTTATTCCTAAATTTGTATAGAATTTTTTTGTTAATTTCATGAGAAAAAAAAAAAAAAAAAAAAAAAAAAAAAAAAAAAAAAAACATGTATATATTAAATGTGGAGTGTGGAGGCGGTCAGGTGGCGGGCCGTGGTCTCCGGCGGCCGCCCTGGCGCCGCTCTGCTCCCTCTCCAGGAGTTGTGTTTTGTTAAACTGCAGTACTCTTGTCTGTACTGCCTGGACGCTTACTGCGTTGCGGACATTTTAAACCCAGAATGTTTTCATTTCGATTTTTTAATGGTTTTTGCTGTTTATTCCTAAATTTGTATAGAATTTTTTTGTTAATTTCATGAGAAAAAAAAAAAAAAAAAAAAAAAAAAAAAAAAAAAAAAAACATGTATATATTAAATGTGGAGTGTAGAGGCGGTCAGGTGGCGGGCCGTGGTCTCCGGCGGCCGCCCTGGCGCCGCTCTGCTCCCTCTCCAGGAGTTGTGTTTTGTTAAACTGCAGTACTCTTGTCTGTACTGCCTGGACGCTTACTGCGTTGCGGACATTTTAAACCAAGAATGTTTTCATTTCGATTTTTTAATGGTTTTTGCTGTTTATTCCTAAATTTGTATAGAATTTTTTTGTTAATTTCATGAGAAACAAACAAAAAAAAAACATGTATATATTAAATGTGGAGTGTGGAGGCGGTCAGGTGGCGGGCCGTGGTCTCCGGCGGCCGCCCTGGCGCCGCTCTGCTCCCTCTCCAGGAGTTGTGTTTTGTTAAACTGCAGTACTCTTGTCTGTACTGCCTGGACGCTTACTGCGTTGCGGACATTTTAAACCAAGAATGTTTTCATTTCGATTTTTTAATGGTTTTTGCTGTTTATTCCTAAATTTGTATAGAATTTTTTTGTTAATTTCATGAGAAACAAAAAAAAAAAAAAACATGTATATATTAAATGTGGAGTGTGGAGGCGGTCAGGTGGCGGGCCGTGGTCTCCGGCGGCCGCCCTGGCGCCGCTCTGCTCCCTCTCCAGGAGTTGTGTTTTGTTAAACTGCAGTACTCTTGTCTGTACTGCCTGGACGCTTACTGCGTTGCGGACATTTTAAACCCAGAATGTTTTCATTTCGATTTTTTAATGGTTTTTGCTGTTTATTCCTAAATTTGTATAGAATTTTTTTGTTAATTTCATGAGAAACAAACAAAAAAAAAACATGTATATATTAAATGTGGAGTGTGGAGGCGGTCAGGTGGCGGGCCGTGGTCTCCGGCGGCCGCCCTGGCGCCGCTCTGCTCCCTCTCCAGGAGTTGTGTTTTGTTAAACTGCAGTACTCTTGTCTGTACTGCCTGGACGCTTACTGCGTTGCGGACATTTTAAACCAAGAATGTTTTCATTTCGATTTTTTAATGGTTTTTGCTGTTTATTCCTAAATTTGTATAGAATTTTTTTGTTAATTTCATGAGAAACAAACAAAAAAAAAACATGTATATATTAAATGTGGAGTGTGGAGGCGGTCAGGTGGCGGGCCGTGGTCTCCGGCGGCCGCCCTGGCGCCGCTCTGCTCCCTCTCCAGGAGTTGTGTTTTGTTAAACTGCAGTACTCTTGTCTGTACTGCCTGGACGCTTACTGCGTTGCGGACATTTTAAACCAAGAATGTTTTCATTTCGATTTTTTAATGGTTTTTGCTGTTTATTCCTAAATTTGTATAGAATTTTTTTGTTAATTTCATGAGAAACAAACAAAAAAAAAAACATGTATATATTAAATGTGGAGTGTGGAGGCGGTCAGGTGGCGGGCCGTGGTCTCCGGCGGCCGCCCTGGCGCCGCTCTGCTCCCTCTCCAGGAGTTGTGTTTTGTTAAACTGCAGTACTCTTGTCTGTACTGCCTGGACGCTTACTGCGTTGCGGACATTTTAAACCAAGAATGTTTTCATTTCGATTTTTTAATGGCTTTTGCTGTTTATTCCTAAATTTGTATAGAATTTTTTTGTTAATTTCATGAGAAACAAAAAAAAAAAAAAAAACATGTATATATTAAATGTGGAGTGTGGAGGCGGTCAGGTGGCGGGCCGTGGTCTCCGGCGGCCGCCCTGGCGCCGCTCTGCTCCCTCTCCAGGAGTTGTGTTTTGTTAAACTGCAGTACTCTTGTCTGTACTGCCTGGACGCTCACTGCGTTGCGGACATTTTAAACCAAGAATGTTTTCATTTCGATTTTTTAATGGTTTTTGCTGTCTATTCCTAAATTTGTATAGAATTTTTTTGTTAATTTCATGAGAAACAAAAAAAAAAAAACATGTATATATTAAATGTGGAGTGTGGAGGCGGTCAGGTGGCGGGCCGTGGTCTCCGGCGGCCGCCCTGGCGCCGCTCTGCTCCCTCTCCAGGAGTTGTGTTTTGTTAAACTGCAGTACTCTTGTCTGTACTGCCTGGACGCTTACTGCGTTGCAGACATTTTAAACCAAGAATGTTTTCATTTCGATTTTTTAATGGTTTTTGCTGTTTATTCCTAAATTTGTATAGAATTTTTTTGTTAATTTCATGAGAAACAAACAAAAAAAAACATGTATATATTAAATGTGGAGTGTGGAGGCGGTCAGGTGGCGGGCCGTGGTCTCCGGCGGCCGCCCTGGCGCCGCTCTGCTCCCTATCCAGGAGTTGTGTTTTGTTAAACTGCAGTACTCTTGTCTGTACTGCCTGGACGCTTACTGCGTTGCGGACATTTTAAACCAAGAATGTTTTCATTTCGATTTTTTAATGGCTTTTGCTGTTTATTCCTAAATTTGTATAGAATTTTTTTGTTAATTTCATGAGAAACAAACAAAAAAAAAAAACATGTATATATTAAATGTGGAGTGTGGAGGCGGTCAGGTGGCGGGCCGTGGTCTCCGGCGGCCGCCCTGGCGCCGCTCTGCTCCCTCTCCAGGAGTTGTGTTTTGTTAAACTGCAGTACTCTTGTCTGTACTGCCTGGACGCTCACTGCGTTGCGGACATTTTAAACCAAGAATGTTTTCATTTCGATTTTTTAATGGTTTTTGCTGTTTATTCCTAAATTTGTATAGAATTTTTTTGTTAATTTCATGAGAAACAAACAAAAAAAAAAAAAAAAACATGTATATATTAAATGTGGAGTGTGGAGGCGGTCAGGTGGCGGGCCGTGGTCTCCGGCGGCCGCCCTGGCGCCGCTCTGCTCCCTCTCCAGGAGTTGTGTTTTGTTAAACTGCAGTACTCTTGTCTGTACTGCCTGGACGCTCACTGCGTTGCGGACATTTTAAACCAAGAATGTTTTCATTTCGATTTTTTAATGGTTTTTGCTGTTTATTCCTAAATTTGTATAGAATTTTTTTGTTAATTTCATGAGAAACAAACAAAAAAAAAAAACATGTATATATTAAATGTGGAGTGTGGAGGCGGTCAGGTGGCGGGCCGTGGTCTCCGGCGGCCGCCCTGGCGCCGCTCTGCTCCCTCTCCAGGAGTTGTGTTTTGTTAAACTGCAGTACTCTTGTCTGTACTGCCTGGACGCTTACTGCGTTGCAGACATTTTAAACCAAGAATGTTTTCATTTCGATTTTTTAATGGTTTTTGCTGTTTATTCCTAAATTTGTATAGAATTTTTTTGTTAATTTCATGAGAAACAAACAAAAAAAAAAAACATGTATATATTAAATGTGGAGTGTGGAGGCGGTCAGGTGGCGGGCCGTGGTCTCCGGCGGCCGCCCTGGCGCCGCTCTGCTCCCTCTCCAGGAGTTGTGTTTTGTTAAACTGCAGTACTCTTGTCTGTACTGCCTGGACGCTTACTGCGTTGCAGACATTTTAAACCAAGAATGTTTTCATTTCGATTTTTTAATGGTTTTTGCTGTTTATTCCTAAATTTGTATAGAATTTTTTTGTTAATTTCATGAGAAACAAAAAAAAAAAAAAAAAAAACATGTATATATTAAATGTGGAGTGTGGAGGCGGTCAGGTGGCGGGCCGTGGTCTCCGGCGGCCGCCCTGGCGCCGCTCTGCTCCCTCTCCAGGAGTTGTGTTTTGTTAAACTGCAGTACTCTTGTCTGTACTGCCTGGACGCTTACTGCGTTGCAGACATTTTAAACCAAGAATGTTTTCATTTCGATTTTTTAATGGTTTTTGCTGTTTATTCCTAAATTTGTATAGAATTTTTTTGTTAATTTCATGAGAAACAAACAAAAAAAAAAAAAAAACATGTATATATTAAATGTGGAGTGTGGAGGCGGTCAGGTGGCGGGCCGTGGTCTCCGGCGGCCGCCCTGGCGCCGCTCTGCTCCCTCTCCAGGAGTTGTGTTTTGTTAAACTGCAGTACTCTTGTCTGTACTGCCTGGACGCTTACTGCGTTGCAGACATTTTAAACCAAGAATGTTTTCATTTCGATTTTTTAATGGTTTTTGCTGTTTATTCCTAAATTTGTATAGAATTTTTTTGTTAATTTCATGAGAAACAAACAAAAAAAAAAAACATGTATATATTAAATGTGGAGTGTGGAGGCGGTCAGGTGGCGGGCCGTGGTCTCCGGCGGCCGCCCTGGCGCCGCTCTGCTCCCTCTCCAGGAGTTGTGTTTTGTTAAACTGCAGTACTCTTGTCTGTACTGCCTGGACGCTTACTGCGTTGCAGACATTTTAAACCAAGAATGTTTTCATTTCGATTTTTTAATGGTTTTTGCTGTTTATTCCTAAATTTGTATAGAATTTTTTTGTTAATTTCATGAGAAACAAAAAAAAAAAAAAAAAAAAAACATGTATATATTAAATGTGGAGTGTGGAGGCGGTCAGGTGGCGGGCCGTGGTCTCCGGCGGCCGCCCTGGCGCCGCTCTGCTCCCTCTCAAGGAGTTGTGTTTTGTTAAACTGCAGTACTCTTGTCTGTACTGCCTGGACGCTTACTGCGTTGCGGACATTTTAAACCAAGAATGTTTTCATTTCGATTTTTTAATGGTTTTTGCTGTTTATTCCTAAATTTGTATAGAATTTTTTTGTTAATTTCATGAGAAACAAACAAAAAAAAAAAAAAAACATGTATATATTAAATGTGGAGTGTGGAGGCGGTCAGGTGGCGGGCCGTGGTCTCCGGCGGCCGCCCTGGCGCCGCTCTGCTCCCTCTCCAGGAGTTGTGTTTTGTTAAACTGCAGTACTCTTGTCTGTACTGCATGGACGCTTACTGCGTTGCAGACATTTTAAACCAAGAATGTTTTCATTTCGATTTTTTAATGGTTTTTGCTGTTTATTCCTAAATTTGTATAGAATTTTTTTGTTAATTTCATGAGAAACAAACAAAACAAAAAACATGTATATATTAAATGTGGAGTGTGGAGGCGGTCAGGTGGCGGGCCGTGGTCTCCGGCGGCCGCCCTGGCGCCGCTCTGCTCCCTCTCCAGGAGTTGTGTTTTGTTAAACTGCAGTACTCTTGTCTGTACTGCCTGGACGCTTACTGCGTTGCAGACATTTTAAACCAAGAATGTTTTCATTTCGATTTTTTAATGGTTTTTGCTGTTTATTCCTAAATTTGTATAGAATTTTTTTGTTAATTTCATGAGAAACAAACAAAAAAAAAACATGTATATATTAAATGTGGAGTGTGGAGGCGGTCAGGTGGCGGGCCGTGGTCTCCGGCGGCCGCCCTGGCGCCGCTCTGCTCCCTCTCCAGGAGTTGTGTTTTGTTAAACTGCAGTACTCTTGTCTGTACTGCCTGGACGCTTACTGCGTTGCAGACATTTTAAACCAAGAATGTTTTCATTTTGATTTTTTAATAGTTTTTGCTGTTTATTCCTAAATTTGTATAGAATTTTTTTGTTAATTTCATGAGAAACAAACAAAACAAAAAACATGTATATATTAAATGTGGAGTGTGGAGGCGGTCAGGTGGCGGGCCGTGGTCTCCGGCGGCCGCCCTGGCGCCGCTCTGCTCCCTCTCCAGGAGTTGTGTTTTGTTAAACTGCAGTACTCTTGTCTGTACTGCCTGGACGCTTACTGCGTTGCAGACATTTTAAACCAAGAATGTTTTCATTTCGATTTTTTAATGGTTTTTGCTGTTTATTCCTAAATTTGTATAGAATTTTTTTGTTAATTTCATGAGAAACAAACAAAAAAAAAACATGTATATATTAAATGTGGAGTGTGGAGGCGGTCAGGTGGCGGGCCGTGGTCTCCGGCGGCCGCCCTGGCGCCGCTCTGCTCCCTCTCCAGGAGTTGTGTTTTGTTAAACTGCAGTACTCTTGTCTGTACTGCCTGGACGCTTACTGCGTTGCAGACATTTTAAACCAAGAATGTTTTCATTTTGATTTTTTAATGGTTTTTGCTGTTTATTCCTAAATTTGTATAGAATTTTTTTGTTAATTTCATGAGAAACAAACAAAACAAAAAACATGTATATATTAAATGTGGAGTGTGGAGGCGGTCAGGTGGCGGGCCGTGGTCTCCGGCGGCCGCCCTGGCGCCGCTCTGCTCCCTCTCCAGGAGTTGTGTTTTGTTAAACTGCAGTACTCTTGTCTGTACTGCCTGGACGCTTACTGCGTTGCAGACATTTTAAACCAAGAATGTTTTCATTTTGATTTTTTAATGGTTTTTGCTGTTTATTCCTAAATTTGTATAGAATTTTTTTGTTAATTTCATGAGAAACAAACAAAACAAAAACATGTATATATTAAATGTGGAGTGTGGAGGCGGTCAGGTAGCGGGCCGTGGTCTCCGGCGGCCGCCCTGGCGCCGCTCTGCTCCCTCTCCAGGAGTTGTGTTTTGTTAAACTGCAGTACTCTTGTCTGTACTGCCTGGACGCTTACTGCGTTGCAGACATTTTAAACCAAGAATGTTTTCATTTCGATTTTTTAATGGTTTTTGCTGTTTATTCCTAAATTTGTATAGAATTTTTTTGTTAATTTCATGAGAAACAAACAAAAAAAAAACATGTATATATTAAATGTGGAGTGTGGAGGCGGTCAGGTGGCGGGCCGTGGTCTCCGGCGGCCGCCCTGGCGCCGCTCTGCTCCCTCTCCAGGAGTTGTGTTTTGTTAAACTGCAGTACTCTTGTCTGTACTGCCTGGACGCTTACTGCGTTGCAGACATTTTAAACCAAGAATGTTTTCATTTCGATTTTTTAATGGTTTTTGCTGTTTATTCCTAAATTTGTATAGAGTTTTTTTGTTAATTTCATGAGAAACAAAAAAAAAAAAAAAAAAAAAAAAAAAAAAAAAAAAAACATGTATATATTAAATGTGGAGTGTGGAGGCGGTCAGGTGGCGGGCCGTGGTCTCCG
This sequence comes from Locusta migratoria, assembly GCA_026315105.1. NCBI lineage: Eukaryota > Metazoa > Arthropoda > Insecta > Orthoptera > Acrididae > Locusta > Locusta migratoria. The sequence goes on along the minus strand of JAOYRU010002311.1, from coordinate 237,997 downwards.
GCGGCCGCCCTGGCGCCGCTCTGCTCCCTCTCCAGGAGTTGTGTTTTGTTAAACTGCAGTACTCTTGTCTGTACTGCCTGGACGCTTACTGCGTTGCAGACATTTTAAACCAAGAATGTTTTCATTTCGATTTTTTAATGGTTTTTGCTGTTTATTCCTAAATTTGTATAGAATTTTTTTGTTAATTTCATGAGAAACAAACAAAAAAAAAAAAACATGTATATATTAAATGTGGAGTGTGGAGGCGGTCAGGTGGCGGGCCGTGGTCTCCGGCGGCCGCCCTGGCGCCGCTCTGCTCCCTCTCCAGGAGTTGTGTTTTGTTAAACTGCAGTACTCTTGTCTGTACTGCCTGGACGCTTACTGCGTTGCAGACATTTTAAACCAAGAATGTTTTCATTTCGATTTTTTAATGGTTTTTGCTGTTTATTCCTAAATTTGTATAGAATTTTTTTGTTAATTTCATGAGAAACAAACAAAAAAAAAAAACATGTATATATTAAATGTGGAGTGTGGAGGCGGTCAGGTGGCGGGCCGTGGTCTCCGGCGGCCGCCCTGGCGCCGCTCTGCTCCCTCTCCAGGAGTTGTGTTTTGTTAAACTGCAGTACTCTTGTCTGTACTGCCTGGACGCTTACTGCGTTGCAGACATTTTAAACCAAGAATGTTTTCATTTCGATTTTTTAATGGTTTTTGCTGTTTATTCCTAAATTTGTATAGAATTTTTTTGTTAATTTCATGAGAAACAAACAAAAAAAAAAAAACATGTATATATTAAATGTGGAGTGAGGAGGCGGTCAGGTGGCGGGCCGTGGTCTCCGGCGGCCGCCCTGGCGCCGCTCTGCTCCCTCTCCAGGAGTTGTGTTTTGTTAAACTGCAGTACTCTTGTCTGTACTGCCTGGACGCTTACTGCGTTGCAGACATTTTAAACCAAGAATGTTTTCATTTCGATTTTTTAATGGTTTTTGCTGTTTATTCCTAAATTTGTATAGAATTTTTTTGTTAATTTCATGAGAAACAAAAAAAAAAAAAAAAAAAAAAAAAAAAAAAAAAAAAAAATGTATATATTAAATGTGGAGTGTGGAGGCGGTCAGGTGGCGGGCCGTGGTCTCCGGCGGCCGCCCTGGCGCCGCTCTGCTCCCTCTCCAGGAGTTGTGTTTTGTTAAACTGCAGTACTCTTGTCTGTACTGCCTGGACGCTTACTGCGTTGCAGACATTTTAAACCAAGAATGTTTTCATTTCGATTTTTTAATGGTTTTTGCTGTTTATTCCTAAATTTGTATAGAATTTTTTTGTTAATTTCATGAGAAACAAACAAAAAAAAAACATGTATATATTAAATGTGGAGTGTGGAGGCGGTCAGGTGGCGGGCCGTGGTCTCCGGCGGCCGCCCTGGCGCCGCTCTGCTCCCTCTCCAGGAGTTGTGTTTTGTTAAACTGCAGTACTCTTGTCTGTACTGCCTGGACGCTTACTGCGTTGCAGACATTTTAAACCAAGAATGTTTTCATTTCGATTTTTTAATGGTTTTTGCTGTTTATTCCTAAATTTGTATAGAATTTTTTTGTTAATTTCATGAGAAACAAACAAAAAAAAACATGTATATATTAAATGTGGAGTGTGGAGGCGGTCAGGTGGCGGGCCGTGGTCTCCGGCGGCCGCCCTGGCGCCGCTCTGCTCCCTCTCCAGGAGTTGTGTTTTGTTAAACTGCAGTACTCTTGTCTGTACTGCCTGGACGCTTACTGCGTTGCAGACATTTTAAACCAAGAATGTTTTCATTTCGATTTTTTAATGGTTTTTGCTGTTTATTCCTAAATTTGTATAGAATTTTTTTGTTAATTTCATGAGAAACAAACAAAAAAAAACATGTATATATTAAATGTGGAGTGTGGAGGCGGTCAGGTGGCGGGCCGTGGTCTCCGGCGGCCGCCCTGGCGCCGCTCTGCTCCCTCTCCAGGAGTTGTGTTTTGTTAAACTGCAGTACTCTTGTCTGTACTGCCTGGACGCTTACTGCGTTGCAGACATTTTAAACCAAGAATGTTTTCATTTCGATTTTTTAATGGTTTTTGCTGTTTATTCCTAAATTTGTATAGAATTTTTTTGTTAATTTCATGAGAAACAAACAAAAAAAAAACATGTATATATTAAATGTGGAGTGTGGAGGCGGTCAGGTGGCGGGCCGTGGTCTCCGGCGGCCGCCCTGGCGCCGCTCTGCTCCCTCTCCAGGAGTTGTGTTTTGTTAAACTGCAGTACTCTTGTCTGTACTGCCTGGACGCTTACTGCGTTGCAGACATTTTAAACCAAGAATGTTTTCATTTCGATTTTTTAATGGTTTTTGCTGTTTATTCCTAAATTTGTATAGAATTTTTTTGTTAATTTCATGAGAAACAAAAAAAAAAAAAAAAAAAAAAAAAAAAAAAAAAAAAACATGTATATATTAAATGTGGAGTGTGGAGGCGGTCAGGTGGCGGGCCGTGGTCTCCGGCGGCCGCCCTGGCGCCGCTCTGCTCCCTCTCCAGGAGTTGTGTTTTGTTAAACTGCAGTACTCTTGTCTGTACTGCCTGGACGCTTACTGCGTTGCAGACATTTTAAACCAAGAATGTTTTCATTTCGATTTTTTAATGGTTTTTGCTGTTTATTCCTAAATTTGTATAGAATTTTTTTGTTAATTTCATGAGAAACAAAAAAAAAAAAAAAAAAAAAAAAAAAAAAAAAAAAAAAAAAAAAAAAAAAAAACATGTATATATTAAATGTGGAGTGTGGAGGCGGTCAGGTGGCGGGCCGTGGTCTCCGGCGGCCGCCCTGGCGCCGCTCTGCTCCCTCTCCAGGAGTTGTGTTTTGTTAAACTGCAGTACTCTTGTCTGTACTGCCTGGACGCTTACTGCGTTGCAGACATTTTAAACCAAGAATGTTTTCATTTCGATTTTTTAATGGTTTTTGCTGTTTATTCCTAAATTTGTATAGAATTTTTTTGTTAATTTCATGAGAAACAAACAAAAAAAAAAAAACATGTATATATTAAATGTGGAGTGTGGAGGCGGTCAGGTGGCGGGCCGTGGTCTCCGGCGGCCGCCCTGGCGCCGCTCTGCTCCCTCTCCAGGAGTTGTGTTTTGTTAAACTGCAGTACTCTTGTCTGTACTGCCTGGACGCTTACTGCGTTGCAGACATTTTAAACCAAGAATGTTTTCATTTCGATTTTTTAATGGTTTTTGCTGTTTATTCCTAAATTTGTATAGAATTTTTTTGTTAATTTCATGAGAAACAAACAAAAAAAAAACATGTATATATTAAATGTGGAGTGTGGAGGCGGTCAGGTGGCGGGCCGTGGTCTCCGGCGGCCGCCCTGGCGCCGCTCTGCTCCCTCTCCAGGAGTTGTGTTTTGTTAAACTGCAGTACTCTTGTCTGTACTGCCTGGACGCTTACTGCGTTGCAGACATTTTAAACCAAGAATGTTTTCATTTCGATTTTTTAATGGTTTTTGCTGTTTATTCCTAAATTTGTATAGAATTTTTTTGTTAATTTCATGAGAAACAAACAAAAAAAAAACATGTATATATTAAATGTGGAGTGTGGAGGCGGTCAGGTGGCGGGCCGTGGTCTCCGGCGGCCGCCCTGGCGCCGCTCTGCTCCCTCTCCAGGAGTTGTGTTTTGTTAAACTGCAGTACTCTTGTCTGTACTGCCTGGACGCTTACTGCGTTGCAGACATTTTAAACCAAGAATGTTTTCATTTCGATTTTTTAATGGTTTTTGCTGTTTATTCCTAAATTTGTATAGAATTTTTTTGTTAATTTCATGAGAAACAAACAAAAAAAAAACATGTATATATTAAATGTGGAGTGTGGAGGCGGTCAGGTGGCGGGCCGTGGTCTCCGGCGGCCGCCCTGGCGCCGCTCTGCTCCCTCTCCAGGAGTTGTGTTTTGTTAAACTGCAGTACTCTTGTCTGTACTGCCTGGACGCTTACTGCGTTGCAGACATTTTAAACCAAGAATGTTTTCATTTCGATTTTTTAATGGTTTTTGCTGTTTATTCCTAAATTTGTATAGAATTTTTTTGTTAATTTCATGAGAAACAAACAAAAAAAAAACATGTATATATTAAATGTGGAGTGTGGAGGCGGTCAGGTGGCGGGCCGTGGTCTCCGGCGGCCGCCCTGGCGCCGCTCTGCTCCCTCTCCAGGAGTTGTGTTTTGTTAAACTGCAGTACTCTTGTCTGTACTGCCTGGACGCTTACTGCGTTGCAGACATTTTAAACCAAGAATGTTTTCATTTCGATTTTTTAATGGTTTTTGCTGTTTATTCCTAAATTTGTATAGAATTTTTTTGTTAATTTCATGAGAAACAAACAAAAAAAAAAACATGTATATATTAAATGTGGAGTGTGGAGGCGGTCAGGTGGCGGGCCGTGGTCTCCGGCGGCCGCCCTGGCGCCGCTCTGCTCCCTCTCCAGGAGTTGTGTTTTGTTAAACTGCAGTACTCTTGTCTGTACTGCCTGGACGCTTACTGCGTTGCAGACATTTTAAACCAAGAATGTTTTCATTTCGATTTTTTAATGGTTTTTGCTGTTTATTCCTAAATTTGTATAGAATTTTTTTGTTAATTTCATGAGAAACAAACAAAAAAAAAACATGTATATATTAAATGTGGAGTGTGGAGGCGGTCAGGTGGCGGGCCGTGGTCTCCGGCGGCCGCCCTGGCGCCGCTCTGCTCCCTCTCCAGGAGTTGTGTTTTGTTAAACTGCAGTACTCTTGTCTGTACTGCCTGGACGCTTACTGCGTTGCAGACATTTTAAACCAAGAATGTTTTCATTTCGATTTTTTAATGGTTTTTGCTGTTTATTCCTAAATTTGTATAGAATTTTTTTGTTAATTTCATGAGAAACAAACAAAAAAAAAACATGTATATATTAAATGTGGAGTGTGGAGGCGGTCAGGTGGCGGGCCGTGGTCTCCGGCGGCCGCCCTGGCGCCGCTCTGCTCCCTCTCCAGGAGTTGTGTTTTGTTAAACTGCAGTACTCTTGTCTGTACTGCCTGGACGCTTACTGCGTTGCAGACATTTTAAACCAAGAATGTTTTCATTTCGATTTTTTAATGGTTTTTGCTGTTTATTCCTAAATTTGTATAGAATTTTTTTGTTAATTTCATGAGAAACAAACAAAAAAAAAACATGTATATATTAAATGTGGAGTGTGGAGGCGGTCAGGTGGCGGGCCGTGGTCTCCGGCGGCCGCCCTGGCGCCGCTCTGCTCCCTCTCCAGGAGTTGTGTTTTGTTAAACTGCAGTACTCTTGTCTGTACTGCCTGGACGCTTACTGCGTTGCAGACATTTTAAACCAAGAATGTTTTCATTTCGATTTTTTAATGGTTTTTGCTGTTTATTCCTAAATTTGTATAGAATTTTTTTGTTAATTTCATGAGAAACAAACAAAAAAAAAACATGTATATATTAAATGTGGAGTGTGGAGGCGGTCAGGTGGCGGGCCGTGGTCTCCGGCGGCCGCCCTGGCGCCGCTCTGCTCCCTCTCCAGGAGTTGTGTTTTGTTAAACTGCAGTACTCTTGTCTGTACTGCCTGGACGCTTACTGCGTTGCAGACATTTTAAACCAAGAATGTTTTCATTTCGATTTTTTAATGGTTTTTGCTGTTTATTCCTAAATTTGTATAGAATTTTTTTGTTAATTTCATGAGAAACAAACAAAAAAAAAAACATGTATATATTAAATGTGGAGTGTGGAGGCGGTCAGGTGGCGGGCCGTGGTCTCCGGCGGCCGCCCTGGCGCCGCTCTGCTCCCTCTCCAGGAGTTGTGTTTTGTTAAACTGCAGTACTCTTGTCTGTACTGCCTGGACGCTTACTGCGTTGCAGACATTTTAAACCAAGAATGTTTTCATTTCGATTTTTTAATGGTTTTTGCTGTTTATTCCTAAATTTGTATAGAATTTTTTTGTTAATTTCATGAGAAACAAACAAAAAAAAAAAAAAACATGTATATATTAAATGTGGAGTGTGGAGGCGGTCAGGTGGCGGGCCGTGGTCTCCGGCGGCCGCCCTGGCGCCGCTCTGCTCCCTCTCCAGGAGTTGTGTTTTGTTAAACTGCAGTACTCTTGTCTGTACTGCCTGGACGCTTACTGCGTTGCAGACATTTTAAACCAAGAATGTTTTCATTTCGATTTTTTAATGGTTTTTGCTGTTTATTCCTAAATTTGTATAGAATTTTTTTGTTAATTTCATGAGAAACAAACAAAAAAAAAAAACATGTATATATTAAATGTGGAGTGTGGAGGCGGTCAGGTGGCGGGCCGTGGTCTCCGGCGGCCGCCCTGGCGCCGCTCTGCTCCCTCTCCAGGAGTTGTGTTTTGTTAAACTGCAGTACTCTTGTCTGTACTGCCTGGACGCTTACTGCGTTGCAGACATTTTAAACCAAGAATGTTTTCATTTCGATTTTTTAATGGTTTTTGCTGTTTATTCCTAAATTTGTATAGAATTTTTTTGTTAATTTCATGAGAAACAAACAAAAAAAAAACATGTATATATTAAATGTGGAGTGTGGAGGCGGTCAGGTGGCGGGCCGTGGTCTCCGGCGGCCGCCCTGGCGCCGCTCTGCTCCCTCTCCAGGAGTTGTGTTTTGTTAAACTGCAGTACTCTTGTCTGTACTGCCTGGACGCTTACTGCGTTGCAGACATTTTAAACCAAGAATGTTTTCATTTCGATTTTTTAATGGTTTTTGCTGTTTATTCCTAAATTTGTATAGAATTTTTTTGTTAATTTCATGAGAAACAAACAAAAAAAAAACATGTATATATTAAATGTGGAGTGTGGAGGCGGTCAGGTGGCGGGCCGTGGTCTCCGGCGGCCGCCCTGGCGCCGCTCTGCTCCCTCTCCAGGAGTTGTGTTTTGTTAAACTGCAGTACTCTTGTCTGTACTGCCTGGACGCTTACTGCGTTGCAGACATTTTAAACCAAGAATGTTTTCATTTCGATTTTTTAATGGTTTTTGCTGTTTATTCCTAAATTTGTATAGAATTTTTTTGTTAATTTCATGAGAAACAAACAAAAAAAAACATGTATATATTAAATGTGGAGTGTGGAGGCGGTCAGGTGGCGGGCCGTGGTCTCCGGCGGCCGCCCTGGCGCCGCTCTGCTCCCTCTCCAGGAGTTGTGTTTTGTTAAACTGCAGTACTCTTGTCTGTACTGCCTGAACGCTTACTGCGTTGCAGACATTTTAAACCAAGAATGTTTTCATTTCGATTTTTTAATGGTTTTTGCTGTTTATTCCTAAATTTGTATAGAATTTTTTTGTTAATTTCATGAGAAACAAACAAAAAAAAAAACATGTATATATTAAATGTGGAGTGTGGAGGCGGTCAGGTGGCGGGCCGTGGTCTCCGGCGGCCGCCCTGGCGCCGCTCTGCTCCCTCTCCAGGAGTTGTGTTTTGTTAAACTGCAGTACTCTTGTCTGTACTGCCTGGACGCTTACTGCGTTGCAGACATTTTAAACCAAGAATGTTTTCATTTCGATTTTTTAATGGTTTTTGCTGTTTATTCCTAAATTTGTATAGAATTTTTTTGTTAATTTCATGAGAAACAAACAAAAAAAAAAACATGTATATATTAAATGTGGAGTGTGGAGGCGGTCAGGTGGCGGGCCGTGGTCTCCGGCGGCCGCCCTGGCGCCGCTCTGCTCCCTCTCCAGGAGTTTTGTTTTGTTAAACTGCAGTACTCTTGTCTGTACTGCCTGAACGCTTACTGCGTTGCAGACATTTTAAACCAAGAATGTTTTCATTTCGATTTTTTAATGGTTTTTGCTGTTTATTCCTAAATTTGTATAGAATTTTTTTGTTAATTTCATGAGAAACAAACAAAAAAAAAAACATGTATATATTAAATGTGGAGTGTGGAGGCGGTCAGGTGGCGGGCCGTGGTCTCCGGCGGCCGCCCTGGCGCCGCTCTGCTCCCTCTCCAGGAGTTGTGTTTTGTTAAACTGCAGTACTCTTGTCTGTACTGCCTGGACGCTTACTGCGTTGCAGACATTTTAAACCAAGAATGTTTTCATTTCGATTTTTTAATGGTTTTTGCTGTTTATTCCTAAATTTGTATAGAATTTTTTTGTTAATTTCATGAGAAACAAACAAAAAAAAAACATGTATATATTAAATGTGGAGTGTGGAGGCGGTCAGGTGGCGGGCCGTGGTCTCCGGCGGCCGCCCTGGCGCCGCTCTGCTCCCTCTCCAGGAGTTGTGTTTTGTTAAACTGCAGTACTCTTGTCTGTACTGCCTGAACGCTTACTGCGTTGCAGACATTTTAAACCAAGAATGTTTTCATTTCGATTTTTTAATGGTTTTTGCTGTTTATTCCTAAATTTGTATAGAATTTTTTTGTTAATTTCATGAGAAACAAACAAAAAAAAACATGTATATATTAAATGTGGAGTGTGGAGGCGGTCAGGTGGCGGGCCGTGGTCTCCGGCGGCCGCCCTGGCGCCGCTCTGCTCCCTCTCCAGGAGTTGTGTTTTGTTAAACTGCAGTACTCTTGTCTGTACTGCCTGAACGCTTACTGCGTTGCAGACATTTTAAACCAAGAATGTTTTCATTTCGATTTTTTAATGGTTTTTGCTGTTTATTCCTAAATTTGTATAGAATTTTTTTGTTAATTTCATGAGAAACAAACAAAAAAAAACATGTATATATTAAATGTGGAGTGTGGAGGCGGTCAGGTGGCGGGCCGTGGTCTCCGGCGGCCGCCCTGGCGCCGCTCTGCTCCCTCTCCAGGAGTTGTGTTTTGTTAAACTGCAGTACTCTTGTCTGTACTGCCTGAACGCTTACTGCGTTGCAGACATTTTAAACCAAGAATGTTTTCATTTCGATTTTTTAATGGTTTTTGCTGTTTATTCCTAAATTTGTATAGAATTTTTTTGTTAATTTCATGAGAAACAAACAAAAAAAAACATGTATATATTAAATGTGGAGTGTGGAGGCGGTCAGGTGGCGGGCCGTGGTCTCCGGCGGCCGCCCTGGCGCCGCTCTGCTCCCTCTCCAGGAGTTGTGTTTTGTTAAACTGCAGTACTCTTGTCTGTACTGCCTGAACGCTTACTGCGTTGCAGACATTTTAAACCAAGAATGTTTTCATTTCGATTTTTTAATGGTTTTTGCTGTTTATTCCTAAATTTGTATAGAATTTTTTTGTTAATTCCATGAGAAACAAACAAAAAAAAAAACATGTATATATTAAATGTGGAGTGTGGAGGCGGTCAGGTGGCGGGCCGTGGTCTCCGGCGGCCGCCCTGGCGCCGCTCTGCTCCCTCTCCAGGAGTTGTGTTTTGTTAAACTGCAGTACTCTTGTCTGTACTGCCTGGACGCTTACTGCGTTGCAGACATTTTAAACCAAGAATGTTTTCATTTCGATTTTTTAATGGTTTTTGCTGTTTATTCCTAAATTTGTATAGAATTTTTTTGTTAATTTCATGAGAAACAAACAAAAAAAAAACATGTATATATTAAATGTGGAGTGTGGAGGCGGTCAGGTGGCGGGCCGTGGTCTCCGGCGGCCGCCCTGGCGCCGCTCTGCTCCCTCTCCAGGAGTTGTGTTTTGTTAAACTGCAGTACTCTTGTCTGTACTGCCTGGACGCTTACTGCGTTGCAGACATTTTAAACCAAGAATGTTTTCATTTCGATTTTTTAATGGTTTTTGCTGTTTATTCCTAAATTTGTATAGAATTTTTTTGTTAATTTCATGAGAAACAAACAAAAAAAAAACATGTATATATTAAATGTGGAGTGTGGAGGCGGTCAGGTGGCGGGCCGTGGTCTCCGGCGGCCGCCCTGGCGCCGCTCTGCTCCCTCTCCAGGAGTTGTGTTTTGTTAAACTGCAGTACTCTTGTCTGTACTGCCTGAACGCTTACTGCGTTGCAGACATTTTAAACCAAGAATGTTTTCATTTCGATTTTTTAATGGTTTTTGCTGTTTATTCCTAAATTTGTATAGAATTTTTTTGTTAATTCCATGAGAAACAAACAAAAAAAAAACATGTATATATTAAATGTGGAGTGTGGAGGCGGTCAGGTGGCGGGCCGTGGTCTCCGGCGGCCGCCCTGGCGCCGCTCTGCTCCCTCTCCAGGAGTTGTGTTTTGTTAAACTGCAGTACTCTTGTCTGTACTGCCTGGACGCTTACTGCGTTGCAGACATTTTAAACCAAGAATGTTTTCATTTCGATTTTTTAATGGTTTTTGCTGTTTATTCCTAAATTTGTATAGAATTTTTTTGTTAATTTCATGAGAAACAAACAAAAAAAAAACATGTATATATTAAATGTGGAGTGTGGAGGCGGTCAGGTGGCGGGCCGTGGTCTCCGGCGGCCGCCCTGGCGCCGCTCTGCTCCCTCTCCAGGAGTTGTGTTTTGTTAAACTGCAGTACTCTTGTCTGTACTGCCTGGACGCTTACTGCGTTGCAGACATTTTAAACCAAGAATGTTTTCATTTCGATTTTTTAATGGTTTTTGCTGTTTATTCCTAAATTTGTATAGAATTTTTTTGTTAATTTCATGAGAAACAAACAAAAAAAAAACATGTATATATTAAATGTGGAGTGTGGAGGCGGTCAGGTGGCGGGCCGTGGTCTCCGGCGGCCGCCCTGGCGCCGCTCTGCTCCCTCTCCAGGAGTTGTGTTTTGTTAAACTGCAGTACTCTTGTCTGTACTGCCTGGACGCTTACTGCGTTGCAGACATTTTAAACCAAGAATGTTTTCATTTCGATTTTTTAATGGTTTTTGCTGTTTATTCCTAAATTTGTATAGAATTTTTTTGTTAATTTCATGAGAAACAAACAAAAAAAAAAAAACATGTATATATTAAATGTGGAGTGTGGAGGCGGTCAGGTGGCGGGCCGTGGTCTCCGGCGGCCGCCCTGGCGCCGCTCTGCTCCCTCTCCAGGAGTTGTGTTTTGTTAAACTGCAGTACTCTTGTCTGTACTGCCTGGACGCTTACTGCGTTGCAGACATTTTAAACCAAGAATGTTTTCATTTCGATTTTTTAATGGTTTTTGCTGTTTATTCCTAAATTTGTATAGAATTTTTTTGTTAATTTCATGAGAAACAAACAAAAAAAAAACATGTATATATTAAATGTGGAGTGTGGAGGCGGTCAGGTGGCGGGCCGTGGTCTCCGGCGGCCGCCCTGGCGCCGCTCTGCTCCCTCTCCAGGAGTTGTGTTTTGTTAAACTGCAGTACTCTTGTCTGTACTGCCTGGACGCTTACTGCGTTGCAGACATTTTAAACCAAGAATGTTTTCATTTCGATTTTTTAATGGTTTTTGCTGTTTATTCCTAAATTTGTATAGAATTTTTTTGTTAATTTCATGAGAAACAAACAAAAAAAAAACATGTATATATTAAATGTGGAGTGTGGAGGCGGTCAGGTGGCGGGCCGTGGTCTCCGGCGGCCGCCCTGGCGCCGCTCTGCTCCCTCTCCAGGAGTTGTGTTTTGTTAAACTGCAGTACTCTTGTCTGTACTGCCTGGACGCTTACTGCGTTGCAGACATTTTAAACCAAGAATGTTTTCATTTCGATTTTTTAATGGTTTTTGCTGTTTATTCCTAAATTTGTATAGAATTTTTTTGTTAATTTCATGAGAAACAAACAAAAAAAAAAAAAAACATGTATATATTAAATGTGGAGTGTGGAGGCGGTCAGGTGGCGGGCCGTGGTCTCCGGCGGCCGCCCTGGCGCCGCTCTGCTCCCTCTCCAGGAGTTGTGTTTTGTTAAACTGCAGTACTCTTGTCTGTACTGCCTGGACGCTTACTGCGTTGCAGACATTTTAAACCAAGAATGTTTTCATTTCGATTTTTTAATGGTTTTTGCTGTTTATTCCTAAATTTGTATAGAATTTTTTTGTTAATTTCATGAGAAACAAACAAAAAAAAAAAAAAAAAAAAAACATGTATATATTAAATGTGGAGTGTGGAGGCGGTCAGGTGGCGGGCCGTGGTCTCCGGCGGCCGCCCTGGCGCCGCTCTGCTCCCTCTCCAGGAGTTGTGTTTTGTTAAACTGCAGTACTCTTGTCTGTACTGCCTGGACGCTTACTGCGTTGCAGACATTTTAAACCAAGAATGTTTTCATTTCGATTTTTTAATGGTTTTTGCTGTTTATTCCTAAATTTGTATAGAATTTTTTTGTTAATTTCATGAGAAACAAACAAAAAAAAAACATGTATATATTAAATGTGGAGTGTGGAGGCGGTCAGGTGGCGGGCCGTGGTCTCCGGCGGCCGCCCTGGCGCCGCTCTGCTCCCTCTCCAGGAGTTGTGTTTTGTTAAACTGCAGTACTCTTGTCTGTACTGCCTGGACGCTTACTGCGTTGCAGACATTTTAAACCAAGAATGTTTTCATTTCGATTTTTTAATGGTTTTTGCTGTTTATTCCTAAATTTGTATAGAATTTTTTTGTTAATTTCATGAGAAACAAACAAAAAAAAAAAAAAACATGTATATATTAAATGTGGAGTGTGGAGGCGGTCAGGTGGCGGGCCGTGGTCTCCGGCGGCCGCCCTGGCGCCGCTCTGCTCCCTCTCCAGGAGTTGTGTTTTGTTAAACTGCAGTACTCTTGTCTGTACTGCCTGGACGCTTACTGCGTTGCAGACATTTTAAACCAAGAATGTTTTCATTTCGATTTTTTAATGGTTTTTGCTGTTTATTCCTAAATTTGTATAGAATTTTTTTGTTAATTTCATGAGAAACAAACAAAAAAAAAAAACATGTATATATTAAATGTGGAGTGTGGAGGCGGTCAGGTGGCGGGCCGTGGTCTCCGGCGGCCGCCCTGGCGCCGCTCTGCTCCCTCTCCAGGAGTTGTGTTTTGTTAAACTGCAGTACTCTTGTCTGTACTGCCTGGACGCTTACTGCGTTGCAGACATTTTAAACCAAGAATGTTTTCATTTCGATTTTTTAATGGTTTTTGCTGTTTATTCCTAAATTTGTATAGAATTTTTTTGTTAATTTCATGAGAAACAAACAAAAAAAAAAACATGTATATATTAAATGTGGAGTGTGGAGGCGGTCAGGTGGCGGGCCGTGGTCTCCGGCGGCCGCCCTGGCGCCGCTCTGCTCCCTCTCCAGGAGTTGTGTTTTGTTAAACTGCAGTACTCTTGTCTGTACTGCCTGGACGCTTACTGCGTTGCAGACATTTTAAACCAAGAATGTTTTCATTTCGATTTTTTAATGGTTTTTGCTGTTTATTCCTAAATTTGTATAGAATTTTTTTGTTAATTTCATGAGAAACAAACAAAAAAAAAAAAACATGTATATATTAAATGTGGAGTGTGGAGGCGGTCAGGTGGCGGGCCGTGGTCTCCGGCGGCCGCCCTGGCGCCGCTCTGCTCCCTCTCCAGGAGTTGTGTTTTGTTAAACTGCAGTACTCTTGTCTGTACTGCCTGGACGCTTACTGCGTTGCAGACATTTTAAACCAAGAATGTTTTCATTTCGATTTTTTAATGGTTTTTGCTGTTTATTCCTAAATTTGTATAGAATTTTTTTGTTAATTTCATGAGAAACAAACAAAAAAAAAAAAACATGTATATATTAAATGTGGAGTGTGGAGGCGGTCAGGTGGCGGGCCGTGGTCTCCGGCGGCCGCCCTGGCGCCGCTCTGCTCCCTCTCCAGGAGTTGTGTTTTGTTAAACTGCAGTACTCTTGTCTGTACTGCCTGGACGCTTACTGCGTTGCAGACATTTTAAACCAAGAATGTTTTCATTTCGATTTTTTAATGGTTTTTGCTGTTTATTCCTAAATTTGTATAGAATTTTTTTGTTAATTTCATGAGAAACAAACAAAAAAAAAAACATGTATATATTAAATGTGGAGTGTGGAGGCGGTCAGGTGGCGGGCCGTGGTCTCCGGCGGCCGCCCTGGCGCCGCTCTGCTCCCTCTCCAGGAGTTGTGTTTTGTTAAACTGCAGTACTCTTGTCTGTACTGCCTGGACGCTTACTGCGTTGCAGACATTTTAAACCAAGAATGTTTTCATTTCGATTTTTTAATGGTTTTTGCTGTTTATTCCTAAATTTGTATAGAATTTTTTTGTTAATTTCATGAGAAACAAACAAAAAAAAAAAAAAACATGTATATATTAAATGTGGAGTGTGGAGGCGGTCAGGTGGCGGGCCGTGGTCTCCGGCGGCCGCCCTGGCGCCGCTCTGCTCCCTCTCCAGGAGTTGTGTTTTGTTAAACTGCAGTACTCTTGTCTGTACTGCCTGGACGCTTACTGCGTTGCAGACATTTTAAACCAAGAATGTTTTCATTTCGATTTTTTAATGGTTTTTGCTGTTTATTCCTAAATTTGTATAGAATTTTTTTGTTAATTTCATGAGAAACAAACAAAAAAAAAAAAAACATGTATATATTAAATGTGGAGTGTGGAGGCGGTCAGGTGGCGGGCCGTGGTCTCCGGCGGCCGCCCTGGCGCCGCTCTGCTCCCTCTCCAGGAGTTGTGTTTTGTTAAACTGCAGTACTCTTGTCTGTACTGCCTGGACGCTTACTGCGTTGCAGACATTTTAAACCAAGAATGTTTTCATTTCGATTTTTTAATGGTTTTTGCTGTTTATTCCTAAATTTGTATAGAATTTTTTTGTTAATTTCATGAGAAACAAACAAAAAAAAAAAAACATGTATATATTAAATGTGGAGTGTGGAGGCGGTCAGGTGGCGGGCCGTGGTCTCCGGCGGCCGCCCTGGCGCCGCTCTGCTCCCTCTCCAGGAGTTGTGTTTTGTTAAACTGCAGTACTCTTGTCTGTACTGCCTGGACGCTTACTGCGTTGCAGACATTTTAAACCAAGAATGTTTTCATTTCGATTTTTTAATGGTTTTTGCTGTTTATTCCTAAATTTGTATAGAATTTTTTTGTTAATTTCATGAGAAACAAACAAAAAAAAAAACATGTATATATTAAATGTGGAGTGTGGAGGCGGTCAGGTGGCGGGCCGTGGTCTCCGGCGGCCGCCCTGGCGCCGCTCTGCTCCCTCTCCAGGAGTTGTGTTTTGTTAAACTGCAGTACTCTTGTCTGTACTGCCTGGACGCTTACTGCGTTGCAGACATTTTAAACCAAGAATGTTTTCATTTCGATTTTTTAATGGTTTTTGCTGTTTATTCCTAAATTTGTATAGAATTTTTTTGTTAATTTCATGAGAAACAAACAAAAAAAAAAACATGTATATATTAAATGTGGAGTGTGGAGGCGGTCAGGTGGCGGGCCGTGGTCTCCGGCGGCCGCCCTGGCGCCGCTCTGCTCCCTCTCCAGGAGTTGTGTTTTGTTAAACTGCAGTACTCTTGTCTGTACTGCCTGGACGCTTACTGCGTTGCAGACATTTTAAACCAAGAATGTTTTCATTTCGATTTTTTAATGGTTTTTGCTGTTTATTCCTAAATTTGTATAGAATTTTTTTGTTAATTTCATGAGAAACAAACAAAAAAAAAACATGTATATATTAAATGTGGAGTGTGGAGGCGGTCAGGTGGCGGGCCGTGGTCTCCGGCGGCCGCCCTGGCGCCGCTCTGCTCCCTCTCCAGGAGTTGTGTTTTGTTAAACTGCAGTACTCTTGTCTGTACTGCCTGGACGCTTACTGCGTTGCAGACATTTTAAACCAAGAATGTTTTCATTTCGATTTTTTAATGGTTTTTGCTGTTTATTCCTAAATTTGTATAGAATTTTTTTGTTAATTTCATGAGAAACAAACAAAAAAAAAAAAAACATGTATATATTAAATGTGGAGTGTGGAGGCGGTCAGGTGGCGGGCCGTGGTCTCCGGCGGCCGCCCTGGCGCCGCTCTGCTCCCTCTCCAGGAGTTGTGTTTTGTTAAACTGCAGTACTCTTGTCTGTACTGCCTGGACGCTTACTGCGTTGCAGACATTTTAAACCAAGAATGTTTTCATTTCGATTTTTTAATGGTTTTTGCTGTTTATTCCTAAATTTGTATAGAATTTTTTTGTTAATTTCATGAGAAACAAACAAAAAAAAACATGTATATATTAAATGTGGAGTGTGGAGGCGGTCAGGTGGCGGGCCGTGGTCTCCGGCGGCCGCCCTGGCGCCGCTCTGCTCCCTCTCCAGGAGTTGTGTTTTGTTAAACTGCAGTACTCTTGTCTGTACTGCCTGGACGCTTACTGCGTTGCAGACATTTTAAACCAAGAATGTTTTCATTTCGATTTTTTAATGGTTTTTGCTGTTTATTCCTAAATTTGTATAGAATTTTTTTGTTAATTTCATGAGAAACAAACAAAAAAAAAACATGTATATATTAAATGTGGAGTGTGGAGGCGGTCAGGTGGCGGGCCGTGGTCTCCGGCGGCCGCCCTGGCGCCGCTCTGCTCCCTCTCCAGGAGTTGTGTTTTGTTAAACTGCAGTACTCTTGTCTGTACTGCCTGGACGCTTACTGCGTTGCAGACATTTTAAACCAAGAATGTTTTCATTTCGATTTTTTAATGGTTTTTGCTGTTTATTCCTAAATTTGTATAGAATTTTTTTGTTAATTTCATGAGAAACAAACAAAAAAAACATGTATATATTAAATGTGGAGTGTGGAGGCGGTCAGGTGGCGGGCCGTGGTCTCCGGCGGCCGCCCTGGCGCCGCTCTGCTCCCTCTCCAGGAGTTGTGTTTTGTTAAACTGCAGTACTCTTGTCTGTACTGCCTGGACGCTTACTGCGTTGCAGACATTTTAAACCAAGAATGTTTTCATTTCGATTTTTTAATGGTTTTTGCTGTTTATTCCTAAATTTGTATAGAATTTTTTTGTTAATTTCATGAGAAACAAACAAAAAAAAAAACATGTATATATTAAATGTGGAGTGTGGAGGCGGTCAGGTGGCGGGCCGTGGTCTCCGGCGGCCGCCCTGGCGCCGCTCTGCTCCCTCTCCAGGAGTTGTGTTTTGTTAAACTGCAGTACTCTTGTCTGTACTGCCTGGACGCTTACTGCGTTGCAGACATTTTAAACCAAGAATGTTTTCATTTCGATTTTTTAATGGTTTTTGCTGTTTATTCCTAAATTTGTATAGAATTTTTTTGTTAATTTCATGAGAAACAAACAAAAAAAAAAAACATGTATATATTAAATGTGGAGTGTGGAGGCGGTCAGGTGGCGGGCCGTGGTCTCCGGCGGCCGCCCTGGCGCCGCTCTGCTCCCTCTCCAGGAGTTGTGTTTTGTTAAACTGCAGTACTCTTGTCTGTACTGCCTGGACGCTTACTGCGTTGCAGACATTTTAAACCAAGAATGTTTTCATTTCGATTTTTTAATGGTTTTTGCTGTTTATTCCTAAATTTGTATAGAATTTTTTTGTTAATTTCATGAGAAACAAACAAAAAAAAACATGTATATATTAAATGTGGAGTGTGGAGGCGGTCAGGTGGCGGGCCGTGGTCTCCGGCGGCCGCCCTGGCGCCGCTCTGCTCCCTCTCCAGGAGTTGTGTTTTGTTAAACTGCAGTACTCTTGTCTGTACTGCCTGGACGCTTACTGCGTTGCAGACATTTTAAACCAAGAATGTTTTCATTTCGATTTTTTAATGGTTTTTGCTGTTTATTCCTAAATTTGTATAGAATTTTTTTGTTAATTTCATGAGAAACAAACAAAAAAAAAACATGTATATATTAAATGTGGAGTGTGGAGGCGGTCAGGTGGCGGGCCGTGGTCTCCGGCGGCCGCCCTGGCGCCGCTCTGCTCCCTCTCCAGGAGTTGTGTTTTGTTAAACTGCAGTACTCTTGTCTGTACTGCCTGGACGCTTACTGCGTTGCAGACATTTTAAACCAAGAATGTTTTCATTTCGATTTTTTAATGGTTTTTGCTGTTTATTCCTAAATTTGTATAGAATTTTTTTGTTAATTTCATGAGAAACAAACAAAAAAAACATGTATATATTAAATGTGGAGTGTGGAGGCGGTCAGGTGGCGGGCCGTGGTCTCCGGCGGCCGCCCTGGCGCCGCTCTGCTCCCTCTCCAGGAGTTGTGTTTTGTTAAACTGCAGTACTCTTGTCTGTACTGCCTGGACGCTTACTGCGTTGCAGACATTTTAAACCAAGAATGTTTTCATTTCGATTTTTTAATGGTTTTTGCTGTTTATTCCTAAATTTGTATAGAATTTTTTTGTTAATTTCATGAGAAACAAACAAAAAAAAAACATGTATATATTAAATGTGGAGTGTGGAGGCGGTCAGGTGGCGGGCCGTGGTCTCCGGCGGCCGCCCTGGCGCCGCTCTGCTCCCTCTCCAGGAGTTGTGTTTTGTTAAACTGCAGTACTCTTGTCTGTACTGCCTGGACGCTTACTGCGTTGCAGACATTTTAAACCAAGAATGTTTTCATTTCGATTATTCCTAGATTTTTTTTAATTTCATGAATTTGTATAGAATTTTTTTGTTAATTTCATGAGAAACAAACAAAAAAAAACATGTATATATTAAATGTGGAGTGTGGAGGCGGTCAGGTGGCGGGCCGTGGTCTCCGGCGGCCGCCCTGGCGCCGCTCTGCTCCCTCTCCAGGAGTTGTGTTTTGTTAAACTGCAGTACTCTTGTCTGTACTGCCTGGACGCTTACTGCGTTGCAGACATTTTAAACCAAGAATGTTTTCATTTCGATTTTTTAATGGTTTTTGCTGTTTATTCCTAAATTTGTATAGAATTTTTTTGTTAATTTCATGAGAAACAAACAAAAAAAAAACATGTATATATTAAATGTGGAGTGTGGAGGCGGTCAGGTGGCGGGCCGTGGTCTCCGGCGGCCGCCCTGGCGCCGCTCTGCTCCCTCTCCAGGAGTTGTGTTTTGTTAAACTGCAGTACTCTTGTCTGTACTGCCTGGACGCTTACTGCGTTGCAGACATTTTAAACCAAGAATGTTTTCATTTCGATTTTTTAATGGTTTTTGCTGTTTATTCCTAAATTTGTATAGAATTTTTTTGTTAATTTCATGAGAAACAAACAAAAAAAAACATGTATATATTAAATGTGGAGTGTGGAGGCGGTCAGGTGGCGGGCCGTGGTCTCCGGCGGCCGCCCTGGCGCCGCTCTGCTCCCTCTCCAGGAGTTGTGTTTTGTTAAACTGCAGTACTCTTGTCTGCACTGCCTGGACGCTTACTGCGTTGCAGACATTTTAAACCAAGAATGTTTTCATTTCGATTTTTTAATGGTTTTTGCTGTTTATTCCTAAATTTGTATAGAATTTTTTTGTTAATTTCATGAGAAACAAACAAAAAAAAAACATGTATATATTAAATGTGGAGTGTGGAGGCGGTCAGGTGGCGGGCCGTGGTCTCCGGCGGCCGCCCTGGCGCCGCTCTGCTCCCTCTCCAGGAGTTGTGTTTTGTTAAACTGCAGTTCTCTTGTCTGTACTGCCTGGACGCTTACTGCGTTGCAGACATTTTAAACCAAGAATGTTTTCATTTCGATTTTTTAATGGTTTTTGCTGTTTATTCCTAAATTTGTATAGAATTTTTTTGTTAATTTCATGAGAAACAAACAAAAAAAAAACATGTATATATTAAATGTGGAGTGTGGAGGCGGTCAGGTGGCGGGCCGTGGTCTCCGGCGGCCGCCCTGGCGCCGCTCTGCTCCCTCTCCAGGAGTTGTGTTTTGTTAAACTGCAGTACTCTTGTCTGTACTGCCTGGACGCTTACTGCGTTGCAGACATTTTAAACCAAGAATGTTTTCATTTCGATTTTTTAATGGTTTTTGCTGTTTATTCCTAAATTTGTATAGAATTTTTTTGTTAATTTCATGAGAAACAAACAAAAAAAACATGTATATATTAAATGTGGAGTGTGGAGGCGGTCAGGTGGCGGGCCGTGGTCTCCGGCGGCCGCCCTGGCGCCGCTCTGCTCCCTCTCCAGGAGTTGTGTTTTGTTAAACTGCAGTACTCTTGTCTGTACTGCCTGGACGCTTACTGCGTTGCAGACATTTTAAACCAAGAATGTTTTCATTTCGATTTTTTAATGGTTTTTGCTGTTTATTCCTAAATTTGTATAGAATTTTTTTGTTAATTTCATGAGAAACAAACAAAAAAAAAACATGTATATATTAAATGTGGAGTGTGGAGGCGGTCAGGTGGCGGGCCGTGGTCTCCGGCGGCCGCCCTGGCGCCGCTCTGCTCCCTCTCCAGGAGTTGTGTTTTGTTAAACTGCAGTACTCTTGTCTGTACTGCCTGGACGCTTACTGCGTTGCAGACATTTTAAACCAAGAATGTTTTCATTTCGATTTTTTAATGGTTTTTGCTGTTTATTCCTAAATTTGTATAGAATTTTTTTGTTAATTTCATGAGAAACAAACAAAAAAAACATGTATATATTAAATGTGGAGTGTGGAGGCGGTCAGGTGGCGGGCCGTGGTCTCCGGCGGCCGCCCTGGCGCCGCTCTGCTCCCTCTCCAGGAGTTGTGTTTTGTTAAACTGCAGTACTCTTGTCTGTACTGCCTGGACGCTTACTGCGTTGCAGACATTTTAAACCAAGAATGTTTTCATTTCGATTTTTTAATGGTTTTTGCTGTTTATTCCTAAATTTGTATAGAATTTTTTTGTTAATTTCATGAGAAACAAACAAAAAAAAAACATGTATATATTAAATGTGGAGTGTGGAGGCGGTCAGGTGGCGGGCCGTGGTCTCCGGCGGCCGCCCTGGCGCCGCTCTGCTCCCTCTCCAGGAGTTGTGTTTTGTTAAACTGCAGTACTCTTGTCTGTACTGCCTGGACGCTTACTGCGTTGCAGACATTTTAAACCAAGAATGTTTTCATTTCGATTTTTTAATGGTTTTTGCTGTTTATTCCTAAATTTGTATAGAATTTTTTTGTTAATTTCATGAGAAACAAACAAAAAAAAAACATGTATATATTAAATGTGGAGTGTGGAGGCGGTCAGGTGGCGGGCCGTGGTCTCCGGCGGCCGCCCTGGCGCCGCTCTGCTCCCTCTCCAGGAGTTGTGTTTTGTTAAACTGCAGTACTCTTGTCTGTACTGCCTGGACGCTTACTGCGTTGCAGACATTTTAAACCAAGAATGTTTTCATTTCGATTTTTTAATGGTTTTTGCTGTTTATTCCTAAATTTGTATAGAATTTTTTTGTTAATTTCATGAGAAACAAACAAAAAAAAAACATGTATATATTAAATGTGGAGTGTGGAGGCGGTCAGGTGGCGGGCCGTGGTCTCCGGCGGCCGCCCTGGCGCCGCTCTGCTCCCTCTCCAGGAGTTGTGTTTTGTTAAACTGCAGTACTCTTGTCTGTACTGCCTGGACGCTTACTGCGTTGCAGACATTTTAAACCAAGAATGTTTTCATTTCGATTTTTTAATGGTTTTTGCTGTTTATTCCTAAATTTGTATAGAATTTTTTTGTTAATTTCATGAGAAACAAACAAAAAAAAAACATGTATATATTAAATGTGGAGTGTGGAGGCGGTCAGGTGGCGGGCCGTGGTCTCCGGCGGCCGCCCTGGCGCCGCTCTGCTCCCTCTCCAGGAGTTGTGTTTTGTTAAACTGCAGTACTCTTGTCTGTACTGCCTGGACGCTTACTGCGTTGCAGACATTTTAAACCAAGAATGTTTTCATTTCGATTTTTTAATGGTTTTTGCTGTTTATTCCTAAATTTGTATAGAATTTTTTTGTTAATTTCATGAGAAACAAACAAAAAAAAAACATGTATATATTAAATGTGGAGTGTGGAGGCGGTCAGGTGGCGGGCCGTGGTCTCCGGCGGCCGCCCTGGCGCCGCTCTGCTCCCTCTCCAGGAGTTGTGTTTTGTTAAACTGCAGTACTCTTGTCTGTACTGCCTGGACGCTTACTGCGTTGCAGACATTTTAAACCAAGAATGTTTTCATTTCGATTTTTTAATGGTTTTTGCTGTTTATTCCTAAATTTGTATAGAATTTTTTTGTTAATTTCATGAGAAACAAACAAAAAAAAAACATGTATATATTAAATGTGGAGTGTGGAGGCGGTCAGGTGGCGGGCCGTGGTCTCCGGCGGCCGCCCTGGCGCCGCTCTGCTCCCTCTCCAGGAGTTGTGTTTTGTTAAACTGCAGTACTCTTGTCTGTACTGCCTGGACGCTTACTGCGTTGCAGACATTTTAAACCAAGAATGTTTTCATTTCGATTTTTTAATGGTTTTTGCTGTTTATTCCTAAATTTGTATAGAATTTTTTTGTTAATTTCATGAGAAACAAACAAAAAAAAAACATGTATATATTAAATGTGGAGTGTGGAGGCGGTCAGGTGGCGGGCCGTGGTCTCCGGCGGCCGCCCTGGCGCCGCTCTGCTCCCTCTCCAGGAGTTGTGTTTTGTTAAACTGCAGTACTCTTGTCTGTACTGCCTGGACGCTTACTGCGTTGCAGACATTTTAAACCAAGAATGTTTTCATTTCGATTTTTTAATGGTTTTTGCTGTTTATTCCTAAATTTGTATAGAATTTTTTTGTTAATTTCATGAGAAACAAACAAAAAAAAAACATGTATATATTAAATGTGGAGTGTGGAGGCGGTCAGGTGGCGGGCCGTGGTCTCCGGCGGCCGCCCTGGCGCCGCTCTGCTCCCTCTCCAGGAGTTGTGTTTTGTTAAACTGCAGTACTCTTGTCTGTACTGCCTGGACGCTTACTGCGTTGCAGACATTTTAAACCAAGAATGTTTTCATTTCGATTTTTTAATGGTTTTTGCTGTTTATTCCTAAATTTGTATAGAATTTTTTTGTTAATTTCATGAGAAACAAACAAAAAAAAAACATGTATATATTAAATGTGGAGTGTGGAGGCGGTCAGGTGGCGGGCCGTGGTCTCCGGCGGCCGCCCTGGCGCCGCTCTGCTCCCTCTCCAGGAGTTGTGTTTTGTTAAACTGCAGTACTCTTGTCTGTACTGCCTGGACGCTTACTGCGTTGCAGACATTTTAAACCAAGAATGTTTTCATTTCGATTTTTTAATGGTTTTTGCTGTTTATTCCTAAATTTGTATAGAATTTTTTTGTTAATTTCATGAGAAACAAACAAAAAAAAAACATGTATATATTAAATGTGGAGTGTGGAGGCGGTCAGGTGGCGGGCCGTGGTCTCCGGCGGCCGCCCTGGCGCCGCTCTGCTCCCTCTCCAGGAGTTGTGTTTTGTTAAACTGCAGTACTCTTGTCTGTACTGCCTGAACGCTTACTGCGTTGCAGACATTTTAAACCAAGAATGTTTTCATTTCGATTTTTTAATGGTTTTTGCTGTTTATTCCTAAATTTGTATAGAATTTTTTTGTTAATTTCATGAGAAACAAACAAAAAAAAAAACATGTATATATTAAATGTGGAGTGTGGAGGCGGTCAGGTGGCGGGCCGTGGTCTCCGGCGGCCGCCCTGGCGCCGCTCTGCTCCCTCTCCAGGAGTTGTGTTTTGTTAAACTGCAGTACTCTTGTCTGTACTGCCTGGACGCTTACTGCGTTGCAGACATTTTAAACCAAGAATGTTTTCATTTCGATTTTTTAATGGTTTTTGCTGTTTATTCCTAAATTTGTATAGAATTTTTTTGTTAATTTCATGAGAAACAAACAAAAAAAAACATGTATATATTAAATGTGGAGTGTGGAGGCGGTCAGGTGGCGGGCCGTGGTCTCCGGCGGCCGCCCTGGCGCCGCTCTGCTCCCTCTCCAGGAGTTGTGTTTTGTTAAACTGCAGTACTCTTGTCTGTACTGCCTGGACGCTTACTGCGTTGCAGACATTTTAAACCAAGAATGTTTTCATTTCGATTTTTTAATGGTTTTTGCTGTTTATTCCTAAATTTGTATAGAATTTTTTTGTTAATTTCATGAGAAACAAACAAAAAAAAAACATGTATATATTAAATGTGGAGTGTGGAGGCGGTCAGGTGGCGGGCCGTGGTCTCCGGCGGCCGCCCTGGCGCCGCTCTGCTCCCTCTCCAGGAGTTGTGTTTTGTTAAACTGCAGTACTCTTGTCTGTACTGCCTGGACGCTTACTGCGTTGCAGACATTTTAAACCAAGAATGTTTTCATTTCGATTTTTTAATGGTTTTTGCTGTTTATTCCTAAATTTGTATAGAATTTTTTTGTTAATTTCATGAGAAACAAACAAAAAAAAACATGTATATATTAAATGTGGAGTGTGGAGGCGGTCAGGTGGCGGGCCGTGGTCTCCGGCGGCCGCCCTGGCGCCGCTCTGCTCCCTCTCCAGGAGTTGTGTTTTGTTAAACTGCAGTACTCTTGTCTGTACTGCCTGGACGCTTACTGCGTTGCAGACATTTTAAACCAAGAATGTTTTCATTTCGATTTTTTAATGGTTTTTGCTGTTTATTCCTAAATTTGTATAGAATTTTTTTGTTAATTTCATGAGAAACAAACAAAAAAAAAACATGTATATATTAAATGTGGAGTGTGGAGGCGGTCAGGTGGCGGGCCGTGGTCTCCGGCGGCCGCCCTGGCGCCGCTCTGCTCCCTCTCCAGGAGTTGTGTTTTGTTAAACTGCAGTACTCTTGTCTGTACTGCCTGGACGCTTACTGCGTTGCAGACATTTTAAACCAAGAATGTTTTCATTTCGATTTTTTAATGGTTTTTGCTGTTTATTCCTAAATTTGTATAGAATTTTTTTGTTAATTTCATGAGAAACAAACAAAAAAAAAACATGTATATATTAAATGTGGAGTGTGGAGGCGGTCAGGTGGCGGGCCGTGGTCTCCGGCGGCCGCCCTGGCGCCGCTCTGCTCCCTCTCCAGGAGTTGTGTTTTGTTAAACTGCAGTACTCTTGTCTGTACTGCCTGGACGCTTACTGCGTTGCAGACATTTTAAACCAAGAATGTTTTCATTTCGATTTTTTAATGGTTTTTGCTGTTTATTCCTAAATTTGTATAGAATTTTTTTGTTAATTTCATGAGAAACAAACAAAAAAAAACATGTATATATTAAATGTGGAGTGTGGAGGCGGTCAGGTGGCGGGCCGTGGTCTCCGGCGGCCGCCCTGGCGCCGCTCTGCTCCCTCTCCAGGAGTTGTGTTTTGTTAAACTGCAGTACTCTTGTCTGTACTGCCTGGACGCTTACTGCGTTGCAGACATTTTAAACCAAGAATGTTTTCATTTCGATTTTTTAATGGTTTTTGCTGTTTATTCCTAAATTTGTATAGAATTTTTTTGTTAATTTCATGAGAAACAAACAAAAAAAAAAACATGTATATATTAAATGTGGAGTGTGGAGGCGGTCAGGTGGCGGGCCGTGGTCTCCGGCGGCCGCCCTGGCGCCGCTCTGCTCCCTCTCCAGGAGTTGTGTTTTGTTAAACTGCAGTACTCTTGTCTGTACTGCCTGGACGCTTACTGCGTTGCAGACATTTTAAACCAAGAATGTTTTCATTTCGATTTTTTAATGGTTTTTGCTGTTTATTCCTAAATTTGTATAGAATTTTTTTGTTAATTTCATGAGAAACAAACAAAAAAAAAAACATGTATATATTAAATGTGGAGTGTGGAGGCGGTCAGGTGGCGGGCCGTGGTCTCCGGCGGCCGCCCTGGCGCCGCTCTGCTCCCTCTCCAGGAGTTGTGTTTTGTTAAACTGCAGTACTCTTGTCTGTACTGCCTGGACGCTTACTGCGTTGCAGACATTTTAAACCAAGAATGTTTTCATTTCGATTTTTTAATGGTTTTTGCTGTTTATTCCTAAATTTGTATAGAATTTTTTTGTTAATTTCATGAGAAACAAACAAAAAAAAAAACATGTATATATTAAATGTGGAGTGTGGAGGCGGTCAGGTGGCGGGCCGTGGTCTCCGGCGGCCGCCCTGGCGCCGCTCTGCTCCCTCTCCAGGAGTTGTGTTTTGTTAAACTGCAGTACTCTTGTCTGTACTGCCTGGACGCTTACTGCGTTGCAGACATTTTAAACCAAGAATGTTTTCATTTCGATTTTTTAATGGTTTTTGCTGTTTATTCCTAAATTTGTATAGAATTTTTTTGTTAATTTCATGAGAAACAAACAAAAAAAAAACATGTATATATTAAATGTGGAGTGTGGAGGCGGTCAGGTGGCGGGCCGTGGTCTCCGGCGGCCGCCCTGGCGCCGCTCTGCTCCCTCTCCAGGAGTTGTGTTTTGTTAAACTGCAGTACTCTTGTCTGTACTGCCTGGACGCTTACTGCGTTGCAGACATTTTAAACCAAGAATGTTTTCATTTCGATTTTTTAATGGTTTTTGCTGTTTATTCCTAAATTTGTATAGAATTTTTTTGTTAATTTCATGAGAAACAAACAAAAAAAAAACATGTATATATTAAATGTGGAGTGTGGAGGCGGTCAGGTGGCGGGCCGTGGTCTCCGGCGGCCGCCCTGGCGCCGCTCTGCTCCCTCTCCAGGAGTTGTGTTTTGTTAAACTGCAGTACTCTTGTCTGTACTGCCTGGACGCTTACTGCGTTGCAGACATTTTAAACCAAGAATGTTTTCATTTCGATTTTTTAATGGTTTTTGCTGTTTATTCCTAAATTTGTATAGAATTTTTTTGTTAATTTCATGAGAAACAAACAAAAAAAAAAACATGTATATATTAAATGTGGAGTGTGGAGGCGGTCAGGTGGCGGGCCGTGGTCTCCGGCGGCCGCCCTGGCGCCGCTCTGCTCCCTCTCCAGGAGTTGTGTTTTGTTAAACTGCAGTACTCTTGTCTGTACTGCCTGGACGCTTACTGCGTTGCAGACATTTTAAACCAAGAATGTTTTCATTTCGATTTTTTAATGGTTTTTGCTGTTTATTCCTAAATTTGTATAGAATTTTTTTGTTAATTTCATGAGAAACAAACAAAAAAAAACATGTATATATTAAATGTGGAGTGTGGAGGCGGTCAGGTGGCGGGCCGTGGTCTCCGGCGGCCGCCCTGGCGCCGCTCTGCTCCCTCTCCAGGAGTTGTGTTTTGTTAAACTGCAGTACTCTTGTCTGTACTGCCTGGACGCTTACTGCGTTGCAGACATTTTAAACCAAGAATGTTTTCATTTCGATTTTTTAATGGTTTTTGCTGTTTATTCCTAAATTTGTATAGAATTTTTTTGTTAATTTCATGAGAAACAAACAAAAAAAAAACATGTATATATTAAATGTGGAGTGTGGAGGCGGTCAGGTGGCGGGCCGTGGTCTCCGGCGGCCGCCCTGGCGCCGCTCTGCTCCCTCTCCAGGAGTTGTGTTTTGTTAAACTGCAGTACTCTTGTCTGTACTGCCTGGACGCTTACTGCGTTGCAGACATTTTAAACCAAGAATGTTTTCATTTCGATTTTTTAATGGTTTTTGCTGTTTATTCCTAAATTTGTATAGAATTTTTTTGTTAATTTCATGAGAAACAAACAAAAAAAAAAACATGTATATATTAAATGTGGAGTGTGGAGGCGGTCAGGTGGCGGGCCGTGGTCTCCGGCGGCCGCCCTGGCGCCGCTCTGCTCCCTCTCCAGGAGTTGTGTTTTGTTAAACTGCAGTACTCTTGTCTGTACTGCCTGGACGCTTACTGCGTTGCAGACATTTTAAACCAAGAATGTTTTCATTTCGATTTTTTAATGGTTTTTGCTGTTTATTCCTAAATTTGTATAGAATTTTTTTGTTAATTTCATGAGAAACAAACAAAAAAAAAAACATGTATATATTAAATGTGGAGTGTGGAGGCGGTCAGGTGGCGGGCCGTGGTCTCCGGCGGCCGCCCTGGCGCCGCTCTGCTCCCTCTCCAGGAGTTGTGTTTTGTTAAACTGCAGTACTCTTGTCTGTACTGCCTGGACGCTTACTGCGTTGCAGACATTTTAAACCAAGAATGTTTTCATTTCGATTTTTTAATGGTTTTTGCTGTTTATTCCTAAATTTGTATAGAATTTTTTTGTTAATTTCATGAGAAACAAACAAAAAAAAAAACATGTATATATTAAATGTGGAGTGTGGAGGCGGTCAGGTGGCGGGCCGTGGTCTCCGGCGGCCGCCCTGGCGCCGCTCTGCTCCCTCTCCAGGAGTTGTGTTTTGTTAAACTGCAGTACTCTTGTCTGTACTGCCTGGACGCTTACTGCGTTGCAGACATTTTAAACCAAGAATGTTTTCATTTCGATTTTTTAATGGTTTTTGCTGTTTATTCCTAAATTTGTATAGAATTTTTTTGTTAATTTCATGAGAAACAAACAAAAAAAAAACATGTATATATTAAATGTGGAGTGTGGAGGCGGTCAGGTGGCGGGCCGTGGTCTCCGGCGGCCGCCCTGGCGCCGCTCTGCTCCCTCTCCAGGAGTTGTGTTTTGTTAAACTGCAGTACTCTTGTCTGTACTGCCTGGACGCTTACTGCGTTGCAGACATTTTAAACCAAGAATGTTTTCATTTCGATTTTTTAATGGTTTTTGCTGTTTATTCCTAAATTTGTATAGAATTTTTTTGTTAATTTCATGAGAAACAAACAAAAAAAAACATGTATATATTAAATGTGGAGTGTGGAGGCGGTCAGGTGGCGGGCCGTGGTCTCCGGCGGCCGCCCTGGCGCCGCTCTGCTCCCTCTCCAGGAGTTGTGTTTTGTTAAACTGCAGTACTCTTGTCTGTACTGCCTGGACGCTTACTGCGTTGCAGACATTTTAAACCAAGAATGTTTTCATTTCGATTTTTTAATGGTTTTTGCTGTTTATTCCTAAATTTGTATAGAATTTTTTTGTTAATTTCATGAGAAACAAACAAAAAAAAAAACATGTATATATTAAATGTGGAGTGTGGAGGCGGTCAGGTGGCGGGCCGTGGTCTCCGGCGGCCGCCCTGGCGCCGCTCTGCTCCCTCTCCAGGAGTTGTGTTTTGTTAAACTGCAGTACTCTTGTCTGTACTGCCTGGACGCTTACTGCGTTGCAGACATTTTAAACCAAGAATGTTTTCATTTCGATTTTTTAATGGTTTTTGCTGTTTATTCCTAAATTTGTATAGAATTTTTTTGTTAATTTCATGAGAAACAAACAAAAAAAAAAACATGTATATATTAAATGTGGAGTGTGGAGGCGGTCAGGTGGCGGGCCGTGGTCTCCGGCGGCCGCCCTGGCGCCGCTCTGCTCCCTCTCCAGGAGTTGTGTTTTGTTAAACTGCAGTACTCTTGTCTGTACTGCCTGGACGCTTACTGCGTTGCAGACATTTTAAACCAAGAATGTTTTCATTTCGATTTTTTAATGGTTTTTGCTGTTTATTCCTAAATTTGTATAGAATTTTTTTGTTAATTTCATGAGAAACAAACAAAAAAAAAACATGTATATATTAAATGTGGAGTGTGGAGGCGGTCAGGTGGCGGGCCGTGGTCTCCGGCGGCCGCCCTGGCGCCGCTCTGCTCCCTCTCCAGGAGTTGTGTTTTGTTAAACTGCAGTACTCTTGTCTGTACTGCCTGGACGCTTACTGCGTTGCAGACATTTTAAACCAAGAATGTTTTCATTTCGATTTTTTAATGGTTTTTGCTGTTTATTCCTAAATTTGTATAGAATTTTTTTGTTAATTTCATGAGAAACAAACAAAAAAAAAACATGTATATATTAAATGTGGAGTGTGGAGGCGGTCAGGTGGCGGGCCGTGGTCTCCGGCGGCCGCCCTGGCGCCGCTCTGCTCCCTCTCCAGGAGTTGTGTTTTGTTAAACTGCAGTACTCTTGTCTGTACTGCCTGGACGCTTACTGCGTTGCAGACATTTTAAACCAAGAATGTTTTCATTTCGATTTTTTAATGGTTTTTGCTGTTTATTCCTAAATTTGTATAGAATTTTTTTGTTAATTTCATGAGAAACAAACAAAAAAAAAACATGTATATATTAAATGTGGAGTGTGGAGGCGGTCAGGTGGCGGGCCGTGGTCTCCGGCGGCCGCCCTGGCGCCGCTCTGCTCCCTCTCCAGGAGTTGTGTTTTGTTAAACTGCAGTACTCTTGTCTGTACTGCCTGGACGCTTACTGCGTTGCAGACATTTTAAACCAAGAATGTTTTCATTTCGATTTTTTAATGGTTTTTGCTGTTTATTCCTAAATTTGTATAGAATTTTTTTGTTAATTTCATGAGAAACAAACAAAAAAAAAACATGTATATATTAAATGTGGAGTGTGGAGGCGGTCAGGTGGCGGGCCGTGGTCTCCGGCGGCCGCCCTGGCGCCGCTCTGCTCCCTCTCCAGGAGTTGTGTTTTGTTAAACTGCAGTACTCTTGTCTGTACTGCCTGGACGCTTACTGCGTTGCAGACATTTTAAACCAAGAATGTTTTCATTTCGATTTTTTAATGGTTTTTGCTGTTTATTCCTAAATTTGTATAGAATTTTTTTGTTAATTTCATGAGAAACAAACAAAAAAAAACATGTATATATTAAATGTGGAGTGTGGAGGCGGTCAGGTGGCGGGCCGTGGTCTCCGGCGGCCGCCCTGGCGCCGCTCTGCTCCCTCTCCAGGAGTTGTGTTTTGTTAAACTGCAGTACTCTTGTCTGTACTGCCTGGACGCTTACTGCGTTGCAGACATTTTAAACCAAGAATGTTTTCATTTCGATTTTTTAATGGTTTTTGCTGTTTATTCCTAAATTTGTATAGAATTTTTTTGTTAATTTCATGAGAAACAAACAAAAAAAAACATGTATATATTAAATGTGGAGTGTGGAGGCGGTCAGGTGGCGGGCCGTGGTCTCCGGCGGCCGCCCTGGCGCCGCTCTGCTCCCTCTCCAGGAGTTGTGTTTTGTTAAACTGCAGTACTCTTGTCTGTACTGCCTGGACGCTTACTGCGTTGCAGACATTTTAAACCAAGAATGTTTTCATTTCGATTTTTTAATGGTTTTTGCTGTTTATTCCTAAATTTGTATAGAATTTTTTTGTTAATTTCATGAGAAACAAACAAAAAAAAACATGTATATATTAAATGTGGAGTGTGGAGGCGGTCAGGTGGCGGGCCGTGGTCTCCGGCGGCCGCCCTGGCGCCGCTCTGCTCCCTCTCCAGGAGTTGTGTTTTGTTAAACTGCAGTACTCTTGTCTGTACTGCCTGGACGCTTACTGCGTTGCAGACATTTTAAACCAAGAATGTTTTCATTTCGATTTTTTAATGGTTTTTGCTGTTTATTCCTAAATTTGTATAGAATTTTTTTGTTAATTTCATGAGAAACAAACAAAAAAAAAACATGTATATATTAAATGTGGAGTGTGGAGGCGGTCAGGTGGCGGGCCGTGGTCTCCGGCGGCCGCCCTGGCGCCGCTCTGCTCCCTCTCCAGGAGTTGTGTTTTGTTAAACTGCAGTACTCTTGTCTGTACTGCCTGGACGCTTACTGCGTTGCAGACATTTTAAACCAAGAATGTTTTCATTTCGATTTTTTAATGGTTTTTGCTGTTTATTCCTAAATTTGTATAGAATTTTTTTGTTAATTTCATGAGAAACAAACAAAAAAAAACATGTATATATTAAATGTGGAGTGTGGAGGCGGTCAGGTGGCGGGCCGTGGTCTCCGGCGGCCGCCCTGGCGCCGCTCTGCTCCCTCTCCAGGAGTTGTGTTTTGTTAAACTGCAGTACTCTTGTCTGTACTGCCTGGACGCTTACTGCGTTGCAGACATTTTAAACCAAGAATGTTTTCATTTCGATTTTTTAATGGTTTTTGCTGTTTATTCCTAAATTTGTATAGAATTTTTTTGTTAATTTCATGAGAAACAAACAAAAAAAAAACATGTATATATTAAATGTGGAGTGTGGAGGCGGTCAGGTGGCGGGCCGTGGTCTCCGGCGGCCGCCCTGGCGCCGCTCTGCTCCCTCTCCAGGAGTTGTGTTTTGTTAAACTGCAGTACTCTTGTCTGTACTGCCTGGACGCTTACTGCGTTGCAGACATTTTAAACCAAGAATGTTTTCATTTCGATTTTTTAATGGTTTTTGCTGTTTATTCCTAAATTTGTATAGAATTTTTTTGTTAATTTCATGAGAAACAAACAAAAAAAAAAAAAACATGTATATATTAAATGTGGAGTGTGGAGGCGGTCAGGTGGCGGGCCGTGGTCTCCGGCGGCCGCCCTGGCGCCGCTCTGCTCCCTCTCCAGGAGTTGTGTTTTGTTAAACTGCAGTACTCTTGTCTGTACTGCCTGGACGCTTACTGCGTTGCAGACATTTTAAACCAAGAATGTTTTCATTTCGATTTTTTAATGGTTTTTGCTGTTTATTCCTAAATTTGTATAGAATTTTTTTGTTAATTTCATGAGAAACAAACAAAAAAAAAAACATGTATATATTAAATGTGGAGTGTGGAGGCGGTCAGGTGGCGGGCCGTGGTCTCCGGCGGCCGCCCTGGCGCCGCTCTGCTCCCTCTCCAGGAGTTGTGTTTTGTTAAACTGCAGTACTCTTGTCTGTACTGCCTGGACGCTTACTGCGTTGCAGACATTTTAAACCAAGAATGTTTTCATTTCGATTTTTTAATGGTTTTTGCTGTTTATTCCTAAATTTGTATAGAATTTTTTTGTTAATTTCATGAGAAACAAACAAAAAAAAAAACATGTATATATTAAATGTGGAGTGTGGAGGCGGTCAGGTGGCGGGCCGTGGTCTCCGGCGGCCGCCCTGGCGCCGCTCTGCTCCCTCTCCAGGAGTTGTGTTTTGTTAAACTGCAGTACTCTTGTCTGTACTGCCTGGACGCTTACTGCGTTGCAGACATTTTAAACCAAGAATGTTTTCATTTCGATTTTTTAATGGTTTTTGCTGTTTATTCCTAAATTTGTATAGAATTTTTTTGTTAATTTCATGAGAAACAAACAAAAAAAAAACATGTATATATTAAATGTGGAGTGTGGAGGCGGTCAGGTGGCGGGCCGTGGTCTCCGGCGGCCGCCCTGGCGCCGCTCTGCTCCCTCTCCAGGAGTTGTGTTTTGTTAAACTGCAGTACTCTTGTCTGTACTGCCTGGACGCTTACTGCGTTGCAGACATTTTAAACCAAGAATGTTTTCATTTCGATTTTTTAATGGTTTTTGCTGTTTATTCCTAAATTTGTATAGAATTTTTTTGTTAATTTCATGAGAAACAAACAAAAAAAAAACATGTATATATTAAATGTGGAGTGTGGAGGCGGTCAGGTGGCGGGGCCGTGGTCTCCGGCGGCCGCCCTGGCGCCGCTCTGCTCCCTCTCCAGGAGTTGTGTTTTGTTAAACTGCAGTACTCTTGTCTGTACTGCCTGGACGCTTACTGCGTTGCAGACATTTTAAACCAAGAATGTTTTCATTTCGATTTTTTAATGGTTTTTGCTGTTTATTCCTAAATTTGTATAGAATTTTTTTGTTAATTTCATGAGAAACAAACAAAAAAAAAAACATGTATATATTAAATGTGAAGTGTGGAGGCGGTCAGGTGGCGGGCCGTGGTCTCCGGCGGCCGCCCCTGGCGCCGCTTCCCTCTCCAGTAGTTGTGTTTTGTTAAACTGCAGTACTCTTGTCTGTACTGCCTGGACGCTTACTGCGTTGCAGACATTTTAAACCAAGAATGTTTTCATTTCGATTTTTTAATGGTTTTTGCTGTTTATTCCTAAATTTGTATAGAATTTTTTTGTTAATTTCATGAGAAACAAAAAAAAAAAAAAAAAAAAAAAAAAAAAAAAAAAAAAAAAAAAAAAAAAAAAACATGTATATATTAAATGTGGAGTGTGGAGGCGGTCAGGTGGCGGGCCGTGGTCTCCGGCGGCCGCCCTGGCGCCGCTCTGCTCCCTCTCCAGGAGTTGTGTTTTGTTAAACTGCAGTACTCTTGTCTGTACTGCCTGGACGCTTACTGCGTTGCAGACATTTTAAACCAAGAATGTTTTCATTTCGATTTTTTAATGGTTTTTGCTGTTTATTCCTAAATTTGTATAGAATTTTTTTGTTAATTTCATGAGAAACAAACAAAAAAAAACATGTATATATTAAATGTGGAGTGTGGAGGCGGTCAGGTGGCGGGCCGTGGTCTCCGGCGGCCGCCCTGGCGCCGCTCTGCTCCCTCTCCAGGAGTTGTGTTTTGTTAAACTGCAGTACTCTTGTCTGTACTGCCTGGACGCTTACTGCGTTGCAGACATTTTAAACCAAGAATGTTTTCATTTCGATTTTTTAATGGTTTTTGCTGTTTATTCCTAAATTTGTATAGAATTTTTTTGTTAATTTCATGAGAAACAAACAAAAAAAAAACATGTATATATTAAATGTGGAGTGTGGAGGCGGTCAGGTGGCGGGCCGTGGTCTCCGGCGGCCGCCCTGGCGCCGCTCTGCTCCCTCTCCAGGAGTTGTGTTTTGTTAAACTGCAGTACTCTTGTCTGTACTGCCTGGACGCTTACTGCGTTGCAGACATTTTAAACCAAGAATGTTTTCATTTCGATTTTTTAATGGTTTTTGCTGTTTATTCCTAAATTTGTATAGAATTTTTTTGTTAATTTCATGAGAAACAAACAAAAAAAAAAAAAACATGTATATATTAAATGTGGAGTGTGGAGGCGGTCAGGTGGCGGGCCGTGGTCTCCGGCGGCCGCCCTGGCGCCGCTCTGCTCCCTCTCCAGGAGTTGTGTTTTGTTAAACTGCAGTACTCTTGTCTGTACTGCCTGGACGCTTACTGCGTTGCAGACATTTTAAACCAAGAATGTTTTCATTTCGATTTTTTAATGGTTTTTGCTGTTTATTCCTAAATTTGTATAGAATTTTTTTGTTAATTTCATGAGAAACAAACAAAAAAAAAAACATGTATATATTAAATGTGGAGTGTGGAGGCGGTCAGGTGGCGGGCCGTGGTCTCCGGCGGCCGCCCTGGCGCCGCTCTGCTCCCTCTCCAGGAGTTGTGTTTTGTTAAACTGCAGTACTCTTGTCTGTACTGCCTGGACGCTTACTGCGTTGCAGACATTTTAAACCAAGAATGTTTTCATTTCGATTTTTTAATGGTTTTTGCTGTTTATTCCTAAATTTGTATAGAATTTTTTTGTTAATTTCATGAGAAACAAACAAAAAAAAAAACATGTATATATTAAATGTGGAGTGTGGAGGCGGTCAGGTGGCGGGCCGTGGTCTCCGGCGGCCGCCCTGGCGCCGCTCTGCTCCCTCTCCAGGAGTTGTGTTTTGTTAAACTGCAGTACTCTTGTCTGTACTGCCTGGACGCTTACTGCGTTGCAGACATTTTAAACCAAGAATGTTTTCATTTCGATTTTTTAATGGTTTTTGCTGTTTATTCCTAAATTTGTATAGAATTTTTTTGTTAATTTCATGAGAAACAAACAAAAAAAAAACATGTATATATTAAATGTGGAGTGTGGAGGCGGTCAGGTGGCGGGCCGTGGTCTCCGGCGGCCGCCCTGGCGCCGCTCTGCTCCCTCTCCAGGAGTTGTGTTTTGTTAAACTGCAGTACTCTTGTCTGTACTGCCTGGACGCTTACTGCGTTGCAGACATTTTAAACCAAGAATGTTTTCATTTCGATTTTTTAATGGTTTTTGCTGTTTATTCCTAAATTTGTATAGAATTTTTTTGTTAATTTCATGAGAAACAAACAAAAAAAAAACATGTATATATTAAATGTGGAGTGTGGAGGCGGTCAGGTGGCGGGCCGTGGTCTCCGGCGGCCGCCCTGGCGCCGCTCTGCTCCCTCTCCAGGAGTTGTGTTTTGTTAAACTGCAGTACTCTTGTCTGTACTGCCTGGACGCTTACTGCGTTGCAGACATTTTAAACCAAGAATGTTTTCATTTCGATTTTTTAATGGTTTTTGCTGTTTATTCCTAAATTTGTATAGAATTTTTTTGTTAATTTCATGAGAAACAAACAAAAAAAAAAACATGTATATATTAAATGTGAAGTGTGGAGGCGGTCAGGTGGCGGGCCGTGGTCTCCGGCGGCCGCCCTGGCGCCGCTCTGCTCCCTCTCCAGTAGTTGTGTTTTGTTAAACTGCAGTACTCTTGTCTGTACTGCCTGGACGCTTACTGCGTTGCAGACATTTTAAACCAAGAATGTTTTCATTTCGATTTTTTAATGGTTTTTGCTGTTTATTCCTAAATTTGTATAGAATTTTTTTGTTAATTTCATGAGAAACAAAAAAAAAAAAAAAAAAAAAAAAAAAAAAAAAAAAAAAAAAAAAAAAAAAACATGTATATATTAAATGTGGAGTGTGGAGGCGGTCAGGTGGCGGGCCGTGGTCTCCGGCGGCCGCCCTGGCGCCGCTCTGCTCCCTCTCCAGGAGTTGTGTTTTGTTAAACTGCAGTACTCTTGTCTGTACTGCCTGGACGCTTACTGCGTTGCAGACATTTTAAACCAAGAATGTTTTCATTTCGATTTTTTAATGGTTTTTGCTGTTTATTCCTAAATTTGTATAGAATTTTTTTGTTAATTTCATGAGAAACAAACAAAAAAAAAAACATGTATATATTAAATGTGAAGTGTGGAGGCGGTCAGGTGGCGGGCCGTGGTCTCCGGCGGCCGCCCTGGCGCCGCTCTGCTCCATCTCCAGTAGTTGTGTTTTGTTAAACTGCAGTACTCTTGTCTGTACTGCCTGGACGCTTACTGCGTTGCAGACATTTTAAACCAAGAATGTTTTCATTTCGATTTTTTAATGGTTTTTGCTGTTTATTCCTAAATTTGTATAGAATTTTTTTGTTAATTTCATGAGAAACAAAAAAAAAAAAAAAAAAAAAAAAAAAAAAAAAAAAAAAAAAAAAAAAAAAAAAAAACATGTATATATTAAATGTGGAGTGTGGAGGCGGTCAGGTGGCGGGCCGTGGTCTCCGGCGGCCGCCCTGGCGCCGCTCTGCTCCCTCTCCAGGAGTTGTGTTTTGTTAAACTGCAGTACTCTTGTCTGTACTGCCTGGACGCTTACTGCGTTGCAGACATTTTAAACCAAGAATGTTTTCATTTCGATTTTTTAATGGTTTTTGCTGTTTATTCCTAAATTTGTATAGAATTTTTTTGTTAATTTCATGAGAAACAAACAAAAAAAAAACATGTATATATTAAATGTGGAGTGTGGAGGCGGTCAGGTGGCGGGCCGTGGTCTCCGGCGGCCGCCCTGGCGCCGCTCTGCTCCCTCTCCAGGAGTTGTGTTTTGTTAAACTGCAGTACTCTTGTCTGTACTGCCTGGACGCTTACTGCGTTGCAGACATTTTAAACCAAGAATGTTTTCATTTCGATTTTTTAATGGTTTTTGCTGTTTATTCCTAAATTTGTATAGAATTTTTTTGTTAATTTCATGAGAAACAAACAAAAAAAAAACATGTATATATTAAATGTGGAGTGTGGAGGCGGTCAGGTGGCGGGCCGTGGTCTCCGGCGGCCGCCCTGGCGCCGCTCTGCTCCCTCTCCAGGAGTTGTGTTTTGTTAAACTGCAGTACTCTTGTCTGTACTGCCTGGACGCTTACTGCGTTGCAGACATTTTAAACCAAGAATGTTTTCATTTCGATTTTTTAATGGTTTTTGCTGTTTATTCCTAAATTTGTATAGAATTTTTTTGTTAATTTCATGAGAAACAAACAAAAAAAAAACATGTATATATTAAATGTGGAGTGTGGAGGCGGTCAGGTGGCGGGCCGTGGTCTCCGGCGGCCGCCCTGGCGCCGCTCTGCTCCCTCTCCAGGAGTTGTGTTTTGTTAAACTGCAGTACTCTTGTCTGTACTGCCTGGACGCTTACTGCGTTGCAGACATTTTAAACCAAGAATGTTTTCATTTCGATTTTTTAATGGTTTTTGCTGTTTATTCCTAAATTTGTATAGAATTTTTTTGTTAATTTCATGAGAAACAAACAAAAAAAAAAAACATGTATATATTAAATGTGGAGTGTGGAGGCGGTCAGGTGGCGGGCCGTGGTCTCCGGCGGCCGCCCTGGCGCCGCTCTGCTCCCTCTCCAGGAGTTGTGTTTTGTTAAACTGCAGTACTCTTGTCTGTACTGCCTGGACGCTTACTGCGTTGCAGACATTTTAAACCAAGAATGTTTTCATTTCGATTTTTTAATGGTTTTTGCTGTTTATTCCTAAATTTGTATAGAATTTTTTTGTTAATTTCATGAGAAACAAACAAAAAAAAACATGTATATATTAAATGTGGAGTGTGGAGGCGGTCAGGTGGCGGGCCGTGGTCTCCGGCGGCCGCCCTGGCGCCGCTCTGCTCCCTCTCCAGGAGTTGTGTTTTGTTAAACTGCAGTACTCTTGTCTGTACTGCCTGGACGCTTACTGCGTTGCAGACATTTTAAACCAAGAATGTTTTCATTTCGATTTTTTAATGGTTTTTGCTGTTTATTCCTAAATTTGTATAGAATTTTTTTGTTAATTTCATGAGAAACAAACAAAAAAAAAAACATGTATATATTAAATGTGGAGTGTGGAGGCGGTCAGGTGGCGGGCCGTGGTCTCCGGCGGCCGCCCTGGCGCCGCTCTGCTCCCTCTCCAGGAGTTGTGTTTTGTTAAACTGCAGTACTCTTGTCTGTACTGCCTGGACGCTTACTGCGTTGCAGACATTTTAAACCAAGAATGTTTTCATTTCGATTTTTTAATGGTTTTTGCTGTTTATTCCTAAATTTGTATAGAATTTTTTTGTTAATTTCATGAGAAACAAAAAAAAAAAAAAAAAAAAAAAAAAAAAAAAAAAAAAAAAAAAAAAAAACATGTATATATTAAATGTGGAGTGTGGAGGCGGTCAGGTGGCGGGCCGTGGTCTCCGGCGGCCGCCCTGGCGCCGCTCTGCTCCCTCTCCAGGAGTTGTGTTTTGTTAAACTGCAGTACTCTTGTCTGTACTGCCTGGACGCTTACTGCGTTGCAGACATTTTAAACCAAGAATGTTTTCATTTCGATTTTTTAATGGTTTTTGCTGTTTATTCCTAAATTTGTATAGAATTTTTTTGTTAATTTCATGAGAAACAAACAAAAAAAAAAAACATGTATATATTAAATGTGGAGTGTGGAGGCGGTCAGGTGGCGGGCCGTGGTCTCCGGCGGCCGCCCTGGCGCCGCTCTGCTCCCTCTCCAGGAGTTGTGTTTTGTTAAACTGCAGTACTCTTGTCTGTACTGCCTGGACGCTTACTGCGTTGCAGACATTTTAAACCAAGAATGTTTTCATTTCGATTTTTTAATGGTTTTTGCTGTTTATTCCTAAATTTGTATAGAATTTTTTTGTTAATTTCATGAGAAACAAACAAAAAAAAAACATGTATATATTAAATGTGGAGTGTGGAGGCGGTCAGGTGGCGGGCCGTGGTCTCCGGCGGCCGCCCTGGCGCCGCTCTGCTCCCTCTCCAGGAGTTGTGTTTTGTTAAACTGCAGTACTCTTGTCTGTACTGCCTGGACGCTTACTGCGTTGCAGACATTTTAAACCAAGAATGTTTTCATTTCGATTTTTTAATGGTTTTTGCTGTTTATTCCTAAATTTGTATAGAATTTTTTTGTTAATTTCATGAGAAACAAACAAAAAAAAAAAACATGTATATATTAAATGTGGAGTGTGGAGGCGGTCAGGTGGCGGGCCGTGGTCTCCGGCGGCCGCCCTGGCGCCGCTCTGCTCCCTCTCCAGGAGTTGTGTTTTGTTAAACTGCAGTACTCTTGTCTGTACTGCCTGGACGCTTACTGCGTTGCAGACATTTTAAACCAAGAATGTTTTCATTTCGATTTTTTAATGGTTTTTGCTGTTTATTCCTAAATTTGTATAGAATTTTTTTGTTAATTTCATGAGAAACAAACAAAAAAAAAACATGTATATATTAAATGTGGAGTGTGGAGGCGGTCAGGTGGCGGGCCGTGGTCTCCGGCGGCCGCCCTGGCGCCGCTCTGCTCCCTCTCCAGGAGTTGTGTTTTGTTAAACTGCAGTACTCTTGTCTGTACTGCCTGGACGCTTACTGCGTTGCAGACATTTTAAACCAAGAATGTTTTCATTTCGATTTTTTAATGGTTTTTGCTGTTTATTCCTAAATTTGTATAGAATTTTTTTGTTAATTTCATGAGAAACAAACAAAAAAAAAACATGTATATATTAAATGTGGAGTGTGGAGGCGGTCAGGTGGCGGGCCGTGGTCTCCGGCGGCCGCCCTGGCGCCGCTCTGCTCCCTCTCCAGGAGTTGTGTTTTGTTAAACTGCAGTACTCTTGTCTGTACTGCCTGGACGCTTACTGCGTTGCAGACATTTTAAACCAAGAATGTTTTCATTTCGATTTTTTAATGGTTTTTGCTGTTTATTCCTAAATTTGTATAGAATTTTTTTGTTAATTTCATGAGAAACAAAAAAAAAAAAAAAAAAAAAAAAAAAAAAAAAAAAAAAAAAAACATGTATATATTAAATGTGGAGTGTGGAGGCGGTCAGGTGGCGGGCCGTGGTCTCCGGCGGCCGCCCTGGCGCCGCTCTGCTCCCTCTCCAGGAGTTGTGTTTTGTTAAACTGCAGTACTCTTGTCTGTACTGCCTGGACGCTTACTGCGTTGCAGACATTTTAAACCAAGAATGTTTTCATTTCGATTTTTTAATGGTTTTTGCTGTTTATTCCTAAATTTGTATAGAATTTTTTTGTTAATTTCATGAGAAACAAACAAAAAAAAAAACATGTATATATTAAATGTGGAGTGTGGAGGCGGTCAGGTGGCGGGCCGTGGTCTCCGGCGGCCGCCCTGGCGCCGCTCTGCTCCCTCTCCAGGAGTTGTGTTTTGTTAAACTGCAGTACTCTTGTCTGTACTGCCTGGACGCTTACTGCGTTGCAGACATTTTAAACCAAGAATGTTTTCATTTCGATTTTTTAATGGTTTTTGCTGTTTATTCCTAAATTTGTATAGAATTTTTTTGTTAATTTCATGAGAAACAAACAAAAAAAAAACATGTATATATTAAATGTGGAGTGTGGAGGCGGTCAGGTGGCGGGCCGTGGTCTCCGGCGGCCGCCCTGGCGCCGCTCTGCTCCCTCTCCAGGAGTTGTGTTTTGTTAAACTGCAGTACTCTTGTCTGTACTGCCTGGACGCTTACTGCGTTGCAGACATTTTAAACCAAGAATGTTTTCATTTCGATTTTTTAATGGTTTTTGCTGTTTATTCCTAAATTTGTATAGAATTTTTTTGTTAATTTCATGAGAAACAAACAAAAAAAAAACATGTATATATTAAATGTGGAGTGTGGAGGCGGTCAGGTGGCGGGCCGTGGTCTCCGGCGGCCGCCCTGGCGCCGCTCTGCTCCCTCTCCAGGAGTTGTGTTTTGTTAAACTGCAGTACTCTTGTCTGTACTGCCTGGACGCTTACTGCGTTGCAGACATTTTAAACCAAGAATGTTTTCATTTCGATTTTTTAATGGTTTTTGCTGTTTATTCCTAAATTTGTATAGAATTTTTTTGTTAATTTCATGAGAAACAAACAAAAAAAAACATGTATATATTAAATGTGGAGTGTGGAGGCGGTCAGGTGGCGGGCCGTGGTCTCCGGCGGCCGCCCTGGCGCCGCTCTGCTCCCTCTCCAGGAGTTGTGTTTTGTTAAACTGCAGTACTCTTGTCTGTACTGCCTGGACGCTTACTGCGTTGCAGACATTTTAAACCAAGAATGTTTTCATTTCGATTTTTTAATGGTTTTTGCTGTTTATTCCTAAATTTGTATAGAATTTTTTTGTTAATTTCATGAGAAACAAACAAAAAAAAAACATGTATATATTAAATGTGGAGTGTGGAGGCGGTCAGGTGGCGGGCCGTGGTCTCCGGCGGCCGCCCTGGCGCCGCTCTGCTCCCTCTCCAGGAGTTGTGTTTTGTTAAACTGCAGTACTCTTGTCTGTACTGCCTGGACGCTTACTGCGTTGCAGACATTTTAAACCAAGAATGTTTTCATTTCGATTTTTTAATGGTTTTTGCTGTTTATTCCTAAATTTGTATAGAATTTTTTTGTTAATTTCATGAGAAACAAACAAAAAAAAAAACATGTATATATTAAATGTGGAGTGTGGAGGCGGTCAGGTGGCGGGCCGTGGTCTCCGGCGGCCGCCCTGGCGCCGCTCTGCTCCCTCTCCAGGAGTTGTGTTTTGTTAAACTGCAGTACTCTTGTCTGTACTGCCTGGACGCTTACTGCGTTGCAGACATTTTAAACCAAGAATGTTTTCATTTCGATTTTTTAATGGTTTTTGCTGTTTATTCCTAAATTTGTATAGAATTTTTTTGTTAATTTCATGAGAAACAAAAAAAAAAAAAAAAAAAAAAAAAAAAAAAAAAAAAAAAAAAAAAAAAAAAAACATGTATATATTAAATGTGGAGTGTGGAGGCGGTCAGGTGGCGGGCCGTGGTCTCCGGCGGCCGCCCTGGCGCCGCTCTGCTCCCTCTCCAGGAGTTGTGTTTTGTTAAACTGCAGTACTCTTGTCTGTACTGCCTGGACGCTTACTGCGTTGCAGACATTTTAAACCAAGAATGTTTTCATTTCGATTTTTTAATGGTTTTTGCTGTTTATTCCTAAATTTGTATAGAATTTTTTTGTTAATTTCATGAGAAACAAACAAAAAAAAAAACATGTATATATTAAATGTGGAGTGTGGAGGCGGTCAGGTGGCGGGCCGTGGTCTCCGGCGGCCGCCCTGGCGCCGCTCTGCTCCCTCTCCAGGAGTTGTGTTTTGTTAAACTGCAGTACTCTTGTCTGTACTGCCTGGACGCTTACTGCGTTGCAGACATTTTAAACCAAGAATGTTTTCATTTCGATTTTTTAATGGTTTTTGCTGTTTATTCCTAAATTTGTATAGAATTTTTTTGTTAATTTCATGAGAAACAAAAAAAAAAAAAAAAAAAAAAAAAAAAAAAAAAAAAAAAAAAACATGTATATATTAAATGTGGAGTGTGGAGGCGGTCAGGTGGCGGGCCGTGGTCTCCGGCGGCCGCCCTGGCGCCGCTCTGCTCCCTCTCCAGGAGTTGTGTTTTGTTAAACTG
Source organism: Locusta migratoria (assembly GCA_026315105.1). Taxonomy (NCBI): domain Eukaryota; kingdom Metazoa; phylum Arthropoda; class Insecta; order Orthoptera; family Acrididae; genus Locusta; species Locusta migratoria. The sequence continues at coordinate 195,282 of JAOYRU010002311.1, read as the reverse complement.
CAGTACTCTTGTCTGTACTGCCTGGACGCTTACTGCGTTGCAGACATTTTAAACCAAGAATGTTTTCATTTCGATTTTTTAATGGTTTTTGCTGTTTATTCCTAAATTTGTATAGAATTTTTTTGTTAATTTCATGAGAAACAAAAAAAAAAAAAAAAAAAAAAAAAAAAAAAAAAAAAAAAAAACATGTATATATTAAATGTGGAGTGTGGAGGCGGTCAGGTGGCGGGCCGTGGTCTCCGGCGGCCGCCCTGGCGCCGCTCTGCTCCCTCTCCAGGAGTTGTGTTTTGTTAAACTGCAGTACTCTTGTCTGTACTGCCTGGACGCTTACTGCGTTGCAGACATTTTAAACCAAGAATGTTTTCATTTCGATTTTTTAATGGTTTTTGCTGTTTATTCCTAAATTTGTATAGAATTTTTTTGTTAATTTCATGAGAAACAAACAAAAAAAAAAACATGTATATATTAAATGTGGAGTGTGGAGGCGGTCAGGTGGCGGGCCGTGGTCTCCGGCGGCCGCCCTGGCGCCGCTCTGCTCCCTCTCCAGGAGTTGTGTTTTGTTAAACTGCAGTACTCTTGTCTGTACTGCCTGGACGCTTACTGCGTTGCAGACATTTTAAACCAAGAATGTTTTCATTTCGATTTTTTAATGGTTTTTGCTGTTTATTCCTAAATTTGTATAGAATTTTTTTGTTAATTTCATGAGAAACAAAAAAAAAAAAAAAAAAAAAAAAAAAAAAAAAAAAAAAAAAACATGTATATATTAAATGTGGAGTGTGGAGGCGGTCAGGTGGCGGGCCGTGGTCTCCGGCGGCCGCCCTGGCGCCGCTCTGCTCCCTCTCCAGGAGTTGTGTTTTGTTAAACTGCAGTACTCTTGTCTGTACTGCCTGGACGCTTACTGCGTTGCAGACATTTTAAACCAAGAATGTTTTCATTTCGATTTTTTAATGGTTTTTGCTGTTTATTCCTAAATTTGTATAGAATTTTTTTGTTAATTTCATGAGAAACAAACAAAAAAAAAAAACATGTATATATTAAATGTGGAGTGTGGAGGCGGTCAGGTGGCGGGCCGTGGTCTCCGGCGGCCGCCCTGGCGCCGCTCTGCTCCCTCTCCAGGAGTTGTGTTTTGTTAAACTGCAGTACTCTTGTCTGTACTGCCTGGACGCTTACTGCGTTGCAGACATTTTAAACCAAGAATGTTTTCATTTCGATTTTTTAATGGTTTTTGCTGTTTATTCCTAAATTTGTATAGAATTTTTTTGTCAATTTCATGAGAAACAAACAAAAAAAAAACATGTATATATTAAATGTGGAGTGTGGAGGCGGTCAGGTGGCGGGCCGTGGTCTCCGGCGGCCGCCCTGGCGCCGCTCTGCTCCCTCTCCAGGAGTTGTGTTTTGTTAAACTGCAGTACTCTTGTCTGTACTGCCTGGACGCTTACTGCGTTGCAGACATTTTAAACCAAGAATGTTTTCATTTCGATTTTTTAATGGTTTTTGCTGTTTATTCCTAAATTTGTATAGAATTTTTTTGTTAATTTCATGAGAAACAAAAAAAAAAAAAAAAAAAAAAAAAAAAAAAACATGTATATATTAAATGTGGAGTGTGGAGGCGGTCAGGTGGCGGGCCGTGGTCTCCGGCGGCCGCCCTGGCGCCGCTCTGCTCCCTCTCCAGGAGTTGTGTTTTGTTAAACTGCAGTACTCTTGTCTGTACTGCCTGGACGCTTACTGCGTTGCAGACATTTTAAACCAAGAATGTTTTCATTTCGATTTTTTAATGGTTTTTGCTGTTTATTCCTAAAATTGTATAGAATTTTTTTGTTAATTTCATGAGAAACAAACAAAAAAAAAACATGTATATATTAAATGTGAAGTGTGGAGGCGGTCAGGTGGCGGGCCGTGGTCTCCGGCGGCCGCCCTGGCGCCGCTCTGCTCCCTCTCCAGGAGTTGTGTTTTGTTAAACTGCAGTACTCTTGTCTGTACTGCCTGGACGCTTACTGCGTTGCAGACATTTTAAACCAAGAATGTTTTCATTTCGATTTTTTAATGGTTTTTGCTGTTTATTCCTAAATTTGTATAGAATTTTTTTGTTAATTTCATGAGAAACAAAAAAAAAAAAAAAAAAAAAAAAAAAAAAAAAAAAAACATGTATATATTAAATGTGGAGTGTGGAGGCGGTCAGGTGGCGGGCCGTGGTCTCCGGCGGCCGCCCTGGCGCCGCTCTGCTCCCTCTCCAGGAGTTGTGTTTTGTTAAACTGCAGTACTCTTGTCTGTACTGCCTGGACGCTTACTGCGTTGCAGACATTTTAAACCAAGAATGTTTTCATTTCGATTTTTTAATGGTTTTTGCTGTTTATTCCTAAATTTGTATAGAATTTTTTTGTTAATTTCATGAGAAACAAACAAAAAAAAAACATGTATATATTAAATGTGGAGTGTGGAGGCGGTCAGGTGGCGGGCCGTGGTCTCCGGCGGCCGCCCTGGCGCCGCTCTGCTCCCTCTCCAGGAGTTGTGTTTTGTTAAACTGCAGTACTCTTGTCTGTACTGCCTGGACGCTTACTGCGTTGCAGACATTTTAAACCAAGAATGTTTTCATTTCGATTTTTTAATGGTTTTTGCTGTTTATTCCTAAATTTGTATAGAATTCTTTTGTTAATGTCATGAGAAACAAACAAAAAAAAACATGTATATATTAAATGTGGAGTGTGGAGGCGGTCAGGTGGCGGGCCGTGGTCTCCGGCGGCCGCCCTGGCGCCGCTCTGCTCCCTCTCCAGGAGTTGTGTTTTGTTAAACTGCAGTACTCTTGTCTGTACTGCCTGGACGCTTACTGCGTTGCAGACATTTTAAACCAAGAATGTTTTCATTTCGATTTTTTAATGGTTTTTGCTGTTTATTCCTAAATTTGTATAGAATTTTTTTGTTAATTTCATGAGAAACAAACAAAAAAAAAAAAACATGTATATATTAAATGTGGAGTGTGGAGGCGGTCAGGTGGCGGGCCGTGGTCTCCGGCGGCCGCCCTGGCGCCGCTCTGCTCCCTCTCCAGGAGTTGTGTTTTGTTAAACTGCAGTACTCTTGTCTGTACTGCCTGGACGCTTACTGCGTTGCAGACATTTTAAACCAAGAATGTTTTCATTTCGATTTTTTAATGGTTTTTGCTGTTTATTCCTAAATTTGTATACAATTTTTTTGTTAATTTCATGAGAAACAAACAAAAAAAAAACATGTATATATTAAATGTGGAGTGTGGAGGCGGTCAGGTGGCGGGCCGTGGTCTCCGGCGGCCGCCCTGGCGCCGCTCTGCTCCCTCTCCAGGAGTTGTGTTTTGTTAAACTGCAGTACTCTTGTCTGTACTGCCTGGACGCTTACTGCGTTGCAGACATTTTAAACCAAGAATGTTTTCATTTCGATTTTTTAATGGTTTTTGCTGTTTATTCCTAAATTTGTATAGAATTTTTTTGTTAATTTCATGAGAAACAAACAAAAAAAAACATGTATATATTAAATGTGGAGTGTGGAGGCGGTCAGGTGGCGGGCCGTGGTCTCCGGCGGCCGCCCTGGCGCCGCTCTGCTCCCTCTCCAGGAGTTGTGTTTTGTTAAACTGCAGTACTCTTGTCTGTACTGCCTGGACGCTTACTGCGTTGCAGACATTTTAAACCAAGAATGTTTTCATTTCGATTTTTTAATGGTTTTTGCTGTTTATTCCTAAATTTGTATAGAATTTTTTTGTTAATTTCATGAGAAACAAACAAAAAAAAAACATGTATATATTAAATGTGGAGTGTGGAGGCGGTCAGGTGGCGGGCCGTGGTCTCCGGCGGCCGCCCTGGCGCCGCTCTGCTCCCTCTCCAGGAGTTGTGTTTTGTTAAACTGCAGTACTCTTGTCTGTACTGCCTGGACGCTTACTGCGTTGCAGACATTTTAAACCAAGAATGTTTTCATTTCGATTTTTTAATGGTTTTTGCTGTTTATTCCTAAATTTGTATAGAATTTTTTTGTTAATTTCATGAGAAACAAAAAAAAAAAAAAAAAAAAAAAAAAAAAAAAAAAAAAAAACATGTATATATTAAATGTGGAGTGTGGAGGCGGTCAGGTGGCGGGCCGTGGTCTCCGGCGGCCGCCCTGGCGCCGCTCTGCTCCCTCTCCAGGAGTTGTGTTTTGTTAAACTGCAGTACTCTTGTCTGTACTGCCTGGACGCTTACTGCGTTGCGGACATTTTAAACCAAGAATGTTTTCACTTCGATTTTTTAATGGTTTTTGCTGTTTATTCCTAAATTTGTATAGAATTTTTTTGTTAATTTCATGAGAAACAAAAAAAAAAAAAAACATGTATATATTAAATGTGGAGTGTGGAGGCGGTCAGGTGGCGGGCCGTGGTCTCCGGCGGCCGCCCTGGCGCCGCTCTGCTCCCTCTCCAGGAGTTGTGTTTTGTTAAACTGCAGTACTCTTGTCTGTACTGCCTGGACGCTTACTGCGTTGCAGACATTTTAAACCAAGAATGTTTTCATTTCGATTTTTTAATGGTTTTTGCTGTTTATTCCTAAATTTGTATAGAATTTTTTTGTTAATTTCATGAGAAACAAAAAAAAAAAAAAAAACATGTATATATTAAATGTGGAGTGTGGAGGCGGTCAGGTGGCGGGCCGTGGTCTCCGGCGGCCGCCCTGGCGCCGCTCTGCTCCCTCTCCAGGAGTTGTGTTTTGTTAAACTGCAGTACTCTTGTCTGTACTGCCTGGACGCTTACTGCGTTGCAGACATTTTAAACCAAGAATGTTTTCATTTCGATTTTTTAATGGTTTTTGCTGTTTATTCCTAAATTTGTATAGAATTTTTTTGTTAATTTCATGAGAAACAAACAAAAAAAAAAAAAAAACATGTATATATTAAATGTGGAGTGTGGAGGCGGTCAGGTGGCGGGCCGTGGTCTCCGGCGGCCGCCCTGGCGCCGCTCTGCTCCCTCTCCAGGAGTTGTGTTTTGTTAAACTGCAGTACTCTTGTCTGTACTGCCTGGACGCTTACTGCGTTGCAGACATTTTAAACCAAGAATGTTTTCATTTCGATTTTTTAATGGTTTTTGCTGTTTATTCCTAAATTTGTATAGAATTTTTTTGTTAATTTCATGAGAAACAAACAAAAAAAAAAAAAAAAAACATGTATATATTAAATGTGGAGTGTGGAGGCGGTCAGGTGGCGGGCCGTGGTCTCCGGCGGCCGCCCTGGCGCCGCTCTGCTCCCTCTCCAGGAGTTGTGTTTTGTTAAACTGCAGTACTCTTGTCTGTACTGCCTGGACGCTTACTGCGTTGCAGACATTTTAAACCAAGAATGTTTTCATTTCGATTTTTTAATGGTTTTTGCTGTTTATTCCTAAATTTGTATAGAATTTTTTTGTTAATTTCATGAGAAACAAACAAAAAAAAAAAAAAAACATGTATATATTAAATGTGGAGTGTGGAGGCGGTCAGGTGGCGGGCCGTGGTCTCCGGCGGCCGCCCTGGCGCCGCTCTGCTCCCTCTCCAGGAGTTGTGTTTTGTTAAACTGCAGTACTCTTGTCTGTACTGCCTGGACGCTTACTGCGTTGCAGACATTTTAAACCAAGAATGTTTTCATTTCGATTTTTTAATGGTTTTTGCTGTTTATTCCTAAATTTGTATAGAATTTTTTTGTTAATTTCATGAGAAACAAACAAAAAAAAAAAAACATGTATATATTAAATGTGGAGTGTGGAGGCGGTCAGGTGGCGGGCCGTGGTCTCCGGCGGCCGCCCTGGCGCCGCTCTGCTCCCTCTCCAGGAGTTGTGTTTTGTTAAACTGCAGTACTCTTGTCTGTACTGCCTGGACGCTTACTGCGTTGCAGACATTTTAAACCAAGAATGTTTTCATTTCGATTTTTTAATGGTTTTTGCTGTTTATTCCTAAATTTGTATAGAATTTTTTTGTTAATTTCATGAGAAACAAACAAAAAAAAAACATGTATATATTAAATGTGGAGTGTGGAGGCGGTCAGGTGGCGGGCCGTGGTCTCCGGCGGCCGCCCTGGCGCCGCTCTGCTCCCTCTCCAGGAGTTGTGTTTTGTTAAACTGCAGTACTCTTGTCTGTACTGCCTGGACGCTTACTGCGTTGCAGACATTTTAAACCAAGAATGTTTTCATTTCGATTTTTTAATGGTTTTTGCTGTTTATTCCTAAATTTGTATAGAATTTTTTTGTTAATTTCATGAGAAACAAACAAAAAAAAACATGTATATATTAAATGTGGAGTGTGGAGGCGGTCAGGTGGCGGGCCGTGGTCTCCGGCGGCCGCCCTGGCGCCGCTCTGCTCCCTCTCCAGGAGTTGTGTTTTGTTAAACTGCAGTACTCTTGTCTGTACTGCCTGGACGCTTACTGCGTTGCAGACATTTTAAACCAAGAATGTTTTCATTTCGATTTTTTAATGGTTTTTGCTGTTTATTCCTAAATTTGTATAGAATTTTTTTGTTAATTTCATGAGAAACAAACAAAAAAAAACATGTATATATTAAATGTGGAGTGTGGAGGCGGTCAGGTGGCGGGCCGTGGTCTCCGGCGGCCGCCCTGGCGCCGCTCTGCTCCCTCTCCAGGAGTTGTGTTTTGTTAAACTGCAGTACTCTTGTCTGTACTGCCTGGACGCTTACTGCGTTGCAGACATTTTAAACCAAGAATGTTTTCATTTCGATTTTTTAATGGTTTTTGCTGTTTATTCCTAAATTTGTATAGAATTTTTTTGTTAATTTCATGAGAAACAAACAAAAAAAAAACATGTATATATTAAATGTGGAGTGTGGAGGCGGTCAGGTGGCGGGCCGTGGTCTCCGGCGGCCGCCCTGGCGCCGCTCTGCTCCCTCTCCAGGAGTTGTGTTTTGTTAAACTGCAGTACTCTTGTCTGTACTGCCTGGACGCTTACTGCGTTGCAGACATTTTAAACCAAGAATGTTTTCATTTCGATTTTTTAATGGTTTTTGCTGTTTATTCCTAAATTTGTATAGAATTTTTTTGTTAATTTCATGAGAAACAAACAAAAAAAAAACATGTATATATTAAATGTGGAGTGTGGAGGCGGTCAGGTGGCGGGCCGTGGTCTCCGGCGGCCGCCCTGGCGCCGCTCTGCTCCCTCTCCAGGAGTTGTGTTTTGTTAAACTGCAGTACTCTTGTCTGTACTGCCTGGACGCTTACTGCGTTGCAGACATTTTAAACCAAGAATGTTTTCATTTCGATTTTTTAATGGTTTTTGCTGTTTATTCCTAAATTTGTATAGAATTTTTTTGTTAATTTCATGAGAAACAAACAAAAAAAAAAAAACATGTATATATTAAATGTGGAGTGTGGAGGCGGTCAGGTGGCGGGCCGTGGTCTCCGGCGGCCGCCCTGGCGCCGCTCTGCTCCCTCTCCAGGAGTTGTGTTTTGTTAAACTGCAGTACTCTTGTCTGTACTGCCTGGACGCTTACTGCGTTGCAGACATTTTAAACCAAGAATGTTTTCATTTCGATTTTTTAATGGTTTTTGCTGTTTATTCCTAAATTTGTATAGAATTTTTTTGTTAATTTCATGAGAAACAAACAAAAAAAAAACATGTATATATTAAATGTGGAGTGTGGAGGCGCTCAGGTGGCGGGCCGTGGTCTCCGGCGGCCGCCCTGGCGCCGCTCTGCTCCCTCTCCAGGAGTTGTGTTTTGTTAAACTGCAGTACTCTTGTCTGTACTGCCTGGACGCTTACTGCGTTGCAGACATTTTAAACCAAGAATGTTTTCATTTCGATTTTTTAATGGTTTTTGCTGTTTATTCCTAAATTTGTATAGAATTTTTTTGTTAATTTCATGAGAAACAAACAAAAAAAAAACATGTATATATTAAATGTGGAGTGTGGAGGCGGTCAGGTGGCGGGCCGTGGTCTCCGGCGGCCGCCCTGGCGCCGCTCTGCTCCCTCTCCAGGAGTTGTGTTTTGTTAAACTGCAGTACTCTTGTCTGTACTGCCTGGACGCTTACTGCGTTGCAGACATTTTAAACCAAGAATGTTTTCATTTCGATTTTTTAATGGTTTTTGCTGTTTATTCCTAAATTTGTATAGAATTTTTTTGTTAATTTCATGAGAAACAAACAAAAAAAAAACATGTATATATTAAATGTGGAGTGTGGAGGCGGTCAGGTGGCGGGCCGTGGTCTCCGGCGGCCGCCCTGGCGCCGCTCTGCTCCCTCTCCAGGAGTTGTGTTTTGTTAAACTGCAGTACTCTTGTCTGTACTGCCTGGACGCTTACTGCGTTGCAGACATTTTAAACCAAGAATGTTTTCATTTCGATTTTTTAATGGTTTTTGCTGTTTATTCCTAAATTTGTATAGAATTTTTTTGTTAATATCATGAGAAACAAACAAAAAAAAAAAAACATGTATATATTAAATGTGGAGTGTGGAGGCGGTCAGGTGGCGGGCCGTGGTCTCCGGCGGCCGCCCTGGCGCCGCTCTGCTCCCTCTCCAGGAGTTGTGTTTTGTTAAACTGCAGTACTCTTGTCTGTACTGCCTGGACGCTTACTGCGTTGCAGACATTTTAAACCAAGAATGTTTTCATTTCGATTTTTTAATGGTTTTTGCTGTTTATTCCTAAATTTGTATAGAATTTTTTTGTTAATTTCATGGGAAACAAACAAAAAAAAAACATGTATATATTAAATGTGGAGTGTGGAGGCGGTCAGGTGGCGGGCCGTGGTCTCCGGCGGCCGCCCTGGCGCCGCTCTGCTCCCTCTCCAGGAGTTGTGTTTTGTTAAACTGCAGTACTCTTGTCTGTACTGCCTGGACGCTTACTGCGTTGCAGACATTTTAAACCAAGAATGTTTTCATTTCGATTTTTTAATGGTTTTTGCTGTTTATTCCTAAATTTGTATAGAATTTTTTTGTTAATTTCATGGGAAACAAACAAAAAAAAAACATGTATATATTAAATGTGGAGTGTGGAGGCGGTCAGGTGGCGGGCCGTGGTCTCCGGCGGCCGCCCTGGCGCCGCTCTGCTCCCTCTCCAGGAGTTGTGTTTTGTTAAACTGCAGTACTCTTGTCTGTACTGCCTGGACGCTTACTGCGTTGCAGACATTTTAAACCAAGAATGTTTTCATTTCGATTTTTTAATGGTTTTTGCTGTTTATTCCTAAATTTGTATAGAATTTTTTTGTTAATTTCATGGGAAACAAACAAAAAAAAACATGTATATATTAAATGTGGAGTGTGGAGGCGGTCAGGTGGCGGGCCGTGGTCTCCGGCGGCCGCCCTGGCGCCGCTCTGCTCCCTCTCCAGGAGTTGTGTTTTGTTAAACTGCAGTACTCTTGTCTGTACTGCCTGGACGCTTACTGCGTTGCAGACATTTTAAACCAAGAATGTTTTCATTTCGATTTTTTAATGGTTTTTGCTGTTTATTCCTAAATTTGTATAGAATTTTTTTGTTAATTTCATGAGAAACAAACAAAAAAAAACATGTATATATTAAATGTGGAGTGTGGAGGCGGTCAGGTGGCGGGCCGTGGTCTCCGGCGGCCGCCCTGGCGCCGCTCTGCTCCCTCTCCAGGAGTTGTGTTTTGTTAAACTGCAGTACTCTTGTCTGTACTGCCTGGACGCTTACTGCGTTGCAGACATTTTAAACCAAGAATGTTTTCATTTCGATTTTTTAATGGTTTTTGCTGTTTATTCCTAAATTTGTATAGAATTTTTTTGTTAATTTCATGAGAAACAAAAAAAAAAAAAAAACATGTATATATTAAATGTGGAGTGTGGAGGCGGTCAGGTGGCGGGCCGTGGTCTCCGGCGGCCGCCCTGGCGCCGCTCTGCTCCCTCTCCAGGAGTTGTGTTTTGTTAAACTGCAGTACTCTTGTCTGTACTGCCTGGACGCTTACTGCGTTGCAGACATTTTAAACCAAGAATGTTTTCATTTCGATTTTTTAATGGTTTTTGCTGTTTATTCCTAAATTTGTATAGAATTTTTTTGTTAATTTCATGAGAAACAAACAAAAAAAAAACATGTATATATTAAATGTGGAGTGTGGAGGCGGTCAGGTGGCGGGCCGTGGTCTCCGGCGGCCGCCCTGGCGCCGCTCTGCTCCCTCTCCAGGAGTTGTGTTTTGTTAAACTGCAGTACTCTTGTCTGTACTGCCTGGACGCTTACTGCGTTGCAGACATTTTAAACCAAGAATGTTTTCATTTCGATTTTTTAATGGTTTTTGCTGTTTATTCCTAAATTTGTATAGAATTTTTTTGTTAATTTCATGAGAAACAAACAAAAAAAAACATGTATATATTAAATGTGGAGTGTGGAGGCGGTCAGGTGGCGGGCCGTGGTCTCCGGCGGCCGCCCTGGCGCCGCTCTGCTCCCTCTCCAGGAGTTGTGTTTTGTTAAACTGCAGTACTCTTGTCTGTACTGCCTGGACGCTTACTGCGTTGCAGACATTTTAAACCAAGAATGTTTTCATTTCGATTTTAATGGTTTTTGCTGTTTATTCCTAAATTTGTATAGAATTTTTTTGTTAATTTCATGAGAAACAAACAAAAAAAAAAAAACATGTATATATTAAATGTGGAGTGTGGAGGCGGTCAGGTGGCGGGCCGTGGTCTCCGGCGGCCGCCCTGGCGCCGCTCTGCTCCCTCTCCAGGAGTTGTGTTTTGTTAAACTGCAGTACTCTTGTCTGTACTGCCTGGACGCTTACTGCGTTGCAGACATTTTAAACCAAGAATGTTTTCATTTCGATTTTTTAATGGTTTTTGCTGTTTATTCCTAAATTTGTATAGAATTTTTTTGTTAATTTCATGAGAAACAAACAAAAAAAAAAAAACATGTATATATTAAATGTGGAGTGTGGAGGCGGTCAGGTGGCGGGCCGTGGTCTCCGGCGGCCGCCCTGGCGCCGCTCTGCTCCCTCTCCAGGAGTTGTGTTTTGTTAAACTGCAGTACTCTTGTCTGTACTGCCTGGACGCTTACTGCGTTGCAGACATTTTAAACCAAGAATGTTTTCATTTCGATTTTTTAATGGTTTTTGCTGTTTATTCCTAAATTTGTATAGAATTTTTTTGTTAATTTCATGAGAAACAAACAAAAAAAAAAAAACATGTATATATTAAATGTGGAGTGTGGAGGCGGTCAGGTGGCGGGCCGTGGTCTCCGGCGGCCGCCCTGGCGCCGCTCTGCTCCCTCTCCAGGAGTTGTGTTTTGTTAAACTGCAGTACTCTTGTCTGTACTGCCTGGACGCTTACTGCGTTGCAGACATTTTAAACCAAGAATGTTTTCATTTCGATTTTTTAATGGTTTTTGCTGTTTATTCCTAAATTTGTATAGAATTTTTTTGTTAATTTCATGAGAAACAAACAAAAAAAAAAAAACATGTATATATTAAATGTGGAGTGTGGAGGCGGTCAGGTGGCGGGCCGTGGTCTCCGGCGGCCGCCCTGGCGCCGCTCTGCTCCCTCTCCAGGAGTTGTGTTTTGTTAAACTGCAGTACTCTTGTCTGTACTGCCTGGACGCTTACTGCGTTGCAGACATTTTAAACCAAGAATGTTTTCATTTCGATTTTTTAATGGTTTTTGCTGTTTATTCCTAAATTTGTATAGAATTTTTTTGTTAATTTCATGAGAAACAAACAAAAAAAAAACATGTATATATTAAATGTGGAGTGTGGAGGCGGTCAGGTGGCGGGCCGTGGTCTCCGGCGGCCGCCCTGGCGCCGCTCTGCTCCCTCTCCAGGAGTTGTGTTTTGTTAAACTGCAGTACTCTTGTCTGTACTGCCTGGACGCTTACTGCGTTGCAGACATTTTAAACCAAGAATGTTTTCATTTCGATTTTTTAATGGTTTTTGCTGTTTATTCCTAAATTTGTATAGAATTTTTTTGTTAATTTCATGAGGAACAAACAAAAAAAAAAAAAACATGTATATATTAAATGTGGAGTGTGGAGGCGGTCAGGTGGCGGGCCGTGGTCTCCGGCGGCCGCCCTGGCGCCGCTCTGCTCCCTCTCCAGGAGTTGTGTTTTGTTAAACTGCAGTACTCTTGTCTGTACTGCCTGGACGCTTACTGCGTTGCAGACATTTTAAACCAAGAATGTTTTCATTTCGATTTTTTAATGGTTTTTGCTGTTTATTCCTAAATTTGTATAGAATTTTTTTGTTAATTTCATGGGAAACAAACAAAAAAAAAACATGTATATATTAAATGTGGAGTGTGGAGGCGGTCAGGTGGCGGGCCGTGGTCTCCGGCGGCCGCCCTGGCGCCGCTCTGCTCCCTCTCCAGGAGTTGTGTTTTGTTAAACTGCAGTACTCTTGTCTGTACTGCCTGGACGCTTACTGCGTTGCAGACATTTTAAACCAAGAATGTTTTCATTTCGATTTTTTAATGGTTTTTGCTGTTTATTCCTAAATTTGTATAGAATTTTTTTGTTAATTTCATGGGAAACAAACAAAAAAAAAAACATGTATATATTAAATGTGGAGTGTGGAGGCGGTCAGGTGGCGGGCCGTGGTCTCCGGCGGCCGCCCTGGCGCCGCTCTGCTCCCTCTCCAGGAGTTGTGTTTTGTTAAACTGCAGTACTCTTGTCTGTACTGCCTGGACGCTTACTGCGTTGCAGACATTTTAAACCAAGAATGTTTTCATTTCGATTTTTTAATGGTTTTTGCTGTTTATTCCTAAATTTGTATAGAATTTTTTTGTTAATTTCATGGGAAACAAACAAAAAAAAAACATGTATATATTAAATGTGGAGTGTGGAGGCGGTCAGGTGGCGGGCCGTGGTCTCCGGCGGCCGCCCTGGCGCCGCTCTGCTCCCTCTCCAGGAGTTGTGTTTTGTTAAACTGCAGTACTCTTGTCTGTACTGCCTGGACGCTTACTGCGTTGCAGACATTTTAAACCAAGAATGTTTTCATTTCGATTTTTTAATGGTTTTTGCTGTTTATTCCTAAATTTGTATAGAATTTTTTTGTTAATTTCATGGGAAACAAACAAAAAAAAAACATGTATATATTAAATGTGGAGTGTGGAGGCGGTCAGGTGGCGGGCCGTGGTCTCCGGCGGCCGCCCTGGCGCCGCTCTGCTCCCTCTCCAGGAGTTGTGTTTTGTTAAACTGCAGTACTCTTGTCTGTACTGCCTGGACGCTTACTGCGTTGCAGACATTTTAAACCAAGAATGTTTTCATTTCGATTTTTTAATGGTTTTTGCTGTTTATTCCTAAATTTGTATAGAATTTTTTTGTTAATTTCATGGGAAACAAACAAAAAAAAAAACATGTATATATTAAATGTGGAGTGTGGAGGCGGTCAGGTGGCGGGCCGTGGTCTCCGGCGGCCGCCCTGGCGCCGCTCTGCTCCCTCTCCAGGAGTTGTGTTTTGTTAAACTGCAGTACTCTTGTCTGTACTGCCTGGACGCTTACTGCGTTGCAGACATTTTAAACCAAGAATGTTTTCATTTCGATTTTTTAATGGTTTTTGCTGTTTATTCCTAAATTTGTATAGAATTTTTTTGTTAATTTCATGGGAAACAAACAAAAAAAAAAACATGTATATATTAAATGTGGAGTGTGGAGGCGGTCAGGTGGCGGGCCGTGGTCTCCGGCGGCCGCCCTGGCGCCGCTCTGCTCCCTCTCCAGGAGTTGTGTTTTGTTAAACTGCAGTACTCTTGTCTGTACTGCCTGGACGCTTACTGCGTTGCAGACATTTTAAACCAAGAATGTTTTCATTTCGATTTTTTAATGGTTTTTGCTGTTTATTCCTAAATTTGTATAGAATTTTTTTGTTAATTTCATGGGAAACAAACAAAAAAAAAACATGTATATATTAAATGTGGAGTGTGGAGGCGGTCAGGTGGTGGGCCGTGGTCTCCGGCGGCCGCCCTGGCGCCGCTCTGCTCCCTCTCCAGGAGTTGTGTTTTGTTAAACTGCAGTACTCTTGTCTGTACTGCCTGGACGCTTACTGCGTTGCAGACATTTTAAACCAAGAATGTTTTCATTTCGATTTTTTAATGGTTTTTGCTGTTTATTCCTAAATTTGTATAGAATTTTTTTGTTAATTTCATGGGAAACAAACAAAAAAAAAACATGTATATATTAAATGTGGAGTGTGGAGGCGGTCAGGTGGCGGGCCGTGGTCTCCGGCGGCCGCCCTGGCGCCGCTCTGCTCCCTCTCCAGGAGTTGTGTTTTGTTAAACTGCAGTACTCTTGTCTGTACTGCCTGGACGCTTACTGCGTTGCAGACATTTTAAACCAAGAATGTTTTCATTTCGATTTTTTAATGGTTTTTGCTGTTTATTCCTAAATTTGTATAGAATTTTTTTGTTAATTTCATGAGAAACAAACAAAAAAAAAAAAAAACATGTATATATTAAATGTGGAGTGTGGAGGCGGTCAGGTGGCGGGCCGTGGTCTCCGGCGGCCGCCCTGGCGCCGCTCTGCTCCCTCTCCAGGAGTTGTGTTTTGTTAAACTGCAGTACTCTTGTCTGTACTGCCTGGACGCTTACTGCGTTGCAGACATTTTAAACCAAGAATGTTTTCATTTCGATTTTTTAATGGTTTTTGCTGTTTATTCCTAAATTTGTATAGAATTTTTTTGTTAACTTCATGGGAAACAAACAAAAAAAAAAAACATGTATATATTAAATGTGGAGTGTGGAGGCGGTCAGGTGGCGGGCCGTGGTCTCCGGCGGCCGCCCTGGCGCCGCTCTGCTCCCTCTCCAGGAGTTGTGTTTTGTTAAACTGCAGTACTCTTGTCTGTACTGCCTGGACGCTTACTGCGTTGCAGACATTTTAAACCAAGAATGTTTTCATTTCGATTTTTTAATGGTTTTTGCTGTTTATTCCTAAATTTGTATAGAATTTTTTTGTTAATTTCATGGGAAACAAACAAAAAAAAAACATGTATATATTAAATGTGGAGTGTGGAGGCGGTCAGGTGGCGGGCCGTGGTCTCCGGCGGCCGCCCTGGCGCCGCTCTGCTCCCTCTCCAGGAGTTGTGTTTTGTTAAACTGCAGTACTCTTGTCTGTACTGCCTGGACGCTTACTGCGTTGCAGACATTTTAAACCAAGAATGTTTTCATTTCGATTTTTTAATGGTTTTTGCTGTTTATTCCTAAATTTGTATAGAATTTTTTTGTTAATTTCATGAGAAACAAACAAAAAAAAAAAAAAAACATGTATATATTAAATGTGGAGTGTGGAGGCGGTCAGGTGGCGGGCCGTGGTCTCCGGCGGCCGCCCTGGCGCCGCTCTGCTCCCTCTCCAGGAGTTGTGTTTTGTTAAACTGCAGTACTCTTGTCTGTACTGCCTGGACGCTTACTGCGTTGCAGACATTTTAAACCAAGAATGTTTTCATTTCGATTTTTTAATGGTTTTTGCTGTTTATTCCTAAATTTGTATAGAATTTTTTTGTTAATTTCATGAGAAACAAACAAAAAAAAAAAAAAAAACATGTATATATTAAATGTGGAGTGTGGAGGCGGTCAGGTGGCGGGCCGTGGTCTCCGGCGGCCGCCCTGGCGCCGCTCTGCTCCCTCTCCAGGAGTTGTGTTTTGTTAAACTGCAGTACTCTTGTCTGTACTGCCTGGACGCTTACTGCGTTGCAGACATTTTAAACCAAGAATGTTTTCATTTCGATTTTTTAATGGTTTTTGCTGTTTATTCCTAAATTTGTATAGAATTTTTTTGTTAATTTCATGGGAAACAAACAAAAAAAAACATGTATATATTAAATGTGGAGTGTGGAGGCGGTCAGGTGGCGGGCCGTGGTCTCCGGCGGCCGCCCTGGCGCCGCTCTGCTCCCTCTCCAGGAGTTGTGTTTTGTTAAACTGCAGTACTCTTGTCTGTACTGCCTGGACGCTTACTGCGTTGCAGACATTTTAAACCAAGAATGTTTTCATTTCGATTTTTTAATGGTTTTTGCTGTTTATTCCTAAATTTGTATAGAATTTTTTTGTTAATTTCATGAGAAACAAACAAAAAAAAAAAAAAAAACATGTATATATTAAATGTGGAGTGTGGAGGCGGTCAGGTGGCGGGCCGTGGTCTCCGGCGGCCGCCCTGGCGCCGCTCTGCTCCCTCTCCAGGAGTTGTGTTTTGTTAAACTGCAGTACTCTTGTCTGTACTGCCTGGACGCTTACTGCGTTGCAGACATTTTAAACCAAGAATGTTTTCATTTCGATTTTTTAATGGTTTTTGCTGTTTATTCCTAAATTTGTATAGAATTTTTTTGTTAATTTCATGAGAAACAAACAAAAAAAAAAAAAAAAAACATGTATATATTAAATGTGGAGTGTGGAGGCGGTCAGGTGGCGGGCCGTGGTCTCCGGCGGCCGCCCTGGCGCCGCTCTGCTCCCTCTCCAGGAGTTGTGTTTTGTTAAACTGCAGTACTCTTGTCTGTACTGCCTGGACGCTTACTGCGTTGCAGACATTTTAAACCAAGAATGTTTTCATTTCGATTTTTTAATGGTTTTTGCTGTTTATTCCTAAATTTGTATAGAATTTTTTTGTTAATTTCATGGGAAACAAACAAAAAAAAAACATGTATATATTAAATGTGGAGTGTGGAGGCGGTCAGGTGGCGGGCCGTGGTCTCCGGCGGCCGCCCTGGCGCCGCTCTGCTCCCTCTCCAGGAGTTGTGTTTTGTTAAACTGCAGTACTCTTGTCTGTACTGCCTGGACGCTTACTGCGTTGCAGACATTTTAAACCAAGAATGTTTTCATTTCGATTTTTTAATGGTTTTTGCTGTTTATTCCTAAATTTGTATAGAATTTTTTTGTTAATTTCATGAGAAACAAACAAAAAAAAAAAAAACATGTATATATTAAATGTGGAGTGTGGAGGCGGTCAGGTGGCGGGCCGTGGTCTCCGGCGGCCGCCCTGGCGCCGCTCTGCTCCCTCTCCAGGAGTTGTGTTTTGTTAAACTGCAGTACTCTTGTCTGTACTGCCTGGACGCTTACTGCGTTGCAGACATTTTAAACCAAGAATGTTTTCATTTCGATTTTTTAATGGTTTTTGCTGTTTATTCCTAAATTTGTATAGAATTTTTTTGTTAATTTCATGAGAAACAAACAAAAAAAAAAACATGTATATATTAAATGTGGAGTGTGGAGGCGGTCAGGTGGCGGGCCGTGGTCTCCGGCGGCCGCCCTGGCGCCGCTCTGCTCCCTCTCCAGGAGTTGTGTTTTGTTAAACTGCAGTACTCTTGTCTGTACTGCCTGGACGCTTACTGCGTTGCAGACATTTTAAACCAAGAATGTTTTCATTTCGATTTTTTAATGGTTTTTTCTGTTTATTCCTAAATTTGTATAGAATTTTTTTGTTAATTTCATGAGAAACAAACAAAAAAAAAAAAAAAAACATGTATATATTAAATGTGGAGTGTGGAGGCGGTCAGGTGGCGGGCCGTGGTCTCCGGCGGCCGCCCTGGCGCCGCTCTGCTCCCTCTCCAGGAGTTGTGTTTTGTTAAACTGCAGTACTCTTGTCTGTACTGCCTGGACGCTTACTGCGTTGCAGACATTTTAAACCAAGAATGTTTTCATTTCGATTTTTTAATGGTTTTTGCTGTTTATTCCTAAATTTGTATAGAATTTTTTTGTTAATTTCATGGGAAACAAACAAAAAAAAAACATGTATATATTAAATGTGGAGTGTGGAGGCGGTCAGGTGGCGGGCCGTGGTCTCCGGCGGCCGCCCTGGCGCCGCTCTGCTCCCTCTCCAGGAGTTGTGTTTTGTTAAACTGCAGTACTCTTGTCTGTACTGCCTGGACGCTTACTGCGTTGCAGACATTTTAAACCAAGAATGTTTTCATTTCGATTTTTTAATGGTTTTTGCTGTTTATTCCTAAATTTGTATAGAATTTTTTTGTTAATTTCATGAGAAACAAACAAAAAAAAAAAAAAAACATGTATATATTAAATGTGGAGTGTGGAGGCGGTCAGGTGGCGGGCCGTGGTCTCCGGCGGCCGCCCTGGCGCCGCTCTGCTCCCTCTCCAGGAGTTGTGTTTTGTTAAACTGCAGTACTCTTGTCTGTACTGCCTGGACGCTTACTGCGTTGCAGACATTTTAAACCAAGAATGTTTTCATTTCGATTTTTTAATGGTTTTTGCTGTTTATTCCTAAATTTGTATAGAATTTTTTTGTTAATTTCATGAGAAACAAACAAAAAAAAAAACATGTATATATTAAATGTGGAGTGTGGAGGCGGTCAGGTGGCGGGCCGTGGTCTCCGGCGGCCGCCCTGGCGCCGCTCTGCTCCCTCTCCAGGAGTTGTGTTTTGTTAAACTGCAGTACTCTTGTCTGTACTGCCTGGACGCTTACTGCGTTGCAGACATTTTAAACCAAGAATGTTTTCATTTCGATTTTTTAATGGTTTTTGCTGTTTATTCCTAAATTTGTATAGAATTTTTTTGTTAATTTCATGAGAAACAAACAAAAAAAAAACATGTATATATTAAATGTGGAGTGTGGAGGCGGTCAGGTGGCGGGCCGTGGTCTCCGGCGGCCGCCCTGGCGCCGCTCTGCTCCCTCTCCAGGAGTTGTGTTTTGTTAAACTGCAGTACTCTTGTCTGTACTGCCTGGACGCTTACTGCGTTGCAGACATTTTAAACCAAGAATGTTTTCATTTCGATTTTTTAATGGTTTTTGCTGTTTATTCCTAAATTTGTATAGAATTTTTTTGTTAATTTCATGGGAAACAAACAAAAAAAAAACATGTATATATTAAATGTGGAGTGTGGAGGCGGTCAGGTGGCGGGCCGTGGTCTCCGGCGGCCGCCCTGGCGCCGCTCTGCTCCCTCTCCAGGAGTTGTGTTTTGTTAAACTGCAGTACTCTTGTCTGTACTGCCTGGACGCTTACTGCGTTGCAGACATTTTAAACCAAGAATGTTTTCATTTCGATTTTTTAATGGTTTTTGCTGTTTATTCCTAAATTTGTATAGAATTTTTTTGTTAATTTCATGAGAAACAAACAAAAAAAAAAAAAAAAACATGTATATATTAAATGTGGAGTGTGGAGGCGGTCAGGTGGCGGGCCGTGGTCTCCGGCGGCCGCCCTGGCGCCGCTCTGCTCCCTCTCCAGGAGTTGTGTTTTGTTAAACTGCAGTACTCTTGTCTGTACTGCCTGGACGCTTACTGCGTTGCAGACATTTTAAACCAAGAATGTTTTCATTTCGATTTTTTAATGGTTTTTGCTGTTTATTCCTAAATTTGTATAGAATTTTTTTGTTAATTTCATGAGAAACAAACAAAAAAAAAAAAAAAAACATGTATATATTAAATGTGGAGTGTGGAGGCGGTCAGGTGGCGGGCCGTGGTCTCCGGCGGCCGCCCTGGCGCCGCTCTGCTCCCTCTCCAGGAGTTGTGTTTTGTTAAACTGCAGTACTCTTGTCTGTACTGCCTGGACGCTTACTGCGTTGCAGACATTTTAAACCAAGAATGTTTTCATTTCGATTTTTTAATGGTTTTTGCTGTTTATTCCTAAATTTGTATAGAATTTTTTTGTTAATTTCATGAGAAACAAACAAAAAAAAAAAAAAAAACATGTATATATTAAATGTGGAGTGTGGAGGCGGTCAGGTGGCGGGCCGTGGTCTCCGGCGGCCGCCCTGGCGCCGCTCTGCTCCCTCTCCAGGAGTTGTGTTTTGTTAAACTGCAGTACTCTTGTCTGTACTGCCTGGACGCTTACTGCGTTGCAGACATTTTAAACCAAGAATGTTTTCATTTCGATTTTTTAATGGTTTTTGCTGTTTATTCCTAAATTTGTATAGAATTTTTTTGTTAATTTCATGGGAAACAAACAAAAAAAAAACATGTATATATTAAATGTGGAGTGTGGAGGCGGTCAGGTGGCGGGCCGTGGTCTCCGGCGGCCGCCCTGGCGCCGCTCTGCTCCCTCTCCAGGAGTTGTGTTTTGTTAAACTGCAGTACTCTTGTCTGTACTGCCTGGACGCTTACTGCGTTGCAGACATTTTAAACCAAGAATGTTTTCATTTCGATTTTTTAATGGTTTTTGCTGTTTATTCCTAAATTTGTATAGAATTTTTTTGTTAATTTCATGAGAAACAAAAAAAAAAAAAAAAAAAAACATGTATATATTAAATGTGGAGTGTGGAGGCGGTCAGGTGGCGGGCCGTGGTCTCCGGCGGCCGCCCTGGCGCCGCTCTGCTCCCTCTCCAGGAGTTGTGTTTTGTTAAACTGCAGTACTCTTGTCTGTACTGCCTGGACGCTTACTGCGTTGCAGACATTTTAAACCAAGAATGTTTTCATTTCGATTTTTTAATGGTTTTTGCTGTTTATTCCTAAATTTGTATAGAATTTTTTTGTTAATTTCATGAGAAACAAACAAAAAAAAAAAAAAAACATGTATATATTAAATGTGGAGTGTGGAGGCGGTCAGGTGGCGGGCCGTGGTCTCCGGCGGCCGCCCTGGCGCCGCTCTGCTCCCTCTCCAGGAGTTGTGTTTTGTTAAACTGCAGTACTCTTGTCTGTACTGCCTGGACGCTTACTGCGTTGCAGACATTTTAAACCAAGAATGTTTTCATTTCGATTTTTTAATGGTTTTTGCTGTTTATTCCTAAATTTGTATAGAATTTTTTTGTTAATTTCATGGGAAACAAACAAAAAAAAAAACATGTATATATTAAATGTGGAGTGTGGAGGCGGTCAGGTGGCGGGCCGTGGTCTCCGGCGGCCGCCCTGGCGCCGCTCTGCTCCCTCTCCAGGAGTTGTGTTTTGTTAAACTGCAGTACTCTTGTCTGTACTGCCTGGACGCTTACTGCGTTGCAGACATTTTAAACCAAGAATGTTTTCATTTCGATTTTTTAATGGTTTTTGCTGTTTATTCCTAAATTTGTATAGAATTTTTTTGTTAATTTCATGAGAAACAAACAAAAAAAAAAAAAAAACATGTATATATTAAATGTGGAGTGTGGAGGCGGTCAGGTGGCGGGCCGTGGTCTCCGGCGGCCGCCCTGGCGCCGCTCTGCTCCCTCTCCAGGAGTTGTGTTTTGTTAAACTGCAGTACTCTTGTCTGTACTGCCTGGACGCTTACTGCGTTGCAGACATTTTAAACCAAGAATGTTTTCATTTCGATTTTTTAATGGTTTTTGCTGTTTATTCCTAAATTTGTATAGAATTTTTTTGTTAATTTCATGAGAAACAAACAAAAAAAAAACATGTATATATTAAATGTGGAGTGTGGAGGCGGTCAGGTGGCGGGCCGTGGTCTCCGGCGGCCGCCCTGGCGCCGCTCTGCTCCCTCTCCAGGAGTTGTGTTTTGTTAAACTGCAGTACTCTTGTCTGTACTGCCTGGACGCTTACTGCGTTGCAGACATTTTAAACCAAGAATGTTTTCATTTCGATTTTTTAATGGTTTTTGCTGTTTATTCCTAAATTTGTATAGAATTTTTTTGTTAATTTCATGAGAAACAAACAAAAAAAAAAAAACATGTATATATTAAATGTGGAGTGTGGAGGCGGTCAGGTGGCGGGCCGTGGTCTCCGGCGGCCGCCCTGGCGCCGCTCTGCTCCCTCTCCAGGAGTTGTGTTTTGTTAAACTGCAGTACTCTTGTCTGTACTGCCTGGACGCTTACTGCGTTGCAGACATTTTAAACCAAGAATGTTTTCATTTCGATTTTTTAATGGTTTTTGCTGTTTATTCCTAAATTTGTATAGAATTTTTTTGTTAATTTCATGAGAAACAAACAAAAAAAAAAAAACATGTATATATTAAATGTGGAGTGTGGAGGCGGTCAGGTGGCGGGCCGTGGTCTCCGGCGGCCGCCCTGGCGCCGCTCTGCTCCCTCTCCAGGAGTTGTGTTTTGTTAAACTGCAGTACTCTTGTCTGTACTGCCTGGACGCTTACTGCGTTGCAGACATTTTAAACCAAGAATGTTTTCATTTCGATTTTTTAATGGTTTTTGCTGTTTATTCCTAAATTTGTATAGAATTTTTTTGTTAATTTCATGAGAAACAAACAAAAAAAAAAAAAAAAAACATGTATATATTAAATGTGGAGTGTGGAGGCGGTCAGGTGGCGGGCCGTGGTCTCCGGCGGCCGCCCTGGCGCCGCTCTGCTCCCTCTCCAGGAGTTGTGTTTTGTTAAACTGCAGTACTCTTGTCTGTACTGCCTGGACGCTTACTGCGTTGCAGACATTTTAAACCAAGAATGTTTTCATTTCGATTTTTTAATGGTTTTTGCTGTTTATTCCTAAATTTGTATAGAATTTTTTTGTTAATTTCATGAGAAACAAACAAAAAAAAAAACATGTATATATTAAATGTGGAGTGTGGAGGCGGTCAGGTGGCGGGCCGTGGTCTCCGGCGGCCGCCCTGGCGCCGCTCTGCTCCCTCTCCAGGAGTTGTGTTTTGTTAAACTGCAGTACTCTTGTCTGTACTGCCTGGACGCTTACTGCGTTGCAGACATTTTAAACCAAGAATGTTTTCATTTCGATTTTTTAATGGTTTTTGCTGTTTATTCCTAAATTTGTATAGAATTTTTTTGTTAATTTCATGGGAAACAAACAAAAAAAAAACATGTATATATTAAATGTGGAGTGTGGAGGCGGTCAGGTGGCGGGCCGTGGTCTCCGGCGGCCGCCCTGGCGCCGCTCTGCTCCCTCTCCAGGAGTTGTGTTTTGTTAAACTGCAGTACTCTTGTCTGTACTGCCTGGACGCTTACTGCGTTGCAGACATTTTAAACCAAGAATGTTTTCATTTCGATTTTTTAATGGTTTTTGCTGTTTATTCCTAAATTTGTATAGAATTTTTTTGTTAATTTCATGAGAAACAAACAAAAAAAAAAAAAAAACATGTATATATTAAATGTGGAGTGTGGAGGCGGTCAGGTGGCGGGCCGTGGTCTCCGGCGGCCGCCCTGGCGCCGCTCTGCTCCCTCTCCAGGAGTTGTGTTTTGTTAAACTGCAGTACTCTTGTCTGTACTGCCTGGACGCTTACTGCGTTGCAGACATTTTAAACCAAGAATGTTTTCATTTCGATTTTTTAATGGTTTTTGCTGTTTATTCCTAAATTTGTATAGAATTTTTTTGTTAATTTCATGAGAAACAAACAAAAAAAAAACATGTATATATTAAATGTGGAGTGTGGAGGCGGTCAGGTGGCGGGCCGTGGTCTCCGGCGGCCGCCCTGGCGCCGCTCTGCTCCCTCTCCAGGAGTTGTGTTTTGTTAAACTGCAGTACTCTTGTCTGTACTGCCTGGACGCTTACTGCGTTGCAGACATTTTAAACCAAGAATGTTTTCATTTCGATTTTTTAATGGTTTTTGCTGTTTATTCCTAAATTTGTATAGAATTTTTTTGTTAATTTCATGAGAAACAAACAAAAAAAAAAACATGTATATATTAAATGTGGAGTGTGGAGGCGGTCAGGTGGCGGGCCGTGGTCTCCGGCGGCCGCCCTGGCGCCGCTCTGCTCCCTCTCCAGGAGTTGTGTTTTGTTAAACTGCAGTACTCTTGTCTGTACTGCCTGGACGCTTACTGCGTTGCAGACATTTTAAACCAAGAATGTTTTCATTTCGATTTTTTAATGGTTTTTGCTGTTTATTCCTAAATTTGTATAGAATTTTTTTGTTAATTTCATGAGAAACAAACAAAAAAAAAAAAACATGTATATATTAAATGTGGAGTGTGGAGGCGGTCAGGTGGCGGGCCGTGGTCTCCGGCGGCCGCCCTGGCGCCGCTCTGCTCCCTCTCCAGGAGTTGTGTTTTGTTAAACTGCAGTACTCTTGTCTGTACTGCCTGGACGCTTACTGCGTTGCAGACATTTTAAACCAAGAATGTTTTCATTTCGATTTTTTAATGGTTTTTGCTGTTTATTCCTAAATTTGTATAGAATTTTTTTGTTAATTTCATGAGAAACAAACAAAAAAAAAAAAAAAAACATGTATATATTAAATGTGGAGTGTGGAGGCGGTCAGGTGGCGGGCCGTGGTCTCCGGCGGCCGCCCTGGCGCCGCTCTGCTCCCTCTCCAGGAGGTTGTGTTTTGTTAAACTGCAGTACTCTTGTCTGTACTGCCTGGACGCTTACTGCGTTGCAGACATTTTAAACCAAGAATGTTTTCATTTCGATTTTTTAATGGTTTTTGCTGTTTATTCCTAAATTTGTATAGAATTTTTTTGTTAATTTCATGAGAAACAAACAAAAAAAAAAACATGTATATATTAAATGTGGAGTGTGGAGGCGGTCAGGTGGCGGGCCGTGGTCTCCGGCGGCCGCCCTGGCGCCGCTCTGCTCCCTCTCCAGGAGTTGTGTTTTGTTAAACTGCAGTACTCTTGTCTGTACTGCCTGGACGCTTACTGCGTTGCAGACATTTTAAACCAAGAATGTTTTCATTTCGATTTTTTAATGGTTTTTGCTGTTTATTCCTAAATTTGTATAGAATTTTTTTGTTAATTTCATGAGAAACAAACAAAAAAAAAAACATGTATATATTAAATGTGGAGTGTGGAGGCGGTCAGGTGGCGGGCCGTGGTCTCCGGCGGCCGCCCTGGCGCCGCTCTGCTCCCTCTCCAGGAGTTGTGTTTTGTTAAACTGCAGTACTCTTGTCTGTACTGCCTGGACGCTTACTGCGTTGCAGACATTTTAAACCAAGAATGTTTTCATTTCGATTTTTTAATGGTTTTTGCTGTTTATTCCTAAATTTGTATAGAATTTTTTTGTTAATTTCATGAGAAACAAACAAAAAAAAAAAACATGTATATATTAAATGTGGAGTGTGGAGGCGGTCAGGTGGCGGGCCGTGGTCTCCGGCGGCCGCCCTGGCGCCGCTCTGCTCCCTCTCCAGGAGTTGTGTTTTGTTAAACTGCAGTACTCTTGTCTGTACTGCCTGGACGCTTACTGCGTTGCAGACATTTTAAACCAAGAATGTTTTCATTTCGATTTTTTAATGGTTTTTGCTGTTTATTCCTAAATTTGTATAGAATTTTTTTGTTAATTTCATGAGAAACAAACAAAAAAAAAAAAAAAAAACATGTATATATTAAATGTGGAGTGTGGAGGCGGTCAGGTGGCGGGCCGTGGTCTCCGGCGGCCGCCCTGGCGCCGCTCTGCTCCCTCTCCAGGAGTTGTGTTTTGTTAAACTGCAGTACTCTTGTCTGTACTGCCTGGACGCTTACTGCGTTGCAGACATTTTAAACCAAGAATGTTTTCATTTCGATTTTTTAATGGTTTTTGCTGTTTATTCCTAAATTTGTATAGAATTTTTTTGTTAATTTCATGAGAAACAAACAAAAAAAAAAAAAAAAAACATGTATATATTAAATGTGGAGTGTGGAGGCGGTCAGGTGGCGGGCCGTGGTCTCCGGCGGCCGCCCTGGCGCCGCTCTGCTCCCTCTCCAGGAGTTGTGTTTTGTTAAACTGCAGTACTCTTGTCTGTACTGCCTGGACGCTTACTGCGTTGCAGACATTTTAAACCAAGAATGTTTTCATTTCGATTTTTTAATGGTTTTTGCTGTTTATTCCTAAATTTGTATAGAATTTTTTTGTTAATTTCATGAGAAACAAACAAAAAAAAAAAAAAACATGTATATATTAAATGTGGAGTGTGGAGGCGGTCAGGTGGCGGGCCGTGGTCTCCGGCGGCCGCCCTGGCGCCGCTCTGCTCCCTCTCCAGGAGTTGTGTTTTGTTAAACTGCAGTACTCTTGTCTGTACTGCCTGGACGCTTACTGCGTTGCAGACATTTTAAACCAAGAATGTTTTCATTTCGATTTTTTAATGGTTTTTGCTGTTTATTCCTAAATTTGTATAGAATTTTTTTGTTAATTTCATGAGAAACAAACAAAAAAAAAACATGTATATATTAAATGTGGAGTGTGGAGGCGGTCAGGTGGCGGGCCGTGGTCTCCGGCGGCCGCCCTGGCGCCGCTCTGCTCCCTCTCCAGGAGTTGTGTTTTGTTAAACTGCAGTACTCTTGTCTGTACTGCCTGGACGCTTACTGCGTTGCAGACATTTTAAACCAAGAATGTTTTCATTTCGATTTTTTAATGGTTTTTGCTGTTTATTCCTAAATTTGTATAGAATTTTTTTGTTAATTTCATGAGAAACAAACAAAAAAAAAAAAAAAAAAAACATGTATATATTAAATGTGGAGTGTGGAGGCGGTCAGGTGGCGGGCCGTGGTCTCCGGCGGCCGCCCTGGCGCCGCTCTGCTCCCTCTCCAGGAGTTGTGTTTTGTTAAACTGCAGTACTCTTGTCTGTACTGCCTGGACGCTTACTGCGTTGCAGACATTTTAAACCAAGAATGTTTTCATTTCGATTTTTTAATGGTTTTTGCTGTTTATTCCTAAATTTGTATAGAATTTTTTTGTTAATTTCATGAGAAACAAACAAAAAAAAAAAACATGTATATATTAAATGTGGAGTGTGGAGGCGGTCAGGTGGCGGGCCGTGGTCTCCGGCGGCCGCCCTGGCGCCGCTCTGCTCCCTCTCCAGGAGTTGTGTTTTGTTAAACTGCAGTACTCTTGTCTGTACTGCCTGGACGCTTACTGCGTTGCAGACATTTTAAACCAAGAATGTTTTCATTTCGATTTTTTAATGGTTTTTGCTGTTTATTCCTAAATTTGTATAGAATTTTTTTGTTAATTTCATGAGAAACAAACAAAAAAAAAAAACATGTATATATTAAATGTGGAGTGTGGAGGCGGTCAGGTGGCGGGCCGTGGTCTCCGGCGGCCGCCCTGGCGCCGCTCTGCTCCCTCTCCAGGAGTTGTGTTTTGTTAAACTGCAGTACTCTTGTCTGTACTGCCTGGACGCTTACTGCGTTGCAGACATTTTAAACCAAGAATGTTTTCATTTCGATTTTTTAATGGTTTTTGCTGTTTATTCCTAAATTTGTATAGAATTTTTTTGTTAATTTCATGAGAAACAAACAAAAAAAAAAACATGTATATATTAAATGTGGAGTGTGGAGGCGGTCAGGTGGCGGGCCGTGGTCTCCGGCGGCCGCCCTGGCGCCGCTCTGCTCCCTCTCCAGGAGTTGTGTTTTGTTAAACTGCAGTACTCTTGTCTGTACTGCCTGGACGCTTACTGCGTTGCAGACATTTTAAACCAAGAATGTTTTCATTTCGATTTTTTAATGGTTTTTGCTGTTTATTCCTAAATTTGTATAGAATTTTTTTGTTAATTTCATGAGAAACAAACAAAAAAAAAAACATGTATATATTAAATGTGGAGTGTGGAGGCGGTCAGGTGGCGGGCCGTGGTCTCCGGCGGCCGCCCTGGCGCCGCTCTGCTCCCTCTCCAGGAGTTGTGTTTTGTTAAACTGCAGTACTCTTGTCTGTACTGCCTGGACGCTTACTGCGTTGCAGACATTTTAAACCAAGAATGTTTTCATTTCGATTTTTTAATGGTTTTTGCTGTTTATTCCTAAATTTGTATAGAATTTTTTTGTTAATTTCATGAGAAACAAACAAAAAAAAAACATGTATATATTAAATGTGGAGTGTGGAGGCGGTCAGGTGGCGGGCCGTGGTCTCCGGCGGCCGCCCTGGCGCCGCTCTGCTCCCTCTCCAGGAGTTGTGTTTTGTTAAACTGCAGTACTCTTGTCTGTACTGCCTGGACGCTTACTGCGTTGCAGACATTTTAAACCAAGAATGTTTTCATTTCGATTTTTTAATGGTTTTTGCTGTTTATTCCTAAATTTGTATAGAATTTTTTTGTTAATTTCATGAGAAACAAACAAAAAAAAAACATGTATATATTAAATGTGGAGTGTGGAGGCGGTCAGGTGGCGGGCCGTGGTCTCCGGCGGCCGCCCTGGCGCCGCTCTGCTCCCTCTCCAGGAGTTGTGTTTTGTTAAACTGCAGTACTCTTGTCTGTACTGCCTGGACGCTTACTGCGTTGCAGACATTTTAAACCAAGAATGTTTTCATTTCGATTTTTTAATGGTTTTTGCTGTTTATTCCTAAATTTGTATAGAAATTTTTTGTTAATTTCATGAGAAACAAACAAAAAAAAAAAACATGTATATATTAAATGTGGAGTGTGGAGGCGGTCAGGTGGCGGGCCGTGGTCTCCGGCGGCCGCCCTGGCGCCGCTCTGCTCCCTCTCCAGGAGTTGTGTTTTGTTAAACTGCAGTAATCTTGTCTGTACTGCCTGGACGCTTACTGCGTTGCAGACATTTTAAACCAAGAATGTTTTCATTTCGATTTTTTAATGGTTTTTGCTGTTTATTCCTAAATTTGTATAGAATTTTTTTGTTAATTTCATGAGAAACAAACAAAAAAAAAAACATGTATATATTAAATGTGGAGTGTGGAGGCGGTCAGGTGGCGGGCCGTGGTCTCCGGCGGCCGCCCTGGCGCCGCTCTGCTCCCTCTCCAGGAGTTGTGTTTTGTTAAACTGCAGTACTCTTGTCTGTACTGCCTGGACGCTTACTGCGTTGCAGACATTTTAAACCAAGAATGTTTTCATTTCGATTTTTTAATGGTTTTTGCTGTTTATTCCTAAATTTGTATAGAATTTTTTTGTTAATTTCATGAGAAACAAAAAAAAAAAAAAAAAAACATGTATATATTAAATGTGGAGTGTGGAGGCGGTCAGGTGGCGGGCCGTGGTCTCCGGCGGCCGCCCTGGCGCCGCTCTGCTCCCTCTCCAGGAGTTGTGTTTTGTTAAACTGCAGTACTCTTGTCTGTACTGCCTGGACGCTTACTGCGTTGCAGACATTTTAAACCAAGAATGTTTTCATTTCGATTTTTTAATGGTTTTTGCTGTTTATTCCTAAATTTGTATAGAATTTTTTTGTTAATTTCATGAGAAACAAACAAAAAAAAAAACATGTATATATTAAATGTGGAGTGTGGAGGCGGTCAGGTGGCGGGCCGTGGTCTCCGGCGGCCGCCCTGGCGCCGCTCTGCTCCCTCTCCAGGAGTTGTGTTTTGTTAAACTGCAGTACTCTTGTCTGTACTGCCTGGACGCTTACTGCGTTGCAGACATTTTAAACCAAGAATGTTTTCATTTCGATTTTTTAATGGTTTTTGCTGTTTATTCCTAAATTTGTATAGAATTTTTTTGTTAATTTCATGAGAAGCAAACAAAAAAAAAAAAACATGTATATATTAAATGTGGAGTGTGGAGGCGGTCAGGTGGCGGGCCGTGGTCTCCGGCGGCCGCCCTGGCGCCGCTCTGCTCCCTCTCCAGGAGTTGTGTTTTGTGAAACTGCAGTACTCTTGTCTGTACTGCCTGGACGCTTACTGCGTTGCAGACATTTTAAACCAAGAATGTTTTCATTTCGATTTTTTAATGGTTTTTGCTGTTTATTCCTAAATTTGTATAGAATTTTTTTGTTAATTTCATGAGAAACAAACAAAAAAAAAAACATGTATATATTAAATGTGGAGTGTGGAGGCGGTCAGGTGGCGGGCCGTGGTCTCCGGCGGCCGCCCTGGCGCCGCTCTGCTCCCTCTCCAGGAGTTGTGTTTTGTTAAACTGCAGTACTCTTGTCTGTACTGCCTGGACGCTTACTGCGTTGCAGACATTTTAAACCAAGAATGTTTTCATTTCGATTTTTTAATGGTTTTTGCTGTTTATTCCTAAATTTGTATAGAATTTTTTTGTTAATTTCATGAGAAACAAACAAAAAAAAACATGTATATATTAAATGTGGAGTGTGGAGGCGGTCAGGTGGCGGGCCGTGGTCTCCGGCGGCCGCCCTGGCGCCGCTCTGCTCCCTCTCCAGGAGTTGTGTTTTGTTAAACTGCAGTACTCTTGTCTGTACTGCCTGGACGCTTACTGCGTTGCAGACATTTTAAACCAAGAATGTTTTCATTTCGATTTTTTAATGGTTTTTGCTGTTTATTCCTAAATTTGTATAGAATTTTTTTGTTAATTTCATGAGAAACAAACAAAAAAAAACATGTATATATTAAATGTGGAGTGTGGAGGCGGTCAGGTGGCGGGCCGTGGTCTCCGGCGGCCGCCCTGGCGCCGCTCTGCTCCCTCTCCAGGAGTTGTGTTTTGTTAAACTGCAGTACTCTTGTCTGTACTGCCTGGACGCTTACTGCGTTGCAGACATTTTAAACCAAGAATGTTTTCATTTCGATTTTTTAATGGTTTTTGCTGTTTATTCCTAAATTTGTATAGAATTTTTTTGTTAATTTCATGAGAAACAAACAAAAAAAAAACATGTATATATTAAATGTGGAGTGTGGAGGCGGTCAGGTGGCGGGCCGTGGTCTCCGGCGGCCGCCCTGGCGCCGCTCTGCTCCCTCTCCAGGAGTTGTGTTTTGTTAAACTGCAGTACTCTTGTCTGTACTGCCTGGACGCTTACTGCGTTGCAGACATTTTAAACCAAGAATGTTTTCATTTCGATTTTTTAATGGTTTTTGCTGTTTATTCCTAAATTTGTATAGAATTTTTTGTTAATTTCATGAGAAACAAACAAAAAAAAACATGTATATATTAAATGTGGAGTGTGGAGGCGGTCAGGTGGCGGGCCGTGGTCTCCGGCGGCCGCCCTGGCGCCGCTCTGCTCCCTCTCCAGGAGTTGTGTTTTGTTAAACTGCAGTACTCTTGTCTGTACTGCCTGGACGCTTACTGCGTTGCAGACATTTTAAACCAAGAATGTTTTCATTTCGATTTTTTAATGGTTTTTGCTGTTTATTCCTAAATTTGTATAGAATTTTTTTGTTAATTTCATGAGAAACAAACAAAAAAAAAACAAACATGTATATATTAAATGTGGAGTGTGGAGGCGGTCAGGTGGCGGGCCGTGGTCTCCGGCGGCCGCCCTGGCGCCGCTCTGCTCCCTCTCCAGGAGTTGTGTTTTGTTAAACTGCAGTACTCTTGTCTGTACTGCCTGGACGCTTACTGCGTTGCAGACATTTTAAACCAAGAATGTTTTCATTTCGATTTTTTAATGGTTTTTGCTGTTTATTCCTAAATTTGTATAGAATTTTTTTGTTAATTTCATGAGAAACAAACAAAAAAAAAACATGTATATATTAAATGTGGAGTGTGGAGGCGGTCAGGTGGCGGGCCGTGGTCTCCGGCGGCCGCCCTGGCGCCGCTCTGCTCCCTCTCCAGGAGTTGTGTTTTGTTAAACTGCAGTACTCTTGTCTGTACTGCCTGGACGCTTACTGCGTTGCAGACATTTTAAACCAAGAATGTTTTCATTTCGATTTTTTAATGGTTTTTGCTGTTTATTCCTAAATTTGTATAGAATTTTTTTGTTAATTTCATGAGAAACAAACAAAAAAAAAAAAACATGTATATATTAAATGTGGAGTGTGGAGGCGGTCAGGTGGCGGGCCGTGGTCTCCGGCGGCCGCCCTGGCGCCGCTCTGCTCCCTCTCCAGGAGTTGTGTTTTGTTAAACTGCAGTACTCTTGTCTGTACTGCCTGGACGCTTACTGCGTTGCAGACATTTTAAACCAAGAATGTTTTCATTTCGATTTTTTAATGGTTTTTGCTGTTTATTCCTAAATTTGTATAGAATTTTTTTGTTAATTTCATGAGAAACAAACAAAAAAAAAAAAAAACATGTATATATTAAATGTGGAGTGTGGAGGCGGTCAGGTGGCGGGCCGTGGTCTCCGGCGGCCGCCCTGGCGCCGCTCTGCTCCCTCTCCAGGAGTTGTGTTTTGTTAAACTGCAGTACTCTTGTCTGTACTGCCTGGACGCTTACTGCGTTGCAGACATTTTAAACCAAGAATGTTTTCATTTCGATTTTTTAATGGTTTTTGCTGTTTATTCCTAAATTTGTATAGAATTTTTTTGTTAATTTCATGAGAAACAAACAAAAAAAAAACATGTATATATTAAATGTGGAGTGTGGAGGCGGTCAGGTGGCGGGCCGTGGTCTCCGGCGGCCGCCCTGGCGCCGCTCTGCTCCCTCTCCAGGAGTTGTGTTTTGTTAAACTGCAGTACTCTTGTCTGTACTGCCTGGACGCTTACTGCGTTGCAGACATTTTAAACCAAGAATGTTTTCATTTCGATTTTTTAATGGTTATTGCTGTTTATTCCTAAATTTGTATAGAATTTTTTTGTTAATTTCATGAGAAACACACAAAAAAAAAAAAACATGTATATATTAAATGTGGAGTGTGGAGGCGGTCAGGTGGCGGGCCGTGGTCTCCGGCGGCCGCCCTGGCGCCGCTCTGCTCCCTCTCCAGGAGTTGTGTTTTGTTAAACTGCAGTACTCTTGTCTGTACTGCCTGGACGCTTACTGCGTTGCAGACATTTTAAACCAAGAATGTTTTCATTTCGATTTTTTAATGGTTTTTGCTGTTTATTCCTAAATTTGTATAGAATTTTTTTGTTAATTTCATGAGAAACAAACAAAAAAAAAAAAAAAACATGTATATATTAAATGTGGAGTGTGGAGGCGGTCAGGTGGCGGGCCGTGGTCTCCGGCGGCCGCCCTGGCGCCGCTCTGCTCCCTCTCCAGGAGTTGTGTTTTGTTAAACTGCAGTACTCTTGTCTGTACTGCCTGGACGCTTACTGCGTTGCAGACATTTTAAACCAAGAATGTTTTCATTTCGATTTTTTAATGGTTTTTGCTGTTTATTCCTAAATTTGTATAGAATTTTTTTGTTAATTTCATGAGAAACAAACAAAAAAAAAAAAAAAACATGTATATATTAAATGTGGAGTGTGGAGGCGGTCAGGTGGCGGGCCGTGGTCTCCGGCGGCCGCCCTGGCGCCGCTCTGCTCCCTCTCCAGGAGTTGTGTTTTGTTAAACTGCAGTACTCTTGTCTGTACTGCCTGGACGCTTACTGCGTTGCAGACATTTTAAACCAAGAATGTTTTCATTTCGATTTTTTAATGGTTTTTGCTGTTTATTCCTAAATTTGTATAGAATTATTTTGTTAATTTCATGAGAAACACACAAAAAAAAAACATGTATATATTAAATGTGGAGTGTGGAGGCGGTCAGGTGGCGGGCCGTGGTCTCCGGCGGCCGCCCTGGCGCCGCTCTGCTCCCTCTCCAGGAGTTGTGTTTTGTTAAACTGCAGTACTCTTGTCTGTACTGCCTGGACGCTTACTGCGTTGCAGACATTTTAAACCAAGAATGTTTTCATTTCGATTTTTTAATGGTTTTTGCTGTTTATTCCTAAATTTGTATAGAATTTATTTGTTAATTTCATGAGAAACAAACAAAAAAAAAAACATGTATATATTAAATGTGGAGTGTGGAGGCGGTCAGGTGGCGGGCCGTGGTCTCCGGCGGCCGCCCTGGCGCCGCTCTGCTCCCTCTCCAGGAGTTGTGTTTTGTTAAACTGCAGTACTCTTGTCTGTACTGCCTGGACGCTTACTGCGTTGCAGACATTTTAAACCAAGAATGTTTTCATTTCGATTTTTTAATGGTTTTTGCTGTTTATTCCTAAATTTGTATAGAATTTTTTTGTTAATTTCATGAGAAACAAACAAAAAAAAAACATGTATATATTAAATGTGGAGTGTGGAGGCGGTCAGGTGGCGGGCCGTGGTCTCCGGCGGCCGCCCTGGCGCCGCTCTGCTCCCTCTCCAGGAGTTGTGTTTTGTGAAACTGCAGTACTCTTGTCTGTACTGCCTGGACGCTTACTGCGTTGCAGACATTTTAAACCAAGAATGTTTTCATTTCGATTTTTTAATGGTTTTTGCTGTTTATTCCTAAATTTGTATAGAATTTTTTTGTTAATTTCATGAGAAACAAACAAAAAAAAAAACATGTATATATTAAATGTGGAGTGTGGAGGCGGTCAGGTGGCGGGCCGTGGTCTCCGGCGGCCGCCCTGGCGCCGCTCTGCTCCCTCTCCAGGAGTTGTGTTTTGTTAAACTGCAGTACTCTTGTCTGTACTGCCTGGACGCTTACTGCGTTGCAGACATTTTAAACCAAGAATGTTTTCATTTCGATTTTTTAATGGTTTTTGCTGTTTATTCCTAAATTTGTATAGAATTTTTTTGTTAATTTCATGAGAAACAAACAAAAAAAAACATGTATATATTAAATGTGGAGTGTGGAGGCGGTCAGGTGGCGGGCCGTGGTCTCCGGCGGCCGCCCTGGCGCCGCTCTGCTCCCTCTCCAGGAGTTGTGTTTTGTTAAACTGCAGTACTCTTGTCTGTACTGCCTGGACGCTTACTGCGTTGCAGACATTTTAAACCAAGAATGTTTTCATTTCGATTTTTTAATGGTTTTTGCTGTTTATTCCTAAATTTGTATAGAATTTTTTTGTTAATTTCATGAGAAACAAAAAAAAAAAAAAAAACATGTATATATTAAATGTGGAGTGTGGAGGCGGTCAGGTGGCGGGCCGTGGTCTCCGGCGGCCGCCCTGGCGCCGCTCTGCTCCCTCTCCAGGAGTTGTGTTTTGTTAAACTGCAGTACTCTTGTCTGTACTGCCTGGACGCTTACTGCGTTGCAGACATTTTAAACCAAGAATGTTTTCATTTCGATTTTTTAATGGTTTTTGCTGTTTATTCCTAAATTTGTATAGAATTTTTTTGTTAATTTCATGAGAAACAAACAAAAAAAAAAAACATGTATATATTAAATGTGGAGTGTGGAGGCGGTCAGGTGGCGGGCCGTGGTCTCCGGCGGCCGCCCTGGCGCCGCTCTGCTCCCTCTCCAGGAGTTGTGTTTTGTTAAACTGCAGTACTCTTGTCTGTACTGCCTGGACGCTTACTGCGTTGCAGACATTTTAAACCAAGAATGTTTTCATTTCGATTTTTTAATGGTTTTTGCTGTTTATTCCTAAATTTGTATAGAATTTTTTTGTTAATTTCATGAGAAACAAACAAAAAAAAACATGTATATATTAAATGTGGAGTGTGGAGGCGGTCAGGTGGCGGGCCGTGGTCTCCGGCGGCCGCCCTGGCGCCGCTCTGCTCCCTCTCCAGGAGTTGTGTTTTGTTAAACTGCAGTACTCTTGTCTGTACTGCCTGGACGCTTACTGCGTTGCAGACATTTTAAACCAAGAATGTTTTCATTTCGATTTTTTAATGGTTTTTGCTGTTTATTCCTAAATTTGTATAGAATTTTTTTGTTAATTTCATGAGAAACAAAAAAAAAAAAAAAACATGTATATATTAAATGTGGAGTGTGGAGGCGGTCAGGTGGCGGGCCGTGGTCTCCGGCGGCCGCCCTGGCGCCGCTCTGCTCCCTCTCCAGGAGTTGTGTTTTGTTAAACTGCAGTACTCTTGTCTGTACTGCCTGGACGCTTACTGCGTTGCAGACATTTTAAACCAAGAATGTTTTCATTTCGATTTTTTAATGGTTTTTGCTGTTTATTCCTAAATTTGTATAGAATTTTTTTGTTAATTTCATGAGAAACAAACAAAAAAAAAAAAAAACATGTATATATTAAATGTGGAGTGTGGAGGCGGTCAGGTGGCGGGCCGTGGTCTCCGGCGGCCGCCCTGGCGCCGCGATGCTCCCTCTCCAGGAGTTGTGTTTTGTTAAACTGCAGTACTCTTGTCTGTACTGCCTGGACGCTTACTGCGTTGCAGACATTTTAAACCAAGAATGTTTTCATTTCGATTTTTTAATGGTTTTTGCTGTTTATTCCTAAATTTGTATAGAATTTTTTTGTTAATTTCATGACAAACAAACAAAAAAAAACATGTATATATTAAATGTGGAGTGTGGAGGCGGTCAGGTGGCGGGCCGTGGTCTCCGGCGGCCGCCCTGGCGCCGCTCTGCTCCCTCTCCAGGAGTTGTGTTTTGTTAAACTGCAGTACTCTTGTCTGTACTGCCTGGACGCTTACTGCGTTGCAGACATTTTAAACCAAGAATGTTTTCATTTCGATTTTTAATGGTTTTTGCTGTTTATTCCTAAATTTGTATAGAATTTTTTTGTTAATTTCATGAGAAACAAACAAAAAAAAAAACATGTATATATTAAATGTGGAGTGTGGAGGCGGTCAGGTGGCGGGCCGTGGTCTCCGGCGGCCGCCCTGGCGCCGCTCTGCTCCCTCTCCAGGAGTTGTGTTTTGTTAAACTGCAGTACTCTTGTCTGTACTGCATGGACGCTTACTGCGTTGCAGACATTTTAAACCAAGAATGTTTTCATTTCGATTTTTTAATGGTTTTTGCTGTTTATTCCTAAATTTGTATAGAATTTTTTTGTTAATTTCATGAGAAACACACAAAAAAAAAAACATGTATATATTAAATGTGGAGTGTGGAGGCGGTCAGGTGGCGGGCCGTGGTCTCCGGCGGCCGCCCTGGCGCCGCTCTGCTCCCTCTCCAGGAGTTGTGTTTTGTTAAACTGCAGTACTCTTGTCTGTACTGCCTGGACGCTTACTGCGTTGCAGACATTTTAAACCAAGAATGTTTTCATTTCGATTTTTTAATGGTTTTTGCTGTTTATTCCTAAATTTGTATAGAATTTTTTTGTTAATTTCATGAGAAACAAACAAAAAAAAAAACATGTATATATTAAATGTGGAGTGTGGAGGCGGTCAGGTGGCGGGCCGTGGTCTCCGGCGGCCGCCCTGGCGCCGCTCTGCTCCCTCTCCAGGAGTTGTGTTTTGTTAAACTGCAGTACTCTTGTCTGTACTGCCTGGACGCTTACTGCGTTGCAGACATTTTAAACCAAGAATGTTTTCATTTCGATTTTTTAATGGTTTTTGCTGTTTATTCCTAAATTTGTATAGAATTTTTTTGTTAATTTCATGACAAACAAACAAAAAAAAACATGTATATATTAAATGTGGAGTGTGGAGGCGGTCAGGTGGCGGGCCGTGGTCTCCGGCGGCCGCCCTGGCGCCGCTCTGCTCCCTCTCCAGGAGTTGTGTTTTGTTAAACTGCAGTACTCTTGTCTGTACTGCCTGGACGCTTACTGCGTTGCAGACATTTTAAACCAAGAATGTTTTCATTTCGATTTTTTAAT
Source organism: Locusta migratoria (assembly GCA_026315105.1). Classification (NCBI taxonomy): domain Eukaryota; kingdom Metazoa; phylum Arthropoda; class Insecta; order Orthoptera; family Acrididae; genus Locusta; species Locusta migratoria. The sequence goes on along the minus strand of JAOYRU010002311.1, from coordinate 158,490 downwards.
GGTTTTTGCTGTTTATTCCTAAATTTGTATAGAATTTTTTTGTTAATTTCATGAGAAACAAAAAAAAAAAAAAAACATGTATATATTAAATGTGGAGTGTGGAGGCGGTCAGGTGGCGGGCCGTGGTCTCCGGCGGCCGCCCTGGCGCCGCTCTGCTCCCTCTCCAGGAGTTGTGTTTTGTTAAACTGCAGTACTCTTGTCTGTACTGCCTGGACGCTTACTGCGTTGCAGACATTTTAAACCAAGAATGTTTTCATTTCGATTTTTTAATGGTTTTTGCTGTTTATTCCTAAATTTGTATAGAATTTTTTTGTTAATTTCATGAGAAACAAACAAAAAAAAAAAAAAACATGTATATATTAAATGTGGAGTGTGGAGGCGGTCAGGTGGCGGGCCGTGGTCTCCGGCGGCCGCCCTGGCGCCGCGATGCTCCCTCTCCAGGAGTTGTGTTTTGTTAAACTGCAGTACTCTTGTCTGTACTGCCTGGACGCTTACTGCGTTGCAGACATTTTAAACCAAGAATGTTTTCATTTCGATTTTTTAATGGTTTTTGCTGTTTATTCCTAAATTTGTATAGAATTTTTTTGTTAATTTCATGACAAACAAACAAAAAAAAACATGTATATATTAAATGTGGAGTGTGGAGGCGGTCAGGTGGCGGGCCGTGGTCTCCGGCGGCCGCCCTGGCGCCGCTCTGCTCCCTCTCCAGGAGTTGTGTTTTGTTAAACTGCAGTACTCTTGTCTGTACTGCCTGGACGCTTACTGCGTTGCAGACATTTTAAACCAAGAATGTTTTCATTTCGATTTTTAATGGTTTTTGCTGTTTATTCCTAAATTTGTATAGAATTTTTTTGTTAATTTCATGAGAAACAAACAAAAAAAAAAACATGTATATATTAAATGTGGAGTGTGGAGGCGGTCAGGTGGCGGGCCGTGGTCTCCGGCGGCCGCCCTGGCGCCGCTCTGCTCCCTCTCCAGGAGTTGTGTTTTGTTAAACTGCAGTACTCTTGTCTGTACTGCATGGACGCTTACTGCGTTGCAGACATTTTAAACCAAGAATGTTTTCATTTCGATTTTTTAATGGTTTTTGCTGTTTATTCCTAAATTTGTATAGAATTTTTTTGTTAATTTCATGAGAAACACACAAAAAAAAAACATGTATATATTAAATGTGGAGTGTGGAGGCGGTCAGGTGGCGGGCCGTGGTCTCCGGCGGCCGCCCTGGCGCCGCTCTGCTCCCTCTCCAGGAGTTGTGTTTTGTTAAACTGCAGTACTCTTGTCTGTACTGCCTGGACGCTTACTGCGTTGCAGACATTTTAAACCAAGAATGTTTTCATTTCGATTTTTTAATGGTTTTTGCTGTTTATTCCTAAATTTGTATAGAATTTTTTTGTTAATTTCATGAGAAACAAACAAAAAAAAAAACATGTATATATTAAATGTGGAGTGTGGAGGCGGTCAGGTGGCGGGCCGTGGTCTCCGGCGGCCGCCCTGGCGCCGCTCTGCTCCCTCTCCAGGAGTTGTGTTTTGTTAAACTGCAGTACTCTTGTCTGTACTGCCTGGACGCTTACTGCGTTGCAGACATTTTAAACCAAGAATGTTTTCATTTCGATTTTTTAATGGTTTTTGCTGTTTATTCCTAAATTTGTATAGAATTTTTTTGTTAATTTCATGAGAAACAAAAAAAAAAAAAAAAACATGTATATATTAAATGTGGAGTGTGGAGGCGGTCAGGTGGCGGGCCGTGGTCTCCGGCGGCCGCCCTGGCGCCGCTCTGCTCCCTCTCCAGGAGTTGTGTTTTGTTAAACTGCAGTACTCTTGTCTGTACTGCCTGGACGCTTACTGCGTTGCAGACATTTTAAACCAAGAATGTTTTCATTTCGATTTTTTAATGGTTTTTGCTGTTTATTCCTAAATTTGTATAGAATTTTTTTGTTAATTTCATGAGAAACAAACAAAAAAAAAACATGTATATATTAAATGTGGAGTGTGGAGGCGGTCAGGTGGCGGGCCGTGGTCTCCGGCGGCCGCCCTGGCGCCGCTCTGCTCCCTCTCCAGGAGTTGTGTTTTGTTAAACTGCAGTACTCTTGTCTGTACTGCCTGGACGCTTACTGCGTTGCAGACATTTTAAACCAAGAATGTTTTCATTTCGATTTTTTAATGGTTTTTGCTGTTTATTCCTAAATTTGTATAGAATTTTTTTGTTAATTTCATGAGAAACAAACAAAAAAAAAACATGTATATATTAAATGTGGAGTGTGGAGGCGGTCAGGTGGCGGGCCGTGGTCTCCGGCGGCCGCCCTGGCGCCGCTCTGCTCCCTCTCCAGGAGTTGTGTTTTGTTAAACTGCAGTACTCTTGTCTGTACTGCCTGGACGCTTACTGCGTTGCAGACATTTTAAACCAAGAATGTTTTCATTTCGATTTTTTAATGGTTTTTGCTGTTTATTCCTAAATTTGTATAGAATTTTTTTGTTAATTTCATGAGAAACAAACAAAAAAAAAAAAAAACATGTATATATTAAATGTGGAGTGTGGAGGCGGTCAGGTGGCGGGCCGTGGTCTCCGGCGGCCGCCCTGGCGCCGCTCTGCTCCCTCTCCAGGAGTTGTGTTTTGTTAAACTGCAGTACTCTTGTCTGTACTGCCTGGACGCTTACTGCGTTGCAGACATTTTAAACCAAGAATGTTTTCATTTCGATTTTTTAATGGTTTTTGCTGTTTATTCCTAAATTTGTATAGAATTTTTTTGTTAATTTCATGAGAAACAAACAAAAAAAAAAAACATGTATATATTAAATGTGGAGTGTGGAGGCGGTCAGGTGGCGGGCCGTGGTCTCCGGCGGCCGCCCTGGCGCCGCTCTGCTCCCTCTCCAGGAGTTGTGTTTTGTTAAACTGCAGTACTCTTGTCTGTACTGCCTGGACGCTTACTGCGTTGCAGACATTTTAAACCAAGAATGTTTTCATTTCGATTTTTTAATGGTTTTTGCTGTTTATTCCTAAATTTGTATAGAATTTTTTTGTTAATTTCATGAGAAACAAACAAAAAAAAAAACATGTATATATTAAATGTGGAGTGTGGAGGCGGTCAGGTGGCGGGCCGTGGTCTCCGGCGGCCGCCCTGGCGCCGCTCTGCTCCCTCTCCAGGAGTTGTGTTTTGTTAAACTGCAGTACTCTTGTCTGTACTGCCTGGACGCTTACTGCGTTGCAGACATTTTAAACCAAGAATGTTTTCATTTCGATTTTTTAATGGTTTTTGCTGTTTATTCCTAAATTTGTATAGAATTTTTTTGTTAATTTCATGAGAAACAAACAAAAAAAAAACATGTATATATTAAATGTGGAGTGTGGAGGCGGTCAGGTGGCGGGCCGTGGTCTCCGGCGGCCGCCCTGGCGCCGCTCTGCTCCCTCTCCAGGAGTTGTGTTTTGTTAAACTGCAGTACTCTTGTCTGTACTGCCTGGACGCTTACTGCGTTGCAGACATTTTAAACCAAGAATGTTTTCATTTCGATTTTTTAATGGTTTTTGCTGTTTATTCCTAAATTTGTATAGAATTTTTTTGTTAATTTCATGAGAAACAAACAAAAAAAAACATGTATATATTAAATGTGGAGTGTGGAGGCGGTCAGGTGGCGGGCCGTGGTCTCCGGCGGCCGCCCTGGCGCCGCTCTGCTCCCTCTCCAGGAGTTGTGTTTTGTTAAACTGCAGTACTCTTGTCTGTACTGCCTGGACGCTTACTGCGTTGCAGACATTTTAAACCAAGAATGTTTTCATTTCGATTTTTTAATGGTTTTTGCTGTTTATTCCTAAATTTGTATAGAATTTTTTTGTTAATTTCATGAGAAACAAACAAAAAAAAACATGTATATATTAAATGTGGATTGTGGAGGCGGTCAGGTGGCGGGCCGTGGTCTCCGGCGGCCGCCCTGGCGCCGCTCTGCTCCCTCTCCAGGAGTTGTGTTTTGTTAAACTGCAGTACTCTTGTCTGTACTGCCTGGACGCTTACTGCGTTGCAGACATTTTAAACCAAGAATGTTTTCATTTCGATTTTTTAATGGTTTTTGCTGTTTATTCCTAAATTTGTATAGAAATTTTTTGGTAATTTCATGAGAAACAAAAAAAAAAAAAAAAAAAAAAAAAAAAAAAACATGTATATATTAAATGTGGAGTGTGGAGGCGGTCAGGTAACGGGCCGTGGTCTCCGGCGGCCGCCCTGGCGCCGCTCTGCTCCCTCTCCAGGAGTTGTGTTTTGTTAAACTGCAGTACTCTTGTCTGTACTGCCTGGACGCGTACTGCGTTGCAGACATTTTAAACCAAGAATGTTTTCATTTCGATTTTTTAATGGTTTTTGCTGTTTATTCCTAAATTTGTATAGAATTTTTTTGTTAATTTCATGAGAAACAAAAAAAAAAAAAAAAAAAAAAAAAAAAAAAAAAAAAAAAAACATGTATATATTAAATGTGGAGTGTGGAGGCGGTCAGGTGGCGGGCCGTGGTCTCCGCCGGCCGCCCTGGCGCCGCTCTGCTCCCTCTCCAGGAGTTGTGTTTTGTTAAACTGCAGTACTCTTGTCTGTACTGCCTGGACGCTTACTGCGTTGCAGACATTTTAAACCAAGAATGTTTTCATTTCGATTTTTTAATGGTTTTTGCTGTTTATTCCTAAATTTGTATAGAATTTTTTTGTTAATTTCATGAGAAACAGAAAAAAAAAAAAAAAAAAAAAACATGTATATATTAAATGTGGAGTGTGGAGGCGGTCAGGTGGCGGGCCGTGGTCTCCGCCGGCCGCCCTGGCGCCGCTCTGCTCCCTCTCCAGGAGTTGTGTTTTGTTAAACTGCAGTACTCTTGTCTGTACTGCCTGGACGCTTACTGCGTTGCAGACATTTTAAACCAAGAATGTTTTCATTTAATGGTTTTTGCTGTTTATTCCTAAATTTGTATAGAATTTTTTTGTTAATTTCATGAGAAACAAAAAAAAAAAAAAAAAAAAAAAAAAAAAAAAAAAAAAAAAAAAAAAAAAAACATGTATATATTAAATGTGGAGTGTGGAGGCGGTCAGGTGGCGGGCCGTGGTCTCCGGCGGCCGCCCTGGCGCCGCTCTGCTCCCTCTCCAGGAGTTGTGTTTTGTTAAACTGCAGTACTCTTGTCTGTACTGCCTGGACGCTTACTGCGTTGCAGACATTTTAAACCAAGAATGTTTTCATTTCGATTTTTTAATGGTTTTTGCTGTTTATTCCTAAATTTGTATAGAATTTTTTTGTTAATTTCATGAGAAACAAAAAAAAAAAAAAAAAAAAAAAAAAAAAAAAAAAAAAAAAAAACATGTATATATTAAATGGGGAGTGTGGAGGCGGTCAGGTGGCGGGCCGTGGTCTCCGGCGGCCGCCCTGGCGCCGCTCTGCTCCGTCTCCAGGAGTTGTGTTTTGTTAAACTGCAGTACTCTTGTCTGTACTGCCTGGACGCTTACTGCGTTGCAGACATTTTAAACCAAGAATGTTTTCATTTCGATTTTTTAATGGTTTTTGCTGTTTATTCCTAAATTTGTATAGAATTTTTTTGTTAATTTCATGAGAAACAAACAAAAAAAAAACAAACATGTATATATTAAATGTGGAGTGTGGAGGCGGTCAGGTGGCGGGCCGTGGTCTCCGGCGGCCGCCCTGGCGCCGCTCTGCTCCCTCTCCAGGAGTTGTGTTTTGTTAAACTGCAGTACTCTTGTCTGTACTGCCTGGACGCTTACTGCGTTGCAGACATTTTAAACCAAGAATGTTTTCATTTCGATTTTTTAATGGTTTTTGCTGTTTATTCCTAAATTTGTATAGAATTTTTTTGTTAATTTCATGAGAAACAAAAAAAAAAAAAAAAAAAAAAAAAAAAAAAAAAAAAAAAAAACATGTATATATTAAATGTGGAGTGTGGAGGCGGTCAGGTGGCGGGCCGTGGTCTCCGGCGGCCGCCCTGGCGCCGCTCTGCTCCCTCTCCAGGAGTTGTGTTTTGTTAAACTGCAGTACTCTTGTCTGTACTGCCTGGACGCTTACTGCGTTGCAGACATTTTAAACCAAGAATGTTTTCATTTCGATTTTTTAATGGTTTTTGCTGTTTATTCCTAAATTTGTATAGAAATTTTTTGGTAATTTCATGAGAAACAAAAAAAAAAAAAAAAAAAAAAAAAAAAAAAAAAAAAAAAAAAAACATGTATATATTAAATGTGGAGTGTGGAGGCGGTCAGGTGGCGGGCCGTGGTCTCCGGCGGCCGCCCTGGCGCCGCTCTGCTCCCTCTCCAGGAGTTGTGTTTTGTTAAACTGCAGTACTCTTGTCTGTACTGCCTGGACGCTTACTGCGTTGCAGACATTTTAAACCAAGAATGTTTTCATTTCGATTTTTTAATGGTTTTTGCTGTTTATTCCTAAATTTGTATAGAAATTTTTTGGTAATTTCATGAGAAACAAAAAAAAAAAAAAAAAAAAAAAAAAAAAAAAAAAAAAAAAAAAAAAAAAACATGTATATATTAAATGTGGAGTGTGGAGGCGGTCAGGTAACGGGCCGTGGTCTCCGGCGGCCGCCCTGGCGCCGCTCTGCTCCCTCTCCAGGAGTTGTGTTTTGTTAAACTGCAGTACTCTTGTCTGTACTGCCTGGACGCTTACTGCGTTGCAGACATTTTAAACCAAGAATGTTTTCATTTCGATTTTTTAATGGTTTTTGCTGTTTATTCCTAAATTTGTATAGAATTTTTTTGTTAATTTCATGAGAAACAAAAAAAAAAAAAAAAAAAAAAAAAAAAAACATGTATATATTAAATGTGGAGTGTGGAGGCGGTCAGGTGGCGGGCCGTGGTCTCCGGCGGCCGCCCTGGCGCCGCTCTGCTCCCTCTCCAGGAGTTGTGTTTTGTTAAACTGCAGTACTCTTGTCTGTACTGCCTGGACGCTTACTGCGTTGCAGACATTTTAAACCAAGAATGTTTTCATTTCGATTTTTTAATGGTTTTTGCTGTTTATTCCTAAATTTGTATAGAATTTTTTTGTTAATTTCATGAGAAACAAAAAAAAAAAAAAAAAAAAAAAAAAAAAAAAAAAAAAAAAAACATGTATATATTAAATGTGGAGTGTGGAGGCGGTCAGGTGGCGGGCCGTGGTCTCCGGCGGCCGCCCTGGCGCCGCTCTGCTCCCTCTCCAGGAGTTGTGTTTTGTTAAACTGCAGTACTCTTGTCTGTACTGCCTGGACGCTTACTGCGTTGCAGACATTTTAAACCAAGAATGTTTTCATTTCGATTTTTTAATGGTTTTTGCTGTTTATTCCTAAATTTGTATAGAATTTTTTTGTTAATTTCATGAGAAACAAAAAAAAAAAAAAAAAAAAAAAAAAAAAAAAAAAAAAAAAACATGTATATATTAAATGTGGAGTGTGGAGGCGGTCAGGTGGCGGGCCGTGGTCTCCGGCGGCCGCCCTGGCGCCGCTCTGCTCCCTCTCCAGGAGTTGTGTTTTGTTAAACTGCAGTACTCTTGTCTGTACTGCCTGGACGCTTACTGCGTTGCAGACATTTTAAACCAAGAATGTTTTCATTTCGATTTTTTAATGGTTTTTGCTGTTTATTCCTAAATTTGTATAGAATTATTTTGTTAATTTCATGAGAAACAAAAAAAAAAAAAAAAAAAAAAAAAAAAAAAAAAAAAAAAAAAAAAAACATGTATATATTAAATGTGGAGTGTGGAGGCGGTCAGGTGGCGGGCCGTGGTCTCCGGCGGCCGCCCTGGCGCCGCTCTGCTCCCTCTCCAGGAGTTGTGTTTTGTTAAACTGCAGTACTCATGTCTGTACTGCCTGGACGCTTACTGCGTTGCAGACATTTTAAACCAAGAATGTTTTCATTTCGATTTTTTAATGGTTTTTGCTGTTTATTCCTAAATTTGTATAGAATTTTTTTGTTAATTTCATGAGAAACAAACAAAAAAAAACATGTATATATTAAATGTGGAGTGTGGAGGCGGTCAGGTGGCGGGCCGTGGTCTCCGGCGGCCGCCCTGGCGCCGCTCTGCTCCCTCTCCAGGAGTTGTGTTTTGTTAAACTGCAGTACTCTTGTCTGTACTGCCTGGACGCTTACTGCGTTGCAGACATTTTAAACCAAGAATGTTTTCATTTCGATTTTTTAATGGTTTTTGCTGTTTATTCCTAAATTTGTATAGAATTTTTTTGTTAATTTCATGAGAAACAAAAAAAAAAAAAAAAAACATGTATATATTAAATGTGGAGTGTGGAGGCGGTCAGGTGGCGGGCCGTGGTCTCCGGCGGCCGCCCTGGCGCCGCTCTGCTCCCTCTCCAGGAGTTGTGTTTTGTTAAACTGCAGTACTCTTGTCTGTACTGCCTGGACGCTTACTGCGTTGCAGACATTTTAAACCAAGAATGTTTTCATTTCGATTTTTTAATGGTTTTTGCTGTTTATTCCTAAATTTGTATAGAATTTTTTTGTTAATTTCATGAGAAACAAACAAAAAAAAAAAAAAACATGTATATATTAAATGTGGAGTGTGGAGGCGGTCAGGTGGCGGGCCGTGGTCTCCGGCGGCCGCCCTGGCGCCGCGATGCTCCCTCTCCAGGAGTTGTGTTTTGTTAAACTGCAGTACTCTTGTCTGTACTGCCTGGACGCTTACTGCGTTGCAGACATTTTAAACCAAGAATGTTTTCATTTCGATTTTTTAATGGTTTTTGCTGTTTATTCCTAAATTTGTATAGAATTTTTTTGTTAATTTCATGAGAAACAAACAAAAAAAAAAAAACATGTATATATTAAATGTGGAGTGTGGAGGCGGTCAGGTGGCGGGCCGTGGTCTCCGGCGGCCGCCCTGGCGCCGCTCTGCTCCCTCTCCAGGAGTTGTGTTTTGTTAAACTGCAGTACTCTTGTCTGTACTGCCTGGACGCTTACTGCGTTGCAGACATTTTAAACCAAGAATGTTTTCATTTCGATTTTTAATGGTTTTTGCTGTTTATTCCTAAATTTGTATAGAATTTTTTTGTTAATTTCATGAGAAACAAACAAAAAAAAAACATGTATATATTAAATGTGGAGTGTGGAGGCGGTCAGGTGGCGGGCCGTGGTCTCCGGCGGCCGCCCTGGCGCCGCTCTGCTCCCTCTCCAGGAGTTGTGTTTTGTTAAACTGCAGTACTCTTGTCTGTACTGCCTGGACGCTTACTGCGTTGCAGACATTTTAAACCAAGAATGTTTTCATTTCGATTTTTTAATGGTTTTTGCTGTTTATTCCTAAATTTGTATAGAATTTTTTTGTTAATTTCATGAGAAACAAAAAAAAAAAAAAAAACATGTATATATTAAATGTGGAGTGTGGAGGCGGTCAGGTGGCGGGCCGTGGTCTCCGGCGGCCGCCCTGGCGCCGCTCTGCTCCCTCTCCAGGAGTTGTGTTTTGTTAAACTGCAGTACTCTTGTCTGTACTGCCTGGACGCTTACTGCGTTGCAGACATTTTAAACCAAGAATGTTTTCATTTCGATTTTTTAATGGTTTTTGCTGTTTATTCCTAAATTTGTATAGAATTTTTTTGTTAATTTCATGAGAAACAAACAAAAAAAAAAAAACATGTATATATTAAATGTGGAGTGTGGAGGCGGTCAGGTGGCGGGCCGTGGTCTCCGGCGGCCGCCCTGGCGCCGCTCTGCTCCCTCTCCAGGAGTTGTGTTTTGTTAAACTGCAGTACTCTTGTCTGTACTGCCTGGACGCTTACTGCGTTGCAGACATTTTAAACCAAGAATGTTTTCATTTCGATTTTTTAATGGTTTTTGCTGTTTATTCCTAAATTTGTATAGAATTTTTTTGTTAATTTCATGAGAAACAAAAAAAAAAAAAAACATGTATATATTAAATGTGGAGTGTGGAGGCGGTCAGGTGGCGGGCCGTGGTCTCCGGCGGCCGCCCTGGCGCCGCTCTGCTCCCTCTCCAGGAGTTGTGTTTTGTTAAACTGCAGTACTCTTGTCTGTACTGCCTGGACGCTTACTGCGTTGCAGACATTTTAAACCAAGAATGTTTTCATTTCGATTTTTTAATGGTTTTTGCTGTTTATTCCTAAATTTGTATAGAATTTTTTTGTTAATTTCATGAGAAACAAACAAAAAAAAAAACATGTATATATTAAATGTGGAGTGTGGAGGCGGTCAGGTGGCGGGCCGTGGTCTCCGGCGGCCGCCCTGGCGCCGCTCTGCTCCCTCTCCAGGAGTTGTGTTTTGTTAAACTGCAGTACTCTTGTCTGTACTGCCTGGACGCTTACTGCGTTGCAGACATTTTAAACCAAGAATGTTTTCATTTCGATTTTTTAATGGTTTTTGCTGTTTATTCCTAAATTTGTATAGAATTTTTTTGTTAATTTCATGAGAAACAAACAAAAAAAAAAAAACATGTATATATTAAATGTGGAGTGTGGAGGCGGTCAGGTGGCGGGCCGTGGTCTCCGGCGGCCGCCCTGGCGCCGCTCTGCTCCCTCTCCAGGAGTTGTGTTTTGTTAAACTGCAGTACTCTTGTCTGTACTGCCTGGACGCTTACTGCGTTGCAGACATTTTAAACCAAGAATGTTTTCATTTCGATTTTTTAATGGTTTTTGCTGTTTATTCCTAAATTTGTATAGAATTTTTTTGTTAATTTCATGAGAAACAAACAAAAAAAAAAAAAAACATGTATATATTAAATGTGGAGTGTGGAGGCGGTCAGGTGGCGGGCCGTGGTCTCCGGCGGCCGCCCTGGCGCCGCTCTGCTCCCTCTCCAGGAGTTGTGTTTTGTTAAACTGCAGTACTCTTGTCTGTACTGCCTGGACGCTTACTGCGTTGCAGACATTTTAAACCAAGAATGTTTTCATTTCGATTTTTTAATGGTTTTTGCTGTTTATTCCTAAATTTGTATAGAATTTTTTTGTTAATTTCATGAGAAACAAACAAAAAAAAAACATGTATATATTAAATGTGGAGTGTGGAGGCGGTCAGGTGGCGGGCCGTGGTCTCCGGCGGCCGCCCTGGCGCCGCTCTGCTCCCTCTCCAGGAGTTGTGTTTTGTTAAACTGCAGTACTCTTGTCTGTACTGCCTGGACGCTTACTGCGTTGCAGACATTTTAAACCAAGAATGTTTTCATTTCGATTTTTTAATGGTTTTTGCTGTTTATTCCTAAATTTGTATAGAATTTTTTTGTTAATTTCATGAGAAACAAACAAAAAAAAAAACATGTATATATTAAATGTGGAGTGTGGAGGCGGTCAGGTGGCGGGCCGTGGTCTCCGGCGGCCGCCCTGGCGCCGCTCTGCTCCCTCTCCAGGAGTTGTGTTTTGTTAAACTGCAGTACTCTTGTCTGTACTGCCTGGACGCTTACTGCGTTGCAGACATTTTAAACCAAGAATGTTTTCATTTCGATTTTTTAATGGTTTTTGCTGTTTATTCCTAAATTTGTATAGAATTTTTTTGTTAATTTCATGAGAAACAAACAAAAAAAAAAACATGTATATATTAAATGTGGAGTGTGGAGGCGGTCAGGTGGCGGGCCGTGGTCTCCGGCGGCCGCCCTGGCGCCGCGATGCTCCCTCTCCAGGAGTTGTGTTTTGTTAAACTGCAGTACTCTTGTCTGTACTGCCTGGACGCTTACTGCGTTGCAGACATTTTAAACCAAGAATGTTTTCATTTCGATTTTTTAATGGTTTTTGCTGTTTATTCCTAAATTTGTATAGAATTTTTTTGTTAATTTCATGAGAAACAAACAAAAAAAAACATGTATATATTAAATGTGGAGTGTGGAGGCGGTCAGGTGGCGGGCCGTGGTCTCCGGCGGCCGTCCTGGCGCCGCTCTGCTCCCTCTCCAGGAGTTGTGTTTTGTTAAACTGCAGTACTCTTGTCTGTACTGCCTGGACGCTTACTGCGTTGCAGACATTTTAAACCAAGAATGTTTTCATTTCGATTTTTTAATGGTTTTTGCTGTTTATTCCTAAATTTGTATAGAATTTTTTTGTTAATTTCATGAGAAACAAACAAAAAAAAACATGTATATATTAAATGTGGAGTGTGGAGGCGGTCAGGTGGCGGGCCGTGGTCTCCGGCGGCCGCCCTGGCGCCGCTCTGCTCCCTCTCCAGGAGTTGTGTTTTGTTAAACTGCAGTACTCTTGTCTGTACTGCCTGGACGCTTACTGCGTTGCAGACATTTTAAACCAAGAATGTTTTCATTTCGATTTTTTAATGGTTTTTGCTGTTTATTCCTAAATTTGTATAGAATTTTTTTGTTAATTTCATGAGAAACAAACAAAAAAAAAACATGTATATATTAAATGTGGAGTGTGGAGGCGGTCAGGTGGCGGGCCGTGGTCTCCGGCGGCCGCCCTGGCGCCGCTCTGCTCCCTCTCCAGGAGTTGTGTTTTGTTAAACTGCAGTACTCTTGTCTGTACTGCCTGGACGCTTACTGCGTTGCAGACATTTTAAACCAAGAATGTTTTCATTTCGATTTTTTAATGGTTTTTGCTGTTTATTCCTAAATTTGTATAGAATTTTTTTGTTAATTTCATGAGAAACAAACAAAAAAAAAAAACATGTATATATTAAATGTGGAGTGTGGAGGCGGTCAGGTGGCGGGCCGTGGTCTCCGGCGGCCGCCCTGGCGCCGCTCTGCTCCCTCTCCAGGAGTTGTGTTTTGTTAAACTGCAGTACTCTTGTCTGTACTGCCTGGACGCTTACTGCGTTGCAGACATTTTAAACCAAGAATGTTTTCATTTCGATTTTTTAATGGTTTTTGCTGTTTATTCCTAAATTTGTATAGAATTTTTTTGTTAATTTCATGAGAAACAAACAAAAAAAAAAACATGTATATATTAAATGTGGAGTGTGGAGGCGGTCAGGTGGCGGGCCGTGGTCTCCGGCGGCCGCCCTGGCGCCGCTCTGCTCCCTCTCCAGGAGTTGTGTTTTGTTAAACTGCAGTACTCTTGTCTGTACTGCCTGGACGCTTACTGCGTTGCAGACATTTTAAACCAAGAATGTTTTCATTTCGATTTTTTAATGGTTTTTGCTGTTTATTCCTAAATTTGTATAGAATTTTTTTGTTAATTTCATGAGAAACAAACAAAAAAAAAAAACATGTATATATTAAATGTGGAGTGTGGAGGCGGTCAGGTGGCGGGCCGTGGTCTCCGGCGGCCGCCCTGGCGCCGCTCTGCTCCCTCTCCAGGAGTTGTGTTTTGTTAAACTGCAGTACTCTTGTCTGTACTGCCTGGACGCTTACTGCGTTGCAGACATTTTAAACCAAGAATGTTTTCATTTCGATTTTTTAATGGTTTTTGCTGTTTATTCCTAAATTTGTATAGAATTTTTTTGTTAATTTCATGAGAAACAAACAAAAAAAAAAACATGTATATATTAAATGTGGAGTGTGGAGGCGGTCAGGTGGCGGGCCGTGGTCTCCGGCGGCCGCCCTGGCGCCGCTCTGCTCCCTCTCCAGGAGTTGTGTTTTGTTAAACTGCAGTACTCTTGTCTGTACTGCCTGGACGCTTACTGCGTTGCAGACATTTTAAACCAAGAATGTTTTCATTTCGATTTTTTAATGGTTTTTGCTGTTTATTCCTAAATTTGTATAGAATTTTTTTGTTAATTTCATGAGAAACAAACAAAAAAAAAAAAACATGTATATATTAAATGTGGAGTGTGGAGGCGGTCAGGTGGCGGGCCGTGGTCTCCGGCGGCCGCCCTGGCGCCGCTCTGCTCCCTCTCCAGGAGTTGTGTTTTGTTAAACTGCAGTACTCTTGTCTGTACTGCCTGGACGCTTACTGCGTTGCAGACATTTTAAACCAAGAATGTTTTCATTTCGATTTTTTAATGGTTTTTGCTGTTTATTCCTAAATTTGTATAGAATTTTTTTGTTAATTTCATGAGAAACAAACAAAAAAAAAAAAACATGTATATATTAAATGTGGAGTGTGGAGGCGGTCAGGTGGCGGGCCGTGGTCTCCGGCGGCCGCCCTGGCGCCGCTCTGCTCCCTCTCCAGGAGTTGTGTTTTGTTAAACTGCAGTACTCTTGTCTGTACTGCCTGGACGCTTACTGCGTTGCAGACATTTTAAACCAAGAATGTTTTCATTTCGATTTTTTAATGGTTTTTGCTGTTTATTCCTAAATTTGTATAGAATTTTTTTGTTAATTTCATGTGAAACAAACAAAAAAAAAACATGTATATATTAAATGTGGAGTGTGGAGGCGGTCAGGTGGCGGGCCGTGGTCTCCGGCGGCCGCCCTGGCGCCGCTCTGCTCCCTCTCCAGGAGTTGTGTTTTGTTAAACTGCAGTACTCTTGTCTGTACTGCCTGGACGCTTACTGCGTTGCAGACATTTTAAACCAAGAATGTTTTCATTTCGATTTTTTAATGGTTTTTGCTGTTTATTCCTAAATTTGTATAGAATTTTTTTGTTAATTTCATGTGAAACAAACAAAAAAAAACATGTATATATTAAATGTGGAGTGTGGAGGCGGTCAGGTGGCGGGCCGTGGTCTCCGGCGGCCGCCCTGGCGCCGCTCTGCTCCCTCTCCAGGAGTTGTGTTTTGTTAAACTGCAGTACTCTTGTCTGTACTGCCTGGACGCTTACTGCGTTGCAGACATTTTAAACCAAGAATGTTTTCATTTCGATTTTTTAATGGTTTTTGCTGTTTATTCCTAAATTTGTATAGAATTTTTTTGTTAATTTCATGAGAAACAAACAAAAAAAAAAAACATGTATATATTAAATGTGGAGTGTGGAGGCGGTCAGGTGGCGGGCCGTGGTCTCCGGCGGCCGCCCTGGCGCCGCTCTGCTCCCTCTCCAGGAGTTGTGTTTTGTTAAACTGCAGTACTCTTGTCTGTACTGCCTGGACGCTTACTGCGTTGCAGACATTTTAAACCAAGAATGTTTTCATTTCGATTTTTTAATGGTTTTTGCTGTTTATTCCTAAATTTGTATAGAATTTTTTTGTTAATTTCATGAGAAACAAACAAAAAAAAAAACATGTATATATTAAATGTGGAGTGTGGAGGCGGTCAGGTGGCGGGCCGTGGTCTCCGGCGGCCGCCCTGGCGCCGCTCTGCTCCCTCTCCAGGAGTTGTGTTTTGTTAAACTGCAGTACTCTTGTCTGTACTGCCTGGACGCTTACTGCGTTGCAGACATTTTAAACCAAGAATGTTTTCATTTCGATTTTTTAATGGTTTTTGCTGTTTATTCCTAAATTTGTATAGAATTTTTTTGTTAATTTCATGAGAAACAAACAAAAAAAAAACATGTATATATTAAATGTGGAGTGTGGAGGCGGTCAGGTGGCGGGCCGTGGTCTCCGGCGGCCGCCCTGGCGCCGCTCTGCTCCCTCTCCAGGAGTTGTGTTTTGTTAAACTGCAGTACTCTTGTCTGTACTGCCTGGACGCTTACTGCGTTGCAGACATTTTAAACCAAGAATGTTTTCATTTCGATTTTTTAATGGTTTTTGCTGTTTATTCCTAAATTTGTATAGAATTTTTTTGTTAATTTCATGTGAAACAAACAAAAAAAAACATGTATATATTAAATGTGGAGTGTGGAGGCGGTCAGGTGGCGGGCCGTGGTCTCCGGCGGCCGCCCTGGCGCCGCTCTGCTCCCTCTCCAGGAGTTGTGTTTTGTTAAACTGCAGTACTCTTGTCTGTACTGCCTGGACGCTTACTGCGTTGCAGACATTTTAAACCAAGAATGTTTTCATTTCGATTTTTTAATGGTTTTTGCTGTTTATTCCTAAATTTGTATAGAATTTTTTTGTTAATTTCATGAGAAACAAACAAAAAAAAAAAAACATGTATATATTAAATGTGGAGTGTGGAGGCGGTCAGGTGGCGGGCCGTGGTCTCCGGCGGCCGCCCTGGCGCCGCTCTGCTCCCTCTCCAGGAGTTGTGTTTTGTTAAACTGCAGTACTCTTGTCTGTACTGCCTGGACGCTTACTGCGTTGCAGACATTTTAAACCAAGAATGTTTTCATTTCGATTTTTTAATGGTTTTTGCTGTTTATTCCTAAATTTGTATAGAATTTTTTTGTTAATTTCATGAGAAACAAACAAAAAAAAAAAAAACATGTATATATTAAATGTGGAGTGTGGAGGCGGTCAGGTGGCGGGCCGTGGTCTCCGGCGGCCGCCCTGGCGCCGCTCTGCTCCCTCTCCAGGAGTTGTGTTTTGTTAAACTGCAGTACTCTTGTCTGTACTGCCTGGACGCTTACTGCGTTGCAGACATTTTAAACCAAGAATGTTTTCATTTCGATTTTTTAATGGTTTTTGCTGTTTATTCCTAAATTTGTATAGAATTTTTTTGTTAATTTCATGAGAAACAAACAAAAAAAAAAAACATGTATATATTAAATGTGGAGTGTGGAGGCGGTCAGGTGGCGGGCCGTGGTCTCCGGCGGCCGCCCTGGCGCCGCTCTGCTCCCTCTCCAGGAGTTGTGTTTTGTTAAACTGCAGTACTCTTGTCTGTACTGCCTGGACGCTTACTGCGTTGCAGACATTTTAAACCAAGAATGTTTTCATTTCGATTTTTTAATGGTTTTTGCTGTTTATTCCTAAATTTGTATAGAATTTTTTTGTTAATTTCATGAGAAACAAACAAAAAAAAAAAACATGTATATATTAAATGTGGAGTGTGGAGGCGGTCAGGTGGCGGGCCGTGGTCTCCGGCGGCCGCCCTGGCGCCGCTCTGCTCCCTCTCCAGGAGTTGTGTTTTGTTAAACTGCAGTACTCTTGTCTGTACTGCCTGGACGCTTACTGCGTTGCAGACATTTTAAACCAAGAATGTTTTCATTTCGATTTTTTAATGGTTTTTGCTGTTTATTCCTAAATTTGTATAGAATTTTTTTGTTAATTTCATGTGAAACAAACAAAAAAAAACATGTATATATTAAATGTGGAGTGTGGAGGCGGTCAGGTGGCGGGCCGTGGTCTCCGGCGGCCGCCCTGGCGCCGCTCTGCTCCCTCTCCAGGAGTTGTGTTTTGTTAAACTGCAGTACTCTTGTCTGTACTGCCTGGACGCTTACTGCGTTGCAGACATTTTAAACCAAGAATGTTTTCATTTCGATTTTTTAATGGTTTTTGCTGTTTATTCCTAAATTTGTATAGAATTTTTTTGTTAATTTCATGAGAAACAAACAAAAAAAAAAAAACATGTATATATTAAATGTGGAGTGTGGAGGCGGTCAGGTGGCGGGCCGTGGTCTCCGGCGGCCGCCCTGGCGCCGCTTTGCTCCCTCTCCAGGAGTTGTGTTTTGTTAAACTGCAGTACTCTTGTCTGTACTGCCTGGACGCTTACTGCGTTGCAGACATTTTAAACCAAGAATGTTTTCATTTCGATTTTTTAATGGTTTTTGCTGTTTATTCCTAAATTTGTATAGAATTTTTTTGTTAATTTCATGAGAAACAAACAAAAAAAAAAAACATGTATATATTAAATGTGGAGTGTGGAGGCGGTCAGGTGGCGGGCCGTGGTCTCCGGCGGCCGCCCTGGCGCCGCTCTGCTCCCTCTCCAGGAGTTGTGTTTTGTTAAACTGCAGTACTCTTGTCTGTACTGCCTGGACGCTTACTGCGTTGCAGACATTTTAAACCAAGAATGTTTTCATTTCGATTTTTTAATGGTTTTTGCTGTTTATTCCTAAATTTGTATAGAATTTTTTTGTTAATTTCATGAGAAACAAACAAAAAAAAAAAACATGTATATATTAAATGTGGAGTGTGGAGGCGGTCAGGTGGCGGGCCGTGGTCTCCGGCGGCCGCCCTGGCGCCGCTCTGCTCCCTCTCCAGGAGTTGTGTTTTGTTAAACTGCAGTACTCTTGTCTGTACTGCCTGGACGCTTACTGCGTTGCAGACATTTTAAACCAAGAATGTTTTCATTTCGATTTTTTAATGGTTTTTGCTGTTTATTCCTAAATTTGTATAGAATTTTTTTGTTAATTTCATGAGAAACAAACAAAAAAAAAAAAACATGTATATATTAAATGTGGAGTGTGGAGGCGGTCAGGTGGCGGGCCGTGGTCTCCGGCGGCCGCCCTGGCGCCGCTCTGCTCCCTCTCCAGGAGTTGTGTTTTGTTAAACTGCAGTACTCTTGTCTGTACTGCCTGGACGC
This sequence comes from Locusta migratoria, assembly GCA_026315105.1. Taxonomy (NCBI): domain Eukaryota; kingdom Metazoa; phylum Arthropoda; class Insecta; order Orthoptera; family Acrididae; genus Locusta; species Locusta migratoria. Next base: position 140,392 of record JAOYRU010002311.1, on the reverse strand, counting down.
TTACTGCGTTGCAGACATTTTAAACCAAGAATGTTTTCATTTCGATTTTTTAATGGTTTTTGCTGTTTATTCCTAAATTTGTATAGAATTTTTTTGTTAATTTCATGAGAAACAAACCAAAAAAAAAAACATGTATATATTAAATGTGGAGTGTGGAGGCGGTCAGGTGGCGGGCCGTGGTCTCCGGCGGCCGCCCTGGCGCCGCTCTGCTCCCTCTCCAGGAGTTGTGTTTTGTTAAACTGCAGTACTCTTGTCTGTACTGCCTGGACGCTTACTGCGTTGCAGACATTTTAAACCAAGAATGTTTTCATTTCGATTTTTTAATGGTTTTTGCTGTTTATTCCTAAATTTGTATAGAATTTTTTTGTTAATTTCATGAGAAACAAACAAAAAAAAAAAAACATGTATATATTAAATGTGGAGTGTGGAGGCGGTCAGGTGGCGGGCCGTGGTCTCCGGCGGCCGCCCTGGCGCCGCTCTGCTCCCTCTCCAGGAGTTGTGTTTTGTTAAACTGCAGTACTCTTGTCTGTACTGCCTGGACGCTTACTGCGTTGCAGACATTTTAAACCAAGAATGTTTTCATTTCGATTTTTTAATGGTTTTTGCTGTTTATTCCTAAATTTGTATAGAATTTTTTTGTTAATTTCATGAGAAACAAACAAAAAAAAAAAAACATGTATATATTAAATGTGGAGTGTGGAGGCGGTCAGGTGGCGGGCCGTGGTCTCCGGCGGCCGCCCTGGCGCCGCTCTGCTCCCTCTCCAGGAGTTGTGTTTTGTTAAACTGCAGTACTCTTGTCTGTACTGCCTGGACGCTTACTGCGTTGCAGACATTTTAAACCAAGAATGTTTTCATTTCGATTTTTTAATGGTTTTTGCTGTTTATTCCTAAATTTGTATAGAATTTTTTTGTTAATTTCATGAGAAACAAACAAAAAAAAAAAAACATGTATATATTAAATGTGGAGTGTGGAGGCGGTCAGGTGGCGGGCCGTGGTCTCCGGCGGCCGCCCTGGCGCCGCTCTGCTCCCTCTCCAGGAGTTGTGTTTTGTTAAACTGCAGTACTCTTGTCTGTACTGCCTGGACGCTTACTGCGTTGCAGACATTTTAAACCAAGAATGTTTTCATTTCGATTTTTTAATGGTTTTTGCTGTTTATTCCTAAATTTGTATAGAATTTTTTTGTTAATTTCATGAGAAACAAACAAAAAAAAAAACATGTATATATTAAATGTGGAGTGTGGAGGCGGTCAGGTGGCGGGCCGTGGTCTCCGGCGGCCGCCCTGGCGCCGCTCTGCTCCCTCTCCAGGAGTTGTGTTTTGTTAAACTGCAGTACTCTTGTCTGTACTGCCTGGACGCTTACTGCGTTGCAGACATTTTAAACCAAGAATGTTTTCATTTCGATTTTTTAATGGTTTTTGCTGTTTATTCCTAAATTTGTATAGAATTTTTTTGTTAATTTCATGAGAAACAAACAAAAAAAAAAACATGTATATATTAAATGTGGAGTGTGGAGGCGGTCAGGTGGCGGGCCGTGGTCTCCGGCGGCCGCCCTGGCGCCGCTCTGCTCCCTCTCCAGGAGTTGTGTTTTGTTAAACTGCAGTACTCTTGTCTGTACTGCCTGGACGCTTACTGCGTTGCAGACATTTTAAACCAAGAATGTTTTCATTTCGATTTTTTAATGGTTTTTGCTGTTTATTCCTAAATTTGTATAGAATTTTTTTGTTAATTTCATGAGAAACAAACAAAAAAAAAACATGTATATATTAAATGTGGAGTGTGGAGGCGGTCAGGTGGCGGGCCGTGGTCTCCGGCGGCCGCCCTGGCGCCGCTCTGCTCCCTCTCCAGGAGTTGTGTTTTGTTAAACTGCAGTACTCTTGTCTGTACTGCCTGGACGCTTACTGCGTTGCAGACATTTTAAACCAAGAATGTTTTCATTTCGATTTTTTAATGGTTTTTGCTGTTTATTCCTAAATTTGTATAGAATTTTTTTGTTAATTTCATGAGAAACAAACAAAAAAAAAAAAACATGTATATATTAAATGTGGAGTGTGGAGGCGGTCAGGTGGCGGGCCGTGGTCTCCGGCGGCCGCCCTGGCGCCGCTCTGCTCCCTCTCCAGGAGTTGTGTTTTGTTAAACTGCAGTACTCTTGTCTGTACTGCCTGGACGCTTACTGCGTTGCAGACATTTTAAACCAAGAATGTTTTCATTTCGATTTTTTAATGGTTTTTGCTGTTTATTCCTAAATTTGTATAGAATTTTTTTGTTAATTTCATGAGAAACAAACAAAAAAAAAAAACATGTATATATTAAATGTGGAGTGTGGAGGCGGTCAGGTGGCGGGCCGTGGTCTCCGGCGGCCGCCCTGGCGCCGCTCTGCTCCCTCTCCAGGAGTTGTGTTTTGTTAAACTGCAGTACTCTTGTCTGTACTGCCTGGACGCTTACTGCGTTGCAGACATTTTAAACCAAGAATGTTTTCATTTCGATTTTTTAATGGTTTTTGCTGTTTATTCCTAAATTTGTATAGAATTTTTTTGTTAATTTCATGAGAAACAAACAAAAAAAAAACATGTATATATTAAATGTGGAGTGTGGAGGCGGTCAGGTGGCGGGCCGTGGTCTCCGGCGGCCGCCCTGGCGCCGCTCTGCTCCCTCTCCAGGAGTTGTGTTTTGTTAAACTGCAGTACTCTTGTCTGTACTGCCTGGACGCTTACTGCGTTGCAGACATTTTAAACCAAGAATGTTTTCATTTCGATTTTTTAATGGTTTTTGCTGTTTATTCCTAAATTTGTATAGAATTTTTTTGTTAATTTCATGAGAAACAAACAAAAAAAAACATGTATATATTAAATGTGGAGTGTGGAGGCGGTCAGGTGGCGGGCCGTGGTCTCCGGCGGCCGCCCTGGCGCCGCTCTGCTCCCTCTCCAGGAGTTGTGTTTTGTTAAACTGCAGTACTCTTGTCTGTACTGCCTGGACGCTTACTGCGTTGCAGACATTTTAAACCAAGAATGTTTTCATTTCGATTTTTTAATGGTTTTTGCTGTTTATTCCTAAATTTGTATAGAATTTTTTTGTTAATTTCATGAGAAACAAACAAAAAAAAAACATGTATATATTAAATGTGGAGTGTGGAGGCGGTCAGGTGGCGGGCCGTGGTCTCCGGCGGCCGCCCTGGCGCCGCTCTGCTCCCTCTCCAGGAGTTGTGTTTTGTTAAACTGCAGTACTCTTGTCTGTACTGCCTGGACGCTTACTGCGTTGCAGACATTTTAAACCAAGAATGTTTTCATTTCGATTTTTTAATGGTTTTTGCTGTTTATTCCTAAATTTGTATAGAATTTTTTTGTTAATTTCATGAGAAACAAACAAAAAAAAACATGTATATATTAAATGTGGAGTGTGGAGGCGGTCAGGTGGCGGGCCGTGGTCTCCGGCGGCCGCCCTGGCGCCGCTCTGCTCCCTCTCCAGGAGTTGTGTTTTGTTAAACTGCAGTACTCTTGTCTGTACTGCCTGGACGCTTACTGCGTTGCAGACATTTTAAACCAAGAATGTTTTCATTTCGATTTTTTAATGGTTTTTGCTGTTTATTCCTAAATTTGTATAGAATTTTTTTGTTAATTTCATGAGAAACAAACAAAAAAAAAACATGTATATATTAAATGTGGAGTGTGGAGGCGGTCAGGTGGCGGGCCGTGGTCTCCGGCGGCCGCCCTGGCGCCGCTCTGCTCCCTCTCCAGGAGTTGTGTTTTGTTAAACTGCAGTACTCTTGTCTGTACTGCCTGGACGCTTACTGCGTTGCAGACATTTTAAACCAAGAATGTTTTCATTTCGATTTTTTAATGGTTTTTGCTGTTTATTCCTAAATTTGTATAGAATTTTTTTGTTAATTTCATGAGAAACAAACAAAAAAAAAAAAACATGTATATATTAAATGTGGAGTGTGGAGGCGGTCAGGTGGCGGGCCGTGGTCTCCGGCGGCCGCCCTGGCGCCGCTCTGCTCCCTCTCCAGGAGTTGTGTTTTGTTAAACTGCAGTACTCTTGTCTGTACTGCCTGGACGCTTACTGCGTTGCAGACATTTTAAACCAAGAATGTTTTCATTTCGATTTTTTAATGGTTTTTGCTGTTTATTCCTAAATTTGTATAGAATTTTTTTGTTAATTTCATGAGAAACAAAAAAAAAAAAAAAAAAAAAAAAAAAAAAAAAAAAAAACATGTATATATTAAATGTGGAGTGTGGAGGCGGTCAGGTGGCGGGCCGTGGTCTCCGGCGGCCGCCCTGGCGCCGCTCTGCTCCCTCTCCAGGAGTTGTGTTTTGTTAAACTGCAGTACTCTTGTCTGTACTGCCTGGACGCTTACTGCGTTGCAGACATTTTAAACCAAGAATGTTTTCATTTCGATTTTTTAATGGTTTTTGCTGTTTATTCCTAAATTTGTATAGAATTTTTTTGTTAATTTCATGAGAAACAAACAAAAAAAAAACATGTATATATTAAATGTGGAGTGTGGAGGCGGTCAGGTGGCGGGCCGTGGTCTCCGGCGGCCGCCCTGGCGCCGCTCTGCTCCCTCTCCAGGAGTTGTGTTTTGTTAAACTGCAGTACTCTTGTCTGTACTGCCTGGACGCTTACTGCGTTGCAGACATTTTAAACCAAGAATGTTTTCATTTCGATTTTTTAATGGTTTTTGCTGTTTATTCCTAAATTTGTATAGAATTTTTTTGTTAATTTCATGAGAAACAAACAAAAAAAAACATGTATATATTAAATGTGGAGTGTGGAGGCGGTCAGGTGGCGGGCCGTGGTCTCCGGCGGCCGCCCTGGCGCCGCTCTGCTCCCTCTCCAGGAGTTGTGTTTTGTTAAACTGCAGTACTCTTGTCTGTACTGCCTGGACGCTTACTGCGTTGCAGACATTTTAAACCAAGAATGTTTTCATTTCGATTTTTTAATGGTTTTTGCTGTTTATTCCTAAATTTGTATAGAATTTTTTTGTTAATTTCATGAGAAACAAACAAAAAAAAAAAAACATGTATATATTAAATGTGGAGTGTGGAGGCGGTCAGGTGGCGGGCCGTGGTCTCCGGCGGCCGCCCTGGCGCCGCTCTGCTCCCTCTCCAGGAGTTGTGTTTTGTTAAACTGCAGTACTCTTGTCTGTACTGCCTGGACGCTTACTGCGTTGCAGACATTTTAAACCAAGAATGTTTTCATTTCGATTTTTTAATGGTTTTTGCTGTTTATTCCTAAATTTGTATAGAATTTTTTTGTTAATTTCATGAGAAACAAACAAAAAAAAAAAAACATGTATATATTTAATGTGGAGTGTGGAGGCGGTCAGGTGGCGGGCCGTGGTCTCCGGCGGCCGCCCTGGCGCCGCTCTGCTCCCTCTCCAGGAGTTGTGTTTTGTTAAACTGCAGTACTCTTGTCTGTACTGCCTGGACGCTTACTGCGTTGCAGACATTTTAAACCAAGAATGTTTTCATTTCGATTTTTTAATGGTTTTTGCTGTTTATTCCTAAATTTGTATAGAATTTTTTTGTTAATTTCATGAGAAACAAACAAAAAAAAAAAAACATGTATATATTAAATGTGGAGTGTGGAGGCGGTCAGGTGGCGGGCCGTGGTCTCCGGCGGCCGCCCTGGCGCCGCTCTGCTCCCTCTCCAGGAGTTGTGTTTTGTTAAACTGCAGTACTCTTGTCTGTACTGCCTGGACGCTTACTGCGTTGCAGACATTTTAAACCAAGAATGTTTTCATTTCGATTTTTTAATGGTTTTTGCTGTTTATTCCTAAATTTGTATAGAATTTTTTTGTTAATTTCATGAGAAACAAACAAAAAAAAAACATGTATATATTAAATGTGGAGTGTGGAGGCGGTCAGGTGGCGGGCCGTGGTCTCCGGCGGCCGCCCTGGCGCCGCTCTGCTCCCTCTCCAGGAGTTGTGTTTTGTTAAACTGCAGTACTCTTGTCTGTACTGCCTGGACGCTTACTGCGTTGCAGACATTTTAAACCAAGAATGTTTTCATTTCGATTTTTTAATGGTTTTTGCTGTTTATTCCTAAATTTGTATAGAATTTTTTTGTTAATTTCATGAGAAACAAACAAAAAAAAAAAAACATGTATATATTAAATGTGGAGTGTGGAGGCGGTCAGGTGGCGGGCCGTGGTCTCCGGCGGCCGCCCTGGCGCCGCTCTGCTCCCTCTCCAGGAGTTGTGTTTTGTTAAACTGCAGTACTCTTGTCTGTACTGCCTGGACGCTTACTGCGTTGCAGACATTTTAAACCAAGAATGTTTTCATTTCGATTTTTTAATGGTTTTTGCTGTTTATTCCTAAATTTGTATAGAATTTTTTTGTTAATTTCATGAGAAACAAACAAAAAAAAAAAACATGTATATATTAAATGTGGAGTGTGGAGGCGGTCAGGTGGCGGGCCGTGGTCTCCGGCGGCCGCCCTGGCGCCGCTCTGCTCCCTCTCCAGGAGTTGTGTTTTGTTAAACTGCAGTACTCTTGTCTGTACTGCCTGGACGCTTACTGCGTTGCAGACATTTTAAACCAAGAATGTTTTCATTTCGATTTTTTAATGGTTTTTGCTGTTTATTCCTAAATTTGTATAGAATTTTTTTGTTAATTTCATGAGAAACAAACAAAAAAAAAAAACATGTATATATTAAATGTGGAGTGTGGAGGCGGTCAGGTGGCGGGCCGTGGTCTCCGGCGGCCGCCCTGGCGCCGCTCTGCTCCCTCTCCAGGAGTTGTGTTTTGTTAAACTGCAGTACTCTTGTCTGTACTGCCTGGACGCTTACTGCGTTGCAGACATTTTAAACCAAGAATGTTTTCATTTCGATTTTTTAATGGTTTTTGCTGTTTATTCCTAAATTTGTATAGAATTTTTTTGTTAATTTCATGAGAAACAAACAAAAAAAAAAAACATGTATATATTAAATGTGGAGTGTGGAGGCGGTCAGGTGGCGGGCCGTGGTCTCCGGCGGCCGCCCTGGCGCCGCTCTGCTCCCTCTCCAGGAGTTGTGTTTTGTTAAACTGCAGTACTCTTGTCTGTACTGCCTGGACGCTTACTGCGTTGCAGACATTTTAAACCAAGAATTTTTTCATTTCGATTTTTTAATGGTTTTTGCTGTTTATTCCTAAATTTGTATAGAATTTTTTTGTTAATTTCATGAGAAACAAACAAAAAAAAAACATGTATATATTAAATGTGGAGTGTGGAGGCGGTCAGGTGGCGGGCCGTGGTCTCCGGCGGCCGCCCTGGCGCCGCTCTGCTCCCTCTCCAGGAGTTGTGTTTTGTTAAACTGCAGTACTCTTGTCTGTACTGCCTGGACGCTTACTGCGTTGCAGACATTTTAAACCAAGAATGTTTTCATTTCGATTTTTTAATGGTTTTTGCTGTTTATTCCTAAATTTGTATAGAATTTTTTTGTTAATTTCATGAGAAACAAACAAAAAAAAAAACATGTATATATTAAATGTGGAGTGTGGAGGCGGTCAGGTGGCGGGCCGTGGTCTCCGGCGGCCGCCCTGGCGCCGCTCTGCTCCCTCTCCAGGAGTTGTGTTTTGTTAAACTGCAGTACTCTTGTCTGTACTGCCTGGACGCTTACTGCGTTGCAGACATTTTAAACCAAGAATGTTTTCATTTCGATTTTTTAATGGTTTTTGCTGTTTATTCCTAAATTTGTATAGAATTTTTTTGTTAATTTCATGAGAAACAAACAAAAAAAAACATGTATATATTAAATGTGGAGTGTGGAGGCGGTCAGGTGGCGGGCCGTGGTCTCCGGCGGCCGCCCTGGCGCCGCTCTGCTCCCTCTCCAGGAGTTGTGTTTTGTTAAACTGCAGTACTCTTGTCTGTACTGCCTGGACGCTTACTGCGTTGCAGACATTTTAAACCAAGAATGTTTTCATTTCGATTTTTTAATGGTTTTTTCTGTTTATTCCTAAATTTGTATAGAATTTTTTTGTTAATTTCATGAGAAACAAACAAAAAAAAAACATGTATATATTAAATGTGGAGTGTGGAGGCGGTCAGGTGGCGGGCCGTGGTCTCCGGCGGCCGCCCTGGCGCCGCTCTGCTCCCTCTCCAGGAGTTGTGTTTTGTTAAACTGCAGTACTCTTGTCTGTACTGCCTGGACGCTTACTGCGTTGCAGACATTTTAAACCAAGAATGTTTTCATTTCGATTTTTTAATGGTTTTTGCTGTTTATTCCTAAATTTGTATAGAATTTTTTTGTTAATTTCATGAGAAACAAACAAAAAAAAACATGTATATATTAAATGTGGAGTGTGGAGGCGGTCAGGTGGCGGGCCGTGGTCTCCGGCGGCCGCCCTGGCGCCGCTCTGCTCCCTCTCCAGGAGTTGTGTTTTGTTAAACTGCAGTACTCTTGTCTGTACTGCCTGGACGCTTACTGCGTTGCAGACATTTTAAACCAAGAATGTTTTCATTTCGATTTTTTAATGGTTTTTGCTGTTTATTCCTAAATTTGTATAGAATTTTTTTGTTAATTTCATGAGAAACAAACAAAAAAAAAAAAACATGTATATATTAAATGTGGAGTGTGGAGGCGGTCAGGTGGCGGGCCGTGGTCTCCGGCGGCCGCCCTGGCGCCGCTCTGCTCCCTCTCCAGGAGTTGTGTTTTGTTAAACTGCAGTACTCTTGTCTGTACTGCCTGGACGCTTACTGCGTTGCAGACATTTTAAACCAAGAATGTTTTCATTTCGATTTTTTAATGGTTTTTGCTGTTTATTCCTAAATTTGTATAGAATTTTTTTGTTAATTTCATGAGAAACAAAAAAAAAAAAAAAAAAAAAAACATGTATATATTAAATGTGGAGTGTGGAGGCGGTCAGGTGGCGGGCCGTGGTCTCCGGCGGCCGCCCTGGCGCCGCTTTCCTCCCTCTCCAGGAGTTGTGTTTTGTTAAACTGCAGTACTCTTGTCTGTACTGCCTGGACGCTTACTGCGTTGCAGACATTTTAAACCAAGAATGTTTTCATTTCGATTTTTTAATGGTTTTGCTGTTTATTCCTAAATTTGTATAGAATTTTTTTGTTAATTTCATGAGAAACAAACAAAAAAAAAAACATGTATATATTAAATGTGGAGTGTGGAGGCGGTCAGGTGGCGGGCCGTGGTCTCCGGCGGCCGCCCTGGCGCCGCTCTGCTCCCTCTCCAGGAGTTGTGTTTTGTTAAACTGCAGTACTCTTGTCTGTACTGCCTGGACGCTTACTGCGTTGCAGACATTTTAAACCAAGAATGTTTTCATTTCGATTTTTTAATGGTTTTTGCTGTTTATTCCTAAATTTGTATAGAATTTTTTTGTTAATTTCATGAGAAACAAACAAAAAAAAAAACATGTATATATTAAATGTGGAGTGTGGAGGCGGTCAGGTGGCGGGCCGTGGTCTCCGGCGGCCGCCCTGGCGCCGCTCTGCTCCCTCTCCAGGAGTTGTGTTTTGTTAAACTGCAGTACTCTTGTCTGTACTGCCTGGACGCTTACTGCGTTGCAGACATTTTAAACCAAGAATGTTTTCATTTCGATTTTTTAATGGTTTTTGCTGTTTATTCCTAAATTTGTATAGAATTTTTTTGTTAATTTCATGAGAAACAAACAAAAAAAAAAACATGTATATATTAAATGTGGAGTGTGGAGGCGGTCAGGTGGCGGGCCGTGGTCTCCGGCGGCCGCCCTGGCGCCGCTCTGCTCCCTCTCCAGGAGTTGTGTTTTGTTAAACTGCAGTACTCTTGTCTGTACTGCCTGGACGCTTACTGCGTTGCAGACATTTTAAACCAAGAATGTTTTCATTTCGATTTTTTAATGGTTTTTGCTGTTTATTCCTAAATTTGTATAGAATTTTTTTGTTAATTTCATGAGAAACAAACAAAAAAAAAAAACATGTATATATTAAATGTGGAGTGTGGAGGCGGTCAGGTGGCGGGCCGTGGTCTCCGGCGGCCGCCCTGGCGCCGCTCTGCTCCCTCTCCAGGAGTTGTGTTTTGTTAAACTGCAGTACTCTTGTCTGTACTGCCTGGACGCTTACTGCGTTGCAGACATTTTAAACCAAGAATGTTTTCATTTCGATTTTTTAATGGTTTTGCTGTTTATTCCTAAATTTGTATAGAATTTTTTTGTTAATTTCATGAGAAACAAACAAAAAAAAAACATGTATATATTAAATGTGGAGTGTGGAGGCGGTCAGGTGGCGGGCCGTGGTCTCCGGCGGCCGCCCTGGCGCCGCTCTGCTCCCTCTCCAGGAGTTGTGTTTTGTTAAACTGCAGTACTCTTGTCTGTACTGCCTGGACGCTTACTGCGTTGCAGACATTTTAAACCAAGAATGTTTTCATTTCGATTTTTTAATGGTTTTTGCTGTTTATTCCTAAATTTGTATAGAATTTTTTTGTTAATTTCATGAGAAACAAACAAAAAAAAAACATGTATATATTAAATGTGGAGTGTGGAGGCGGTCAGGTGGCGGGCCGTGGTCTCCGGCGGCCGCCCTGGCGCCGCTTTCCTCCCTCTCCAGGAGTTGTGTTTTGTTAAACTGCAGTACTCTTGTCTGTACTGCCTGGACGCTTACTGCGTTGCAGACATTTTAAACCAAGAATGTTTTCATTTCGATTTTTTAATGGTTTTGCTGTTTATTCCTAAATTTGTATAGAATTTTTTTGTTAATTTCATGAGAAACAAACAAAAAAAAAACATGTATATATTAAATGTGGAGTGTGGAGGCGGTCAGGTGGCGGGCCGTGGTCTCCGGCGGCCGCCCTGGCGCCGCTCTGCTCCCTCTCCAGGAGTTGTGTTTTGTTAAACTGCAGTACTCTTGTCTGTACTGCCTGGACGCTTACTGCGTTGCAGACATTTTAAACCAAGAATGTTTTCATTTCGATTTTTTAATGGTTTTTGCTGTTTATTCCTAAATTTGTATAGAATTTTTTTGTTAATTTCATGAGAAACAAACAAAAAAAAAAAACATGTATATATTAAATGTGGAGTGTGGAGGCGGTCAGGTGGCGGGCCGTGGTCTCCGGCGGCCGCCCTGGCGCCGCTCTGCTCCCTCTCCAGGAGTTGTGTTTTGTTAAACTGCAGTACTCTTGTCTGTACTGCCTGGACGCTTACTGCGTTGCAGACATTTTAAACCAAGAATGTTTTCATTTCGATTTTTTAATGGTTTTTGCTGTTTATTCCTAAATTTGTATAGAATTTTTTTGTTAATTTCATGAGAAACAAACAAAAAAAAAACATGTATATATTAAATGTGGAGTGTGGAGGCGGTCAGGTGGCGGGCCGTGGTCTCCGGCGGCCGCCCTGGCGCCGCTCTGCTCCCTCTCCAGGAGTTGTGTTTTGTTAAACTGCAGTACTCTTGTCTGTACTGCCTGGACGCTTACTGCGTTGCAGACATTTTAAACCAAGAATGTTTTCATTTCGATTTTTTAATGGTTTTTGCTGTTTATTCCTAAATTTGTATAGAATTTTTTTGTTAATTTCATGAGAAACAAACAAAAAAAAAACATGTATATATTAAATGTGGAGTGTGGAGGCGGTCAGGTGGCGGGCCGTGGTCTCCGGCGGCCGCCCTGGCGCCGCTCTGCTCCCTCTCCAGGAGTTGTGTTTTGTTAAACTGCAGTACTCTTGTCTGTACTGCCTGGACGCTTACTGCGTTGCAGACATTTTAAACCAAGAATGTTTTCATTTCGATTTTTTAATGGTTTTTGCTGTTTATTCCTAAATTTGTATAGAATTTTTTTGTTAATTTCATGAGAAACAAACAAAAAAAAAACATGTATATATTAAATGTGGAGTGTGGAGGCGGTCAGGTGGCGGGCCGTGGACTCCGGCGGCCGCCCTGGCGCAGCTCGGCTCCCTCTCCAGGAGTTGTGTTTTGTTAAACTGCAGTACTCTTGTCTGTACTGCCTGGACGCTTACTGCGTTGCAGACATTTTAAACCAAGAATGTTTTCATTTCGATTTTTTAATGGTTTTTGCTGTTTATTCCTAAATTTGTATAGAATTTTTTTGTTAATTTCATGAGAAACAAACAAAAAAAAAAAAACATGTATATATTAAATGTGGAGTGTGGAGGCGGTCAGGTGGCGGGCCGTGGTCTCCGGCGGCCGCCCTGGCGCCGCTCTGCTCCCTCTCCAGGAGTTGTGTTTTGTTAAACTGCAGTACTCTTGTCTGTACTGCCTGGACGCTTACTGCGTTGCAGACATTTTAAACCAAGAATGTTTTCATTTCGATTTTTTAATGGTTTTTGCTGTTTATTCCTAAATTTGTATAGAATTTTTTTGTTAATTTCATGAGAAACAAACAAAAAAAAAAAAAACATGTATATATTAAATGTGGAGTGTGGAGGCGGTCAGGTGGCGGGCCGTGGTCTCCGGCGGCCGCCCTGGCGCCGCTCTGCTCCCTCTCCAGGAGTTGTGTTTTGTTAAACTGCAGTACTCTTGTCTGTACTGCCTGGACGCTTACTGCGTTGCAGACATTTTAAACCAAGAATGTTTTCATTTCGATTTTTTAATGGTTTTTGCTGTTTATTCCTAAATTTGTATAGAATTTTTTTGTTAATTTCATGAGAAACAAAAAAAAAAAAAAAAAAAAAAAAAAAAAAAAAAAAAAAAAAAAAAAACATGTATATATTAAATGTGGAGTGTGGAGGCGGTCAGGTGGCGGGCCGTGGTCTCCGGCGGCCGCCCTGGCGCCGCTTTGCTCCCTCTCCAGGAGTTGTGTTTTGTTAAACTGCAGTACTCTTGTCTGTACTGCCTGGACGCTTACTGCGTTGCAGACATTTTAAACCAAGAATGTTTTCATTTCGATTTTTTAATGGTTTTTGCTGTTTATTCCTAAATTTGTATAGAATTTTTTTGTTAATTTCATGAGAAACAAACAAAAAAAAAACATGTATATATTAAATGTGGAGTGTGGAGGCGGTCAGGTGGCGGGCCGTGGTCTCCGGCGGCCGCCCTGGCGCCGCTCTGCTCCCTCTCCAGGAGTTGTGTTTTGTTAAACTGCAGTACTCTTGTCTGTACTGCCTGGACGCTTACTGCGTTGCAGACATTTTAAACCAAGAATGTTTTCATTTCGATTTTTTAATGGTTTTTGCTGTTTATTCCTAAATTTGTATAGAATTTTTTTGTTAATTTCATGAGAAACAAAAAAAAAAAAAAAAAAAAAAAAAAAAAAAAAAAAAAAAAAAACCTGTATATATTAAATGTGGAGTGTGGAGGCGGTCAGGTGGCGGGCCGTGGTCTCCGGCGGCCGCCCTGGCGCCGCTCTGCTCCCTCTCCAGGAGTTGTGTTTTGTTAAACTGCAGTACTCTTGTCTGTACTGCCTGGACGCTTACTGCGTTGCAGACATTTTAAACCAAGAATGTTTTCATTTCGATTTTTTAATGGTTTTTGCTGTTTATTCCTAAATTTGTATAGAATTTTTTTGTTAATTTCATGAGAAACAAACAAAAAAAAAAAAAACATGTATATATTAAATGTGGAGTGTGGAGGCGGTCAGGTGGCGGGCCGTGGTCTCCGGCGGCCGCCCTGGCGCCGCTCTGCTCCCTCTCCAGGAGTTGTGTTTTGTTAAACTGCAGTACTCTTGTCTGTACTGCCTGGACGCTTACTGCGTTGCAGACATTTTAAACCAAGAATGTTTTCATTTCGATTTTTTAATGGTTTTTGCTGTTTATTCCTAAATTTGTATAGAATTTTTTTGTTAATTTCATGAGAAACAAACAAAAAAAAAACATGTATATATTAAATGTGGAGTGTGGAGGCGGTCAGGTGGCGGGCCGTGGACTCCGGCGGCCGCCCTGGCGCAGCTCTGCTCCCTCTCCAGGAGTTGTGTTTTGTTAAACTGCAGTACTCTTGTCTGTACTGCCTGGACGCTTACTGCGTTGCAGACATTTTAAACCAAGAATGTTTTCATTTCGATTTTTTAATGGTTTTTGCTGTTTATTCCTAAATTTGTATAGAATTTTTTTGTTAATTTCATGAGAAACAAACAAAAAAAAAAAAAACATGTATATATTAAATGTGGAGTGTGGAGGCGGTCAGGTGGCGGGCCGTGGTCTCCGGCGGCCGCCCTGGCGCCGCTCTGCTCCCTCTCCAGGAGTTGTGTTTTGTTAAACTGCAGTACTCTTGTCTGTACTGCCTGGACGCTTACTGCGTTGCAGACATTTTAATCCAAGAATGTTTTCATTTCGATTTTTTAATGGTTTTTGCTGTTTATTCCTAAATTTGTATAGAATTTTTTTGTTAATTTCATGAGAAACAAACAAAAAAAAAAAACATGTATATATTAAATGTGGAGTGTGGAGGCGGTCAGGTGGCGGGCCGTGGTCTCCGGCGGCCGCCCTGGCGCCGCTCTGCTCCCTCTCCAGGAGTTGTGTTTTGTTAAACTGCAGTACTCTTGTCTGTACTGCCTGGACGCTTACTGCGTTGCAGACATTTTAAACCAAGAATGTTTTCATTTCGATTTTTTAATGGTTTTTGCTGTTTATTCCTAAATTTGTATAGAATTTTTTTGTTAATTTCATGAGAAACAAACAAAAAAAAAAACATGTATATATTAAATGTGGAGTGTGGAGGCGGTCAGGTGGCGGGCCGTGGACTCCGGCGGCCGCCCTGGCGCAGCTCTGCTCCCTCTCCAGGAGTTGTGTTTTGTTAAACTGCAGTACTCTTGTCTGTACTGCCTGGACGCTTACTGCGTTGCAGACATTTTAAACCAAGAATGTTTTCATTTCGATTTTTTAATGGTTTTTGCTGTTTATTCCTAAATTTGTATAGAATTTTTTTGTTAATTTCATGAGAAACAAACAAAAAAAAAAAAAAAAACATGTATATATTAAATGTGGAGTGTGGAGGCGGTCAGGTGGCGGGCCGTGGTCTCCGGCGGCCGCCCTGGCGCCGCTCTGCTCCCTCTCCAGGAGTTGTGTTTTGTTAAACTGCAGTACTCTTGTCTGTACTGCCTGGACGCTTACTGCGTTGCAGACATTTTAAACCAAGAATGTTTTCATTTCGATTTTTTAATGGTTTTTGCTGTTTATTCCTAAATTTGTATAGAATTTTTTTGTTAATTTCATGAGAAACAAACAAAAAAAAAAAAAAAAAACATGTATATATTAAATGTGGAGTGTGGAGGCGGTCAGGTGGCGGGCCGTGGTCTCCGGCGGCCGCCCTGGCGCCGCTCTGCTCCCTCTCCAGGAGTTGTGTTTTGTTAAACTGCAGTACTCTTGTCTGTACTGCCTGGACGCTTACTGCGTTGCAGACATTTTAAACCAAGAATGTTTTCATTTCGATTTTTTAATGGTTTTTGCTGTTTATTCCTAAATTTGTATAGAATTTTTTTGTTAATTTCATGAGAAACAAAAAAAAAAAAAAAAAAAAAAAAAAAAAAAAAAAAAAAAAAAAAAAAAAAACATGTATATATTAAATGTGGAGTGTGGAGGCGGTCAGGTGGCGGGCCGTGGTCTCCGGCGGCCGCCCTGGCGCCGCTTTGCTCCCTCTCCAGGAGTTGTGTTTTGTTAAACTGCAGTACTCTTGTCTGTACTGCCTGGACGCTTACTGCGTTGCAGACATTTTAAACCAAGAATGTTTTCATTTCGATTTTTTAATGGTTTTTGCTGTTTATTCCTAAATTTGTATAGAATTTTTTTGTTAATTTCATGAGAAACAAACAAAAAAAAAAACATGTATATATTAAATGTGGAGTGTGGAGGCGGTCAGGTGGCGGGCCGTGGTCTCCGGCGGCCGCCCTGGCGCCGCTCTGCTCCCTCTCCAGGAGTTGTGTTTTGTTAAACTGCAGTACTCTTGTCTGTACTGCCTGGACGCTTACTGCGTTGCAGACATTTTAAACCAAGAATGTTTTCATTTCGATTTTTTAATGGTTTTTGCTGTTTATTCCTAAATTTGTATAGATTTTTTTTGTTAATTTCATGAGAAACAAAAAAAAAAAAAAAAAAAAAAAAAAAAAAAAAAAAAAAAAAAAAAAAAAAAAACATGTATATATTAAATGTGGAGTGTGGAGGCGGTCAGGTGGCGGGCCGTGGTCTCCGGCGGCCGCCCTGGCGCCGCTCTGCTCCCTCTCCAGGAGTTGTGTTTTGTTAAACTGCAGTACTCTTGTCTGTACTGCCTGGACGCTTACTGCGTTGCAGACATTTTAAACCAAGAATGTTTTCATTTCGATTTTTTAATGGTTTTTGCTGTTTATTCCTAAATTTGTATAGAATTTTTTTGTTAATTTCATGAGAAACAAACAAAAAAAAAAAACATGTATATATTAAATGTGGAGTGTGGAGGCGGTCAGGTGGCGGGCCGTGGTCTCCGGCGGCCGCCCTGGCGCCGCTCTGCTCCCTCTCCAGGAGTTGTGTTTTGTTAAACTGCAGTACTCTTGTCTGTACTGCCTGGACGCTTACTGCGTTGCAGACATTTTAAACCAAGAATGTTTTCATTTCGATTTTTTAATGGTTTTTGCTGTTTATTCCTAAATTTGTATAGAATTTTTTTGTTAATTTCATGAGAAACAAACAAAAAAAAAACATGTATATATTAAATGTGGAGTGTGGAGGCGGTCAGGTGGCGGGCCGTGGTCTCCGGCGGCCGCCCTGGCGCCGCTCTGCTCCCTCTCCAGGAGTTGTGTTTTGTTAAACTGCAGTACTCTTGTCTGTACTGCCTGGACGCTTACTGCGTTGCAGACATTTTAAACCAAGAATGTTTTCATTTCGATTTTTTAATGGTTTTTGCTGTTTATTCCTAAATTTGTATAGAATTTTTTTGTTAATTTCATGAGAAACAAACAAAATAAAAAACATGTATATATTAAATGTGGAGTGTGGAGGCGGTCAGGTGGCGGGCCGTGGTCTCCGGCGGCCGCCCTGGCGCCGCTCTGCTCCCTCTCCAGGAGTTGTGTTTTGTTAAACTGCAGTACTCTTGTCTGTACTGCCTGGACGCTTACTGCGTTGCAGACATTTTAAACCAAGAATGTTTTCATTTCGATTTTTTAATGGTTTTTGCTGTTTATTCCTAAATTTGTATAGAATTTTTTTGTTAATTTAATGAGAAACAAACAAAAAAAAAACATGTATATATTAAATGTGGAGTGTGGAGGCGGTCAGGTGGCGGGCCGTGGTCTCCGGCGGCCGCCCTGGCGCCGCTCTGCTCCCTCTCCAGGAGTTGTGTTTTGTTAAACTGCAGTACTCTTGTCTGTACTGCCTGGACGCTTACTGCGTTGCAGACATTTTAAACCAAGAATGTTTTCATTTCGATTTTTTAATGGTTTTTGCTGTTTATTCCTAAATTTGTATAGAATTTTTTTGTTAATTTCATGAGAAACAAACAAAAAAAAAAAACATGTATATATTAAATGTGGAGTGTGGAGGCGGTCAGGTGGCGGGCCGTGGTCTCCGGCGGCCGCCCTGGCGCCGCTCTGCTCCCTCTCCAGGAGTTGTGTTTTGTTAAACTGCAGTACTCTTGTCTGTACTGCCTGGACGCTTACTGCGTTGCAGACATTTTAAACCAAGAATGTTTTCATTTCGATTTTTTAATGGTTTTTGCTGTTTATTCCTAAATTTGTATAGAATTTTTTTGTTAATTTAATGAGAAACAAACAAAAAAAAAACATGTATATATTAAATGTGGAGTGTGGAGGCGGTCAGGTGGCGGGCCGTGGTCTCCGGCGGCCGCCCTGGCGCCGCTCTGCTCCCTCTCCAGGAGTTGTGTTTTGTTAAACTGCAGTACTCTTGTCTGTACTGCCTGGACGCTTACTGCGTTGCAGACATTTTAAACCAAGAATGTTTTCATTTCGATTTTTTAATGGTTTTTGCTGTTTATTCCTAAATTTGTATAGAATTTTTTTGTTAATTTAATGAGAAACAAACAAAAATAAAACATGTATATATTAAATGTGGAGTGTGGAGGCGGTCAGGTGGCGGGCCGTGGTCTCCGGCGGCCGCCCTGGCGCCGCTCTGCTCCCTCTCCAGGAGTTGTGTTTTGTTAAACTGCAGTACTCTTGTCTGTACTGCCTGGACGCTTACTGCGTTGCAGACATTTTAAACCAAGAATGTTTTCATTTCGATTTTTTAATGGTTTTTGCTGTTTATTCCTAAATTTGTATAGAATTTTTTTGTTAATTTAATGAGAAACAAACAAAAAAAAAACATGTATATATTAAATGTGGAGTGTGGAGGCGGTCAGGTGGCGGGCCGTGGTCTCCGGCGGCCGCCCTGGCGCCGCTCTGCTCCCTCTCCAGGAGTTGTGTTTTGTTAAACTGCAGTACTCTTGTCTGTACTGCCTGGACGCTTACTGCGTTGCAGACATTTTAAACCAAGAATGTTTTCATTTCGATTTTTTAATGGTTTTTGCGGTTTATTCCTAAATTTGTATAGAATTTTTTTGTTAATTTCATGAGAAACAAACAAAAAAAAAACATGTATATATTAAATGTGGAGTGTGGAGGCGGTCAGGTGGCGGGCCGTGGTCTCCGGCGGCCGCCCTGGCGCCGCTCTGCTCCCTCTCCAGGAGTTGTGTTTTGTTAAACTGCAGTACTCTTGTCTGTACTGCCTGGACGCTTACTGCGTTGCAGACATTTTAAACCAAGAATGTTTTCATTTCGATTTTTTAATGGTTTTTGCTGTTTATTCCTAAATTTGTATAGAATTTTTTTGTTAATTTCATGAGAAACAAAAAAAAAAAAAAAAAAAAACATGTATATATTAAATGTGGAGTGTGGAGGCGGTCAGGTGGCGGGCCGTGGTCTCCGGCGGCCGCCCTGGCGCCGCTCTGCTCCCTCTCCAGGAGTTGTGTTTTGTTAAACTGCAGTACTCTTGTCTGTACTGCCTGGACGCTTACTGCGTTGCAGACATTTTAAACCAAGAATGATTTCATTTCGATTTTTTAATGGTTTTTGCTGTTTATTCCTAAATTTGTATAGAATTTTTTTGTTAATTTCATGAGAAACAAAAAAAAAAAAAAAAAAAAAAAAAAACAAAAAAAAAAACATGTATATATTAAATGTGGAGTGTGGAGGCGGTCAGGTGGCGGGCCGTGGTCTCCGGCGGCCGCCCTGGCGCCGCTCTGCTCCCTCTCCAGGAGTTGTGTTTTGTTAAACTGCAGTACTCTTGTCTGTACTGCCTGGACGCTTACTGCGTTGCAGACATTTTAAACCAAGAATGTTTTCATTTCGATTTTTTAATGGTTTTTGCGGTTTATTCCTAAATTTGTATAGAATTTTTTTGTTAATTTCATGAGAAACAAACAAAAAAAAAACATGTATATATTAAATGTGGAGTGTGGAGGCGGTCAGGTGGCGGGCCGTGGTCTCCGGCGGCCGCCCTGGCGCCGCTCTGCTCCCTCTCCAGGAGTTGTGTTTTGTTAAACTGCAGTACTCTTGTCTGTACTGCCTGGACGCTTACTGCGTTGCAGACATTTTAAACCAAGAATGTTTTCATTTCGATTTTTTAATGGTTTTTGCTGTTTATTCCTAAATTTGTATAGAATTTTTTTGTTAATTTCATGAGAAACAAAAAAAAAAAAAAAAAAAAAAACATGTATATATTAAATGTGGAGTGTGGAGGCGGTCAGGTGGCGGGCCGTGGTCTCCGGCGGCCGCCCTGGCGCCGCTCTGCTCCCTCTCCAGGAGTTGTGTTTTGTTAAACTGCAGTACTCTTGTCTGTACTGCCTGGACGCTTACTGCGTTGCAGACATTTTAAACCAAGAATGATTTCATTTCGATTTTTTAATGGTTTTTGCTGTTTATTCCTAAATTTGTATAGAATTTTTTTGTTAATTTCATGAGAAACAAAAAAAAAAAAAAAAAAAAAAAAAAAAAAAAAAAAAAAAACATGTATATATTAAATGTGGAGTGTGGAGGCGGTCAGGTGGCGGGCCGTGGTCTCCGGCGGCCGCCCTGGCGCCGCTCTGCTCCCTCTCCAGGAGTTGTGTTTTGTTAAACTGCAGTACTCTTGTCTGTACTGCCTGGACGCTTACTGCGTTGCAGACATTTTAAACCAAGAATGTTTTCATTTCGATTTTTTAATGGTTTTTGCGGTTTATTCCTAAATTTGTATAGAATTTTTTTGTTAATTTCATGAGAAACAAACAAAAAAAAACATGTATATATTAAATGTGGAGTGTGGAGGCGGTCAGGTGGCGGGCCGTGGTCTCCGGCGGCCGCCCTGGCGCCGCTCTGCTCCCTCTCCAGGAGTTGTGTTTTGTTAAACTGCAGTACTCTTGTCTGTACTGCCTGGACGCTTACTGCGTTGCAGACATTTTAAACCAAGAATGTTTTCATTTCGATTTTTTAATGGTTTTTGCTGTTTATTCCTAAATTTGTATAGAATTTTTTTGTTAATTTCATGAGAAACAAACAAAAAAAAAAACATGTATATATTAAATGTGGAGTGTGGAGGCGGTCAGGTGGCGGGCCGTGGTCTCCGGCGGCCGCCCTGGCGCCGCTCTGCTCCCTCTCCAGGAGTTGTGTTTTGTTAAACTGCAGTACTCTTGTCTGTACTGCCTGGACGCTTACTGCGTTGCGGACATTTTAAACCAAGAATGTTTTCATTTCGATTTTTTAATGGTTTTTGCTGTTTATTCCTAAATTTGTATAGAATTTTTTTGTTAATTTCATGAGAAACAAAAAAAAAAAAAACATGTATATATTAAATGTGGAGTGTGGAGGCGGTCAGGTGGCGGGCCGTGGTCTCCGGCGGCCGCCCTGGCGCCGCTCTGCTCCCTCTCCAGGAGTTGTGTTTTGTTAAACTGCAGTACTCTTGTCTGTACTGCCTGGACGCTTACTGCGTTGCAGACATTTTAAACCAAGAATGTTTTCATTTCGATTTTTTAATGGTTTTTGCTGTTTATTCCTAAATTTGTATAGAATTTTTTTGTTAATTTCATGAGAAACAAACAAAAAAAAACATGTATATATTAAATGTGGAGTGTGGAGGCGGTCAGGTGGCGGGCCGTGGTCTCCGGCGGCCGCCCTGGCGCCGCTCTGCTCCCTCTCCAGGAGTTGTGTTTTGTTAAACTGCAGTACTCTTGTCTGTACTGCCTGGACGCTTACTGCGTTGCGGACATTTTAAACCAAGAATGTTTTCATTTCGATTTTTTAATGGTTTTTGCTGTTTATTCCTAAATTTGTATAGAATTTTTTTGTTAATTTCATGAGAAACAAAAAAAAAAAAAACATGTATATATTAAATGTGGAGTGTGGAGGCGGTCAGGTGGCGGGCCGTGGTCTCCGGCGGCCGCCCTGGCGCCGCTCTGCTCCCTCTCCAGGAGTTGTGTTTTGTTAAACTGCAGTACTCTTGTCTGTACTGCCTGGACGCTTACTGCGTTGCAGACATTTTAAACCAAGAATGTTTTCATTTCGATTTTTTAATGGTTTTTGCTGTTTATTCCTAAATTTGTATAGAATTTTTTTGTTAATTTCATGAGAAACAAACAAAAAAAAAACATGTATATATTAAATGTGGAGTGTGGAGGCGGTCAGGTGGCGGGCCGTGGTCTCCGGCGGCCGCCCTGGCGCCGCTCTGCTCCCTCTCCAGGAGTTGTGTTTTGTTAAACTGCAGTACTCTTGTCTGTACTGCCTGGACGCTTACTGCGTTGCGGACATTTTAAACCAAGAATGTTTTCATTTCGATTTTTTAATGGTTTTTGCTGTTTATTCCTAAATTTGTATAGAATTTTTTTGTTAATTTCATGAGAAACAAAAAAAAAAAAAACATGTATATATTAAATGTGGAGTGTGGAGGCGGTCAGGTGGCGGGCCGTGGTCTCCGGCGGCCGCCCTGGCGCCGCTCTGCTCCCTCTCCAGGAGTTGTGTTTTGTTAAACTGCAGTACTCTTGTCTGTACTGCCTGGACGCTTACTGCGTTGCAGACATTTTAAACCAAGAATGTTTTCATTTCGATTTTTTAATGGTTTTTGCTGTTTATTCCTAAATTTGTATAGAATTTTTTTGTTAATTTCATGAGAAACAAACAAAAAAAAACATGTATATATTAAATGTGGAGTGTGGAGGCGGTCAGGTGGCGGGCCGTGGTCTCCGGCGGCCGCCCTGGCGCCGCTCTGCTCCCTCTCCAGGAGTTGTGTTTTGTTAAACTGCAGTACTCTTGTCTGTACTGCCTGGACGCTTACTGCGTTGCGGACATTTTAAACCAAGAATGTTTTCATTTCGATTTTTTAATGGTTTTTGCTGTTTATTCCTAAATTTGTATAGAATTTTTTTGTTAATTTCATGAGAAACAAAAAAAAAAAAAACATGTATATATTAAATGTGGAGTGTGGAGGCGGTCAGGTGGCGGGCCGTGGTCTCCGGCGGCCGCCCTGGCGCCGCTCTGCTCCCTCTCCAGGAGTTGTGTTTTGTTAAACTGCAGTACTCTTGTCTGTACTGCCTGGACGCTTACTGCGTTGCAGACATTTTAAACCAAGAATGTTTTCATTTCGATTTTTTAATGGTTTTTGCTGTTTATTCCTAAATTTGTATAGAATTTTTTTGTTAATTTCATGAGAAACAAACAAAAAAAAAACATGTATATATTAAATGTGGAGTGTGGAGGCGGTCAGGTGGCGGGCCGTGGTCTCCGGCGGCCGCCCTGGCGCCGCTCTGCTCCCTCTCCAGGAGTTGTGTTTTGTTAAACTGCAGTACTCTTGTCTGTACTGCCTGGACGCTTACTGCGTTGCGGACATTTTAAACCAAGAATGTTTTCATTTCGATTTTTTAATGGTTTTTGCTGTTTATTCCTAAATTTGTATAGAATTTTTTTGTTAATTTCATGAGAAACAAAAAAAAAAAAAAACATGTATATATTAAATGTGGAGTGTGGAGGCGGTCAGGTGGCGGGCCGTGGTCTCCGGCGGCCGCCCTGGCGCCGCTCTGCTCCCTCTCCAGGAGTTGTGTTTTGTTAAACTGCAGTACTCTTGTCTGTACTGCCTGGACGCTTACTGCGTTGCGGACATTTTAAACCAAGAATGTTTTCATTTCGATTTTTTAATGGTTTTTGCTGTTTATTCCTAAATTTGTATAGAATTTTTTTGTTAATTTCATGAGAAACAAAAAAAAAAAAAAAACATGTATATATTAAATGTGGAGTGTGGAGGCGGTCAGGTGGCGGGCCGTGGTCTCCGGCGGCCGCCCTGGCGCCGCTCTGCTCCCTCTCCAGGAGTTGTGTTTTGTTAAACTGCAGTACTCTTGTCTGTACTGCCTGGACGCTTACTGCGTTGCAGACATTTTAAACCAAGAATGATTTCATTTCGATTTTTTAATGGTTTTTGCTGTTTATTCCTAAATTTGTATAGAATTTTTTTGTTAATTTCATGAGAAACAAAAAAAAAAAAAAAAAAAAAAAAAAAAAAAAAAAAAACATGTATATATTAAATGTGGAGTGTGGAGGCGGTCAGGTGGCGGGCCGTGGTCTCCGGCGGCCGCCCTGGCGCCGCTCTGCTCCCTCTCCAGGAGTTGTGTTTTGTTAAACTGCAGTACTCTTGTCTGTACTGCCTGGACGCTTACTGCGTTGCAGACATTTTAAACCAAGAATGATTTCATTTCGATTTTTTAATGGTTTTTGCTGTTTATTCCTAAATTTGTATAGAATTTTTTTGTTAATTTCATGAGAAACAAAAAAAAAAAAAAAAACATGTATATATTAAATGTGGAGTGTGGAGGCGGTCAGGTGGCGGGCCGTGGTCTCCGGCGGCCGCCCTGGCGCCGCTCTGCTCCCTCTCCAGGAGTTGTGTTTTGTTAAACTGCAGTACTCTTGTCTGTACTGCCTGGACGCTTACTGCGTTGCAGACATTTTAAACCAAGAATGTTTTCATTTCGATTTTTTAATGGTTTTTGCGGTTTATTCCTAAATTTGTATAGAATTTTTTTGTTAATTTCATGAGAAACAAACAAAAAAAAACATGTATATATTAAATGTGGAGTGTGGAGGCGGTCAGGTGGCGGGCCGTGGTCTCCGGCGGCCGCCCTGGCGCCGCTCTGCTCCCTCTCCAGGAGTTGTGTTTTGTTAAACTGCAGTACTCTTGTCTGTACTGCCTGGACGCTTACTGCGTTGCAGACATTTTAAACCAAGAATGTTTTCATTTCGATTTTTTAATGGTTTTTGCTGTTTATTCCTAAATTTGTATAGAATTTTTTTGTTAATTTCATGAGAAACAAACAAAAAAAAAAACATGTATATATTAAATGTGGAGTGTGGAGGCGGTCAGGTGGCGGGCCGTGGTCTCCGGCGGCCGCCCTGGCGCCGCTCTGCTCCCTCTCCAGGAGTTGTGTTTTGTTAAACTGCAGTACTCTTGTCTGTACTGCCTGGACGCTTACTGCGTTGCGGACATTTTAAACCAAGAATGTTTTCATTTCGATTTTTTAATGGTTTTTGCTGTTTATTCCTAAATTTGTATAGAATTTTTTTGTTAATTTCATGAGAAACAAAAAAAAAAAAAACATGTATATATTAAATGTGGAGTGTGGAGGCGGTCAGGTGGCGGGCCGTGGTCTCCGGCGGCCGCCCTGGCGCCGCTCTGCTCCCTCTCCAGGAGTTGTGTTTTGTTAAACTGCAGTACTCTTGTCTGTACTGCCTGGACGCTTACTGCGTTGCAGACATTTTAAACCAAGAATGTTTTCATTTCGATTTTTTAATGGTTTTTGCTGTTTATTCCTAAATTTGTATAGAATTTTTTTGTTAATTTCATGAGAAACAAACAAAAAAAAAACATGTATATATTAAATGTGGAGTGTGGAGGCGGTCAGGTGGCGGGCCGTGGTCTCCGGCGGCCGCCCTGGCGCCGCTCTGCTCCCTCTCCAGGAGTTGTGTTTTGTTAAACTGCAGTACTCTTGTCTGTACTGCCTGGACGCTTACTGCGTTGCGGACATTTTAAACCAAGAATGTTTTCATTTCGATTTTTTAATGGTTTTTGCTGTTTATTCCTAAATTTGTATAGAATTTTTTTGTTAATTTCATGAGAAACAAAAAAAAAAAAAAACATGTATATATTAAATGTGGAGTGTGGAGGCGGTCAGGTGGCGGGCCGTGGTCTCCGGCGGCCGCCCTGGCGCCGCTCTGCTCCCTCTCCAGGAGTTGTGTTTTGTTAAACTGCAGTACTCTTGTCTGTACTGCCTGGACGCTTACTGCGTTGCGGACATTTTAAACCAAGAATGTTTTCATTTCGATTTTTTAATGGTTTTTGCTGTTTATTCCTAAATTTGTATAGAATTTTTTTGTTAATTTCATGAGAAACAAAAAAAAAAAAAAAAACATGTATATATTAAATGTGGAGTGTGGAGGCGGTCAGGTGGCGGGCCGTGGTCTCCGGCGGCCGCCCTGGCGCCGCTCTGCTCCCTCTCCAGGAGTTGTGTTTTGTTAAACTGCAGTACTCTTGTCTGTACTGCCTGGACGCTTACTGCGTTGCAGACATTTTAAACCAAGAATGTTTTCATTTCGATTTTTTAATGGTTTTTGCTGTTTATTCCTAAATTTGTATAGAATTTTTTTGTTAATTTCGTGAGAAACAAAAAAAAAAAAAAAAAAAAAAAAAAAAAAAAAAAAAAAAAAAACATGTATATATTAAATGTGGAGTGTGGAGGCGGTCAGGTGGCGGGCCGTGGTCTCCGGCGGCCGCCCTGGCGCCGCTCTGCTCCCTCTCCAGGAGTTGTGTTTTGTTAAACTGCAGTACTCTTGTCTGTACTGCCTGGACGCTTACTGCGTTGCAGACATTTTAAACCAAGAATGTTTTCATTTCGATTTTTTAATGGTTTTTGCTGTTTATTCCTAAATTTGTATAGAATTTTTTTGTTAATTTCATGAGAAACAAACAAAAAAAAAAAAAAACATGTATATATTAAATGTGGAGTGTGGAGGCGGTCAGGTGGCGGGCCGTGGTCTCCGGCGGCCGCCCTGGCGCCGCTCTGCTCCCTCTCCAGGAGTTGTGTTTTGTTAAACTGCAGTACTCTTGTCTGTACTGCCTGGACGCTTACTGCGTTGCAGACATTTTAAACCAAGAATGTTTTCATTTCGATTTTTTAATGGTTTTTGCTGTTTATTCCTAAATTTGTATAGAATTTTTTTGTTAATTTCATGAGAAACAAACAAAAAAAAAAAAAAAAAACATGTATATATTAAATGTGGAGTGTGGAGGCGGTCAGGTGGCGGGCCGTGGTCTCCGGCGGCCGCCCTGGCGCCGCTCTGCTCCCTCTCCAGGAGTTGTGTTTTGTTAAACTGCAGTACTCTTGTCTGTACTGCCTGGACGCTTACTGCGTTGCAGACATTTTAAACCAAGAATGTTTTCATTTCGATTTTTTAATGGTTTTTGCTGTTTATTCCTAAATTTGTATAGAATTTTTTTGTTAATTTCATGAGAAACAAACAAAAAAAAAAACATGTATATATTAAATGTGGAGTGTGGAGGCGGTCAGGTGGCGGGCCGTGGTCTCCGGCGGCCGCCCTGGCGCCGCTCTGCTCCCTCTCCAGGAGTTGTGTTTTGTTAAACTGCAGTACTCTTGTCTGTACTGCCTGGACGCTTACTGCGTTGCAGACATTTTAAACCAAGAATGTTTTCATTTCGATTTTTTAATGGTTTTTGCTGTTTATTCCTAAATTTGTATAGAATTTTTTTGTTAATTTCATGAGAAACAAACAAAAAAAAAAACATGTATATATTAAATGTGGAGTGTGGAGGCGGTCAGGTGGCGGGCCGTGGTCTCCGGCGGCCGCCCTGGCGCCGCTCTGCTCCCTCTCCAGGAGTTGTGTTTTGTTAAACTGCAGTACTCTTGTCTGTACTGCCTGGACGCTTACTGCGTTGCAGACATTTTAAACCAAGAATGTTTTCATTTCGATTTTTTAATGGTTTTTGCTGTTTATTCCTAAATTTGTATAGAATTTTTTTGTTAATTTCATGAGAAACAAACAAAAAAAAAAAAAAAAAACATGTATATATTAAATGTGGAGTGTGGAGGCGGTCAGGTGGCGGGCCGTGGTCTCCGGCGGCCGCCCTGGCGCCGCTCTGCTCCCTCTCCAGGAGTTGTGTTTTGTTAAACTGCAGTACTCTTGTCTGTACTGCCTGGACGCTTACTGCGTTGCAGACATTTTAAACCAAGAATGTTTTCATTTCGATTTTTTAATGGTTTTTGCTGTTTATTCCTAAATTTGTATAGAATTTTTTTGTTAATTTCATGAGAAACAAACAAAAAAAAAAAAAAAAAAAACATGTATATATTAAATGTGGAGTGTGGAGGCGGTCAGGTGGCGGGCCGTGGTCTCCGGCGGCCGCCCTGGCGCCGCTCTGCTCCCTCTCCAGGAGTTGTGTTTTGTTAAACTGCAGTACTCTTGTCTGTACTGCCTGGACGCTTACTGCGTTGCAGACATTTTAAACCAAGAATGTTTTCATTTCGATTTTTTAATGGTTTTTGCTGTTTATTCCTAAATTTGTATAGAATTTTTTTGTTAATTTCATGAGAAACAAACAAAAAAAAAAACATGTATATATTAAATGTGGAGTGTGGAGGCGGTCAGGTGGCGGGCCGTGGTCTCCGGCGGCCGCCCTGGCGCCGCTCTGCTCCCTCTCCAGGAGTTGTGTTTTGTTAAACTGCAGTACTCTTGTCTGTACTGCCTGGACGCTTACTGCGTTGCAGACATTTTAAACCAAGAATGTTTTCATTTCGATTTTTTGATGGTTTTTGCTGTTTATTCCTAAATTTGTATAGAATTTTTTTGTTAATTTCATGAGAAACAAACAAAAAAAAAAAAAAAACATGTATATATTAAATGTGGAGTGTGGAGGCGGTCAGGTGGCGGGCCGTGGTCTCCGGCGGCCGCCCTGGCGCCGCTCTGCTCCCTCTCCAGGAGTTGTGTTTTGTTAAACTGCAGTACTCTTGTCTGTACTGCCTGGACGCTTACTGCGTTGCAGACATTTTAAACCAAGAATGTTTTCATTTCGATTTTTTAATGGTTTTTGCTGTTTATTCCTAAATTTGTATAGAATTTTTTTGTTAATTTCATGAGAAACAAACAAAAAAAAAAACATGTATATATTAAATGTGGAGTGTGGAGGCGGTCAGGTGGCGGGCCGTGGTCTCCGGCGGCCGCCCTGGCGCCGCTCTGCTCCCTCTCCAGGAGTTGTGTTTTGTTAAACTGCAGTACTCTTGTCTGTACTGCCTGGACGCTTACTGCGTTGCAGACATTTTAAACCAAGAATGTTATCATTTCGATTTATTAATGGTTTTTGCTGTTTATTCCTAAATTTGTATAGAATTTTTTTGTTAATTTCATGAGAAACAAAAAAAAAAAAAAAAAAAAAAAAAAAAAAAAAAAAAAAAAAAAAAAAAAAACATGTATATATTAAATGTGGAGTGTGGAGGCGGTCAGGTGGCGGGCCGTGGTCTCCGGCGGCCGCCCTGGCGCCGCTCTGCTCCCTCTCCAGGAGTTGTGTTTTGTTAAACTGCAGTACTCTTGTCTGTACTGCCTGGACGCTTACTGCGTTGCAGACATTTTAAACCAAGAATGTTTTCATTTCGATTTTTTAATGGTTTTTGCTGTTTATTCCTAAATTTGTATAGAATTTTTTTGTTAATTTCATGAGAAACAAACAAAAAAAAAAAATGTATATATTAAATGTGGAGTGTGGAGGCGGTCAGGTGGCGGGCCGTGGTCTCCGGCGGCCGCCCTGGCGCCGCTCTGCTCCCTCTCCAGGAGTTGTGTTTTGTTAAACTGCAGTACTCTTGTCTGTACTGCCTGGACGCTTACTGCGTTGCAGACATTTTAAACCAAGAATGTTTTCATTTCGATTTTTTAATGGTTTTTGCTGTTTATTCCTAAATTTGTATAGAATTTTTTTGTTAATTTCATGAGAAACAAAAAAAAAAAAAAAAAAAAAAAAAAAAAAAAAAAAAAAAAAAAAACATGTATATATTAAATGTGGAGTGTGGAGGCGGTCAGGTGGCGGGCCGTGGTCTCCGGCGGCCGCCCTGGCGCCGCTCTGCTCCCTCTCCAGGAGTTGTGTTTTGTTAAACTGCAGTACTCTTGTCTGTACTGCCTGGACGCTTACTGCGTTGCAGACATTTTAAACCAAGAATGTTTTCATTTCGATTTTTTAATGGTTTTTGCTGTTTATTCCTAAATTTGTATAGAATTTTTTTGTTAATTTCATGAGAAACAAACAAAAAAAAAACATGTATATATTAAATGTGGAGTGTGGAGGCGGTCAGGTGGCGGGCCGTGGTCTCCGGCGGCCGCCCTGGCGCCGCTCTGCTCCCTCTCCAGGAGTTGTGTTTTGTTAAACTGCAGTACTCTTGTCTGTACTGCCTGGACGCTTACTGCGTTGCAGACATTTTAAACCAAGAATGTTTTCATTTCGATTTTTTAATGGTTTTTGCTGTTTATTCCTAAATTTGTATAGAATTTTTTTGTTAATTTCATGAGAAACAAACAAAAAAAAAACATGTATATATTAAATGTGGAGTGTGGAGGCGGTCAGGTGGCGGGCCGTGGTCTCCGGCGGCCGCCCTGGCGCCGCTCTGCTCCCTCTCCAGGAGTTGTGTTTTGTTAAACTGCAGTACTCTTGTCTGTACTGCCTGGACGCTTACTGCGTTGCAGACATTTTAAACCAAGAATGTTTTCATTTCGATTTTTTAATGGTTTTTGCTGTTTATTCCTAAATTTGTATAGAATTTTTTTGTTAATTTCATGAGAAACAAAAAAAAAAAAAAAAAAAAAAAAAAAAAAAAAAAAAAAAAAAAAAAAAAAAACATGTATATATTAAATGTGGAGTGTGGAGGCGGTCAGGTGGCGGGCCGTGGTCTCCGGCGGCCGCCCTGGCGCCGCTCTGCTCCCTCTCCAGGAGTTGTGTTTTGTTAAACTGCAGTACTCTTGTCTGTACTGCCTGGACGCTTACTGCGTTGCAGACATTTTAAACCAAGAATGTTTTCATTTCGATTTTTTAATGGTTTTTGCTGTTTATTCCTAAATTTGTATAGAATTTTTTTGTTAATTTCATGAGAAACAAAAAAAAAAAAAAAAAAAAAAAAAAAAAAAAAAAAAAAAAAAAAAAAAAAAAAACATGTATATATTAAATGTGGAGTGTGGAGGCGGTCAGGTGGCGGGCCGTGGTCTCCGGCGGCCGCCCTGGCGCCGCTCTGCTCCCTCTCCAGGAGTTGTGTTTTGTTAAACTGCAGTACTCTTGTCTGTACTGCCTGGACGCTTACTGCGTTGCAGACATTTTAAACCAAGAATGTTTTCATTTCGATTTTTTAATGGTTTTTGCTGTTTATTCCTAAATTTGTATAGAATTTTTTTGTTAATTTCATGAGAAACAAAAAAAAAAAAAAAAAAAAAAAAAAAAAAAAAAAAAAAAAAAACATGTATATATTAAATGTGGAGTGTGGAGGCGGTCAGGTGGCGGGCCGTGGTCTCCGGCGGCCGCCCTGGCGCCGCTCTGCTCCCTCTCCAGGAGTTGTGTTTTGTTAAACTGCAGTACTCTTGTCTGTACTGCCTGGACGCTTACTGCGTTGCAGACATTTTAAACCAAGAATGTTTTCATTTAGATTTTTTAATGGTTTTTGCTGTTTATTCCTAAATTTGTATAGAATTTTTTTGTTAATTTCATGAGAAACAAAAAAAAAAAAAAAAAAAAAAAAAAAAAAAAAAAAAAAAAAAACATGTATATATTAAATGTGGAGTGTGGAGGCGGTCAGGTGGCGGGCCGTGGTCTCCGGCGGCCGCCCTGGCGCCGCTCTGCTCCCTCTCCAGGAGTTGTGTTTTGTTAAACTGCAGTACTCTTGTCTGTACTGCCTGGACGCTTACTGCGTTGCAGACATTTTAAACCAAGAATGTTTTCATTTCGATTTTTTAATGGTTTTTGCTGTTTATTCCTAAATTTGTATAGAATTTTTTTGTTAATTTCATGAGAAACAAACAAAAAAAAAACATGTATATATTAAATGTGGAGTGTGGAGGCGGTCAGGTGGCGGGCCGTGGTCTCCGGCGGCCGCCCTGGCGCCGCTCTGCTCCCTCTCCAGGAGTTGTGTTTTGTTAAACTGCAGTACTCTTGTCTGTACTGCCTGGACGCTTACTGCGTTGCAGACATTTTAAACCAAGAATGTTTTCATTTCGATTTTTTAATGGTTTTTGCTGTTTATTCCTAAATTTGTATAGAATTTTTTTGTTAATTTCATGAGAAACAAAAAAAAAAAAAAAAAAAAAAAAAAAAAAAAAAAAAAAAAAACATGTATATATTAAATGTGGAGTGTGGAGGCGGTCAGGTGGCGGGCCGTGGTCTCCGGCGGCCGCCCTGGCGCCGCTCTGCTCCCTCTCCAGGAGTTGTGTTTTGTTAAACTGCAGTACTCTTGTCTGTACTGCCTGGACGCTTACTGCGTTGCAGACATTTTAAACCAAGAATGTTTTCATTTCGATTTTTTAATGGTTTTTGCTGTTTATTCCTAAATTTGTATAGAATTTTTTTGTTAATTTCATGAGAAACAAACAAAAAAAAAACATGTATATATTAAATGTGGAGTGTGGAGGCGGTCAGGTGGCGGGCCGTGGTCTCCGGCGGCCGCCCTGGCGCCGCTCTGCTCCCTCTCCAGGAGTTGTGTTTTGTTAAACTGCAGTACTCTTGTCTGTACTGCCTGGACGCTTACTGCGTTGCAGACATTTTAAACCAAGAATGTTTTCATTTCGATTTTTTAATGGTTTTTGCTGTTTATTCCTAAATTTGTATAGAATTTTTTTGTTAATTTCATGAGAAACAAAAAAAAAAAAAAAAAACATGTATATATTAAATGTGGAGTGTGGAGGCGGTCAGGTGGCGGGCCGTGGTCTCCGGCGGCCGCCCTGGCGCCGCTCTGCTCCCTCTCCAGGAGTTGTGTTTTGTTAAACTGCAGTACTCTTGTCTGTACTGCCTGGACGCTTACTGCGTTGCAGACATTTTAAACCAAGAATGTTTTCATTTCGATTTTTTAATGGTTTTTGCTGTTTATTCCTAAATTTGTATAGAATTTTTTTGTTAATTTCATGAGAAACAAAAAAAAAAAAAAAAAAAAAAAAAAAAAAAAAAAAAAAAAAAAACATGTATATATTAAATGTGGAGTGTGGAGGCGGTCAGGTGGCGGGCCGTGGTCTCCGGCGGCCGCCCTGGCGCCGCTCTGCTCCCTCTCCAGGAGTTGTGTTTTGTTAAACTGCAGTACTCTTGTCTGTACTGCCTGGACGCTTACTGCGTTGCAGACATTTTAAACCAAGAATGTTTTCATTTCGATTTTTTAATGGTTTTTGCTGTTTATTCCTAAATTTGTATAGAATTTTTTTGTTAATTTCATGAGAAACAAACAAAAAAAAAACATGTATATATTAAATGTGGAGTGTGGAGGCGGTCAGGTGGCGGGCCGTG
The DNA here is from genome assembly GCA_026315105.1 of Locusta migratoria. Lineage (NCBI taxonomy): Eukaryota > Metazoa > Arthropoda > Insecta > Orthoptera > Acrididae > Locusta > Locusta migratoria. The sequence continues at coordinate 108,040 of JAOYRU010002311.1, read as the reverse complement.
GTCTCCGGCGGCCGCCCTGGCGCCGCTCTGCTCCCTCTCCAGGAGTTGTGTTTTGTTAAACTGCAGTACTCTTGTCTGTACTGCCTGGACGCTTACTGCGTTGCAAACATTTTAAACCAAGAATGTTTTCATTTCGATTTTTTAATGGTTTTTGCTGTTTATTCCTAAATTTGTATAGAATTTTTTTGTTAATTTCATGAGAAACAAACAAAAAAAAAACATGTATATATTAAATGTGGAGTGTGGAGGCGGTCAGGTGGCGGGCCGTGGTCTCCGGCGGCCGCCCTGGCGCCGCTCTGCTCCCTCTCCAGGAGTTGTGTTTTGTTAAACTGCAGTACTCTTGTCTGTACTGCCTGGACGCTTACTGCGTTGCAGACATTTTAAACCAAGAATGTTTTCATTTCGATTTTTTAATGGTTTTTGCTGTTTATTCCTAAATTTGTATAGAATTTTTTTGTTAATTTCATGAGAAACAAACAAAAAAAAACATGTATATATTAAATGTGGAGTGTGGAGGCGGTCAGGTGGCGGGCCGTGGTCTCCGGCGGCCGCCCTGGCGCCGCTCTGCTCCCTCTCCAGGAGTTGTGTTTTGTTAAACTGCAGTACTCTTGTCTGTACTGCCTGGACGCTTACTGCGTTGCAGACATTTTAAACCAAGAATGTTTTCATTTCGATTTTTTAATGGTTTTTGCTGTTTATTCCTAAATTTGTATAGAATTTTTTTGTTAATTTCATGAGAAACAAAAAAAAAAAAAAAAAAAAAAAAAAAAAAAAAAAAAAAAACATGTATATATTAAATGTGGAGTGTGGAGGCGGTCAGGTGGCGGGCCGTGGTCTCCGGCGGCCGCCCTGGCGCCGCTCTGCTCCCTCTCCAGGAGTTGTGTTTTGTTAAACTGCAGTACTCTTGTCTGTACTGCCTGGACGCTTACTGCGTTGCAGACATTTTAAACCAAGAATGTTTTCATTTCGATTTTTTAATGGTTTTTGCTGTTTATTCCTAAATTTGTATAGAATTTTTTTGTTAATTTCATGAGAAACAAACAAAAAAAAAACATGTATATATTAAATGTGGAGTGTGGAGGCGGTCAGGTGGCGGGCCGTGGTCTCCGGCGGCCGCCCTGGCGCCGCTCTGCTCCCTCTCCAGGAGTTGTGTTTTGTTAAACTGCAGTACTCTTGTCTGTACTGCCTGGACGCTTACTGCGTTGCAGACATTTTAAACCAAGAATGTTTTCATTTCGATTTTTTAATGGTTTTTGCTGTTTATTCCTAAATTTGTATAGAATTTTTTTGTTAATTTCATGAGAAACAAAAAAAAAAAAAAAAAAAAAAAAAAAAAAAAAAAAAAAAAACATGTATATATTAAATGTGGAGTGTGGAGGCGGTCAGGTGGCGGGCCGTGGTCTCCGGCGGCCGCCCTGGCGCCGCTCTGCTCCCTCTCCAGGAGTTGTGTTTTGTTAAACTGCAGTACTCTTGTCTGTACTGCCTGGACGCTTACTGCGTTGCAGACATTTTAAACCAAGAATGTTTTCATTTCGATTTTTTAATGGTTTTTGCTGTTTATTCCTAAATTTGTATAGAATTTTTTTGTTAATTTCATGAGAAACAAACAAAAAAAAAACATGTATATATTAAATGTGGAGTGTGGAGGCGGTCAGGTGGCGGGCCGTGGTCTCCGGCGGCCGCCCTGGCGCCGCTCTGCTCCCTCTCCAGGAGTTGTGTTTTGTTAAACTGCAGTACTCTTGTCTGTACTGCCTGGACGCTTACTGCGTTGCAGACATTTTAAACCAAGAATGTTTTCATTTCGATTTTTTAATGGTTTTTGCTGTTTATTCCTAAATTTGTATAGAATTTTTTTGTTAATTTCATGAGAAACAAACAAAAAAAAAAAAAACATGTATATATTAAATGTGGAGTGTGGAGGCGGTCAGGTGGCGGGCCGTGGTCTCCGGCGGCCGCCCTGGCGCCGCTCTGCTCCCTCTCCAGGAGTTGTGTTTTGTTAAACTGCAGTACTCTTGTCTGTACTGCCTGGACGCTTACTGCGTTGCAGACATTTTAAACCAAGAATGTTTTCATTTCGATTTTTTAATGGTTTTTGCTGTTTATTCCTAAATTTGTATAGAATTTTTTTGTTAATTTCATGAGAAACAAACAAAAAAAAAACATGTATATATTAAATGTGGAGTGTGGAGGCGGTCAGGTGGCGGGCCGTGGTCTCCGGCGGCCGCCCTGGCGCCGCTCTGCTCCCTCTCCAGGAGTTGTGTTTTGTTAAACTGCAGTACTCTTGTCTGTACTGCCTGGACGCTTACTGCGTTGCAGACATTTTAAACCAAGAATGTTTTCATATCGATTTTTTAATGGTTTTTGCTGTTTATTCCTAAATTTGTATAGAATTTTTTTGTTAATTTCATGAGAAACAAACAAAAAAAAAAACATGTATATATTAAATGTGGAGTGTGGAGGCGGTCAGGTGGCGGGCCGTGGTCTCCGGCGGCCGCCCTGGCGCCGCTCTGCTCCCTCTCCAGGAGTTGTGTTTTGTTAAACTGCAGTACTCTTGTCTGTACTGCCTGGACGCTTACTGCGTTGCAGACATTTTAAACCAAGAATGTTTTCATTTCGATTTTTTAATGGTTTTTGCTGTTTATTCCTAAATTTGTATAGAATTTTTTTGTTAATTTCATGAGAAACAAACAAAAAAAAAACATGTATATATTAAATGTGGAGTGTGGAGGCGGTCAGGTGGCGGGCCGTGGTCTCCGGCGGCCGCCCTGGCGCCGCTCTGCTCCCTCTCCAGGAGTTGTGTTTTGTTAAACTGCAGTACTCTTGTCTGTACTGCCTGGACGCTTACTGCGTTGCAGACATTTTAAACCAAGAATGTTTTCATTTCGATTTTTTAATGGTTTTTGCTGTTTATTCCTAAATTTGTATAGAATTTTTTTGTTAATTTCATGAGAAACAAACAAAAAAAAAAACATGTATATATTAAATGTGGAGTGTGGAGGCGGTCAGGTGGCGGGCCGTGGTCTCCGGCGGCCGCCCTGGCGCCGCTCTGCTCCCTCTCCAGGAGTTGTGTTTTGTTAAACTGCAGTACTCTTGTCTGTACTGCCTGGACGCTTACTGCGTTGCAGACATTTTAAACCAAGAATGTTTTCATTTCGATTTTTTAATGGTTTTTGCTGTTTATTCCTAAATTTGTATAGAATTTTTTTGTTAATTTCATGAGAAACAAACAAAAAAAAAACATGTATATATTAAATGTGGAGTGTGGAGGCGGTCAGGTGGCGGGCCGTGGTCTCCGGCGGCCGCCCTGGCACCGCTCTGCTCCCTCTCCAGGAGTTGTGTTTTGTTAAACTGCAGTACTCTTGTCTGTACTGCCTGGACGCTTACTGCGTTGCAGACATTTTAAACCAAGAATGTTTTCATTTCGATTTTTTAATGGTTTTTGCTGTTTATTCCTAAATTTGTATAGAATTTTTTTGTTAATTTCATGAGAAACAAACAAAAAAAAAAACATGTATATATTAAATGTGGAGTGTGGAGGCGGTCAGGTGGCGGGCCGTGGTCTCCGGCGGCCGCCCTGGCGCCGCTCTGCTCCCTCTCCAGGAGTTGTGTTTTGTTAAACTGCAGTACTCTTGTCTGTACTGCCTGGACGCTTACTGCGTTGCAGACATTTTAAACCAAGAATGTTTTCATTTCGATTTTTTAATGGTTTTTGCTGTTTATTCCTAAATTTGTATAGAATTTTTTTGTTAATTTCATGAGAAACAAACAAAAAAAAAACATGTATATATTAAATGTGGAGTGTGGAGGCGGTCAGGTGGCGGGCCGTGGTCTCCGGCGGCCGCCCTGGCGCCGCTCTGCTCCCTCTCCAGGAGTTGTGTTTTGTTAAACTGCAGTACTCTTGTCTGTACTGCCTGGACGCTTACTGCGTTGCAGACATTTTAAACCAAGAATGTTTTCATTTCGATTTTTTAATGGTTTTTGCTGTTTATTCCTAAATTTGTATAGAATTTTTTTGTTAATTTCATGAGAAACAAACAAAAAAAAACATGTATATATTAAATGTGGAGTGTGGAGGCGGTCAGGTGGCGGGCCGTGGTCTCCGGCGGCCGCCCTGGCACCGCTCTGCTCCCTCTCCAGGAGTTGTGTTTTGTTAAACTGCAGTACTCTTGTCTGTACTGCCTGGACGCTTACTGCGTTGCAGACATTTTAAACCAAGAATGTTTTCATTTCGATTTTTTAATGGTTTTTGCTGTTTATTCCTAAATTTGTATAGAATTTTTTTGTTAATTTCATGAGAAACAAACAAAAAAAAAACATGTATATATTAAATGTGGAGTGTGGAGGCGGTCAGGTGGCGGGCCGTGGTCTCCGGCGGCCGCCCTGGCGCCGCTCTGCTCCCTCTCCAGGAGTTGTGTTTTGTTAAACTGCAGTACTCTTGTCTGTACTGCCTGGACGCTTACTGCGTTGCGGACATTTTAAACCAAGAATGTTTTCATTTCGATTTTTTAATGGTTTTTGCTGTTTATTCCTAAATTTGTATAGAATTTTTTTGTAAATTTCATGAGAAAAAAAAAAAAAAAAAAAAAAAAAAAAAAAAAAAAAAACATGTATATATTAAATGTGGAGAGTGGAGGCGGTCAGGTGGCGGGCCGTGGTCTCCGGCGGCCGCCCTGGCGCCGCTCTGCTCCCTCTCCAGGAGTTGTGTTTTGTTAAACTGCAGTACTCTTGTCTGTACTGCCTGGACGCTTACTGCGTTGCAGACATTTTAAACCAAGAATGTTTTCATTTCGATTTTTTAATGGTTTTTGCGGTTTATTCCTAAATTTGTATAGAATTTTTTTGTTAATTTCATGAGAAACAAACAAAAAAAAAACATGTATATATTAAATGTGGAGTGTGGAGGCGGTCAGGTGGCGGGCCGTGGTCTCCGGCGGCCGCCCTGGCGCCGCTCTGCTCCCTCTCCAGGAGTTGTGTTTTGTTAAACTGCAGTACTCTTGTCTGTACTGCCTGGACGCTTACTGCGTTGCAGACATTTTAAACCAAGAATGTTTTCATTTCGATTTTTTAATGGTTTTTGCTGTTTATTCCTAAATTTGTATAGAATTTTTTTGTTAATTTCATGAGAAACAAACAAAAAAAAAAAAACATGTATATATTAAATGTGGAGTGTGGAGGCGGTCAGGTGGCGGGCCGTGGTCTCCGGCGGCCGCCCTGGCGCCGCTCTGCTCCCTCTCCAGGAGTTGTGTTTTGTTAAACTGCAGTACTCTTGTCTGTACTGCCTGGACGCTTACTGCGTTGCAGACATTTTAAACCAAGAATGTTTTCATTTCGATTTTTTAATGGTTTTTGCTGTTTATTCCTAAATTTGTATAGAATTTTTTTGTTAATTTCATGAGAAACAAACAAAAAAAAAAACATGTATATATTAAATGTGGAGTGTGGAGGCGGTCAGGTGGCGGGCCGTGGTCTCCGGCGGCCGCCCTGGCGCCGCTCTGCTCCCTCTCCAGGAGTTGTGTTTTGTTAAACTGCAGTACTCTTGTCTGTACTGCCTGGACGCTTACTGCGTTGCAGACATTTTAAACCAAGAATGTTTTCATTTCGATTTTTTAATGGTTTTTGCTGTTTATTCCTAAATTTGTATAGAATTTTTTGTTAATTTCGTGAGAAACAAAAAAAAAAAAAAAAAAAAAAAAAAAAAAAAAAAAAAAAAAAAAAAACATGTATATATTAAATGTGGAGTGTGGAGGCGGTCAGGTGGCGGGCCGTGGTCTCCGGCGGCCGCCCTGGCGCCGCTCTGCTCCCTCTCCAGGAGTTGTGTTTTGTTAAACTGCAGTACTCTTGTCTGTACTGCCTGGACGCTTACTGCGTTGCAGACATTTTAAACCAAGAATGTTTTCATTTCGATTTTTTAATGGTTTTTGCTGTTTATTCCTAAATTTGTATAGAATTTTTTTGTTAATTTCATGAGAAACAAAAAAAAAAAAAAAAAAACATGTATATATTAAATGTGGAGTGTGGAGGCGGTCAGGTGGCGGGCCGTGGTCTCCGGCGGCCGCCCTGGCGCCGCTCTGCTCCCTCTCCAGGAGTTGTGTTTTGTTAAACTGCAGTACTCTTGTCTGTACTGCCTGGACGCTTACTGCGTTGCAGACATTTTAAACCAAGAATGTTTTCATTTCGATTTTTTAATGGTTTTTGCTGTTTATTCCTAAATTTGTATAGAATTTTTTTGTTAATTTCATGAGAAACAAACAAAAAAAACATGTATATATTAAATGTGTTGTGTGGAGGCGGTCAGGGGGCGGGCCGTGGTCTCCGGCGGCCGCCCTGGCGCCGCTCTGCTCCCTCTCCAGGAGTTGTGTTTTGTTAAACTGCAGTACTCTTGTCTGTACTGCCTGGACGCTTACTGCGTTGCAGACATTTTAAACCAAGAATGTTTTCATTTCGATTTTTTAATGGTTTTTGCTGTTTATTCATAAATTTGTATAGAATTTTTTTGTTAATTTCATGAGAAACAAACAAACAAAAAAAAACATGTATATATTAAATGTGGAGTGTGGAGGCGGTCAGGTGGCGGGCCGTGGTCTCCGGCGGCCGCCCTGGCGCCGCTCTGCTCCCTCTCCAGGAGTTGTGTTTTGTTAAACTGCAGTACTCTTGTCTGTACTGCCTGGACGCTTACTGCGTTGCAGACATTTTAAACCAAGAATGTTTTCATTTCGATTTTTTAATGGTTTTTGCTGTTTATTCCTAAATTTGTATAGAATTTTTTTGTTAATTTCATGAGAAACAAAAAAAAAAAAAAAAAAAAAAAAAAAAAAAAAAAAAAAAAAAAAACATGTATATATTAAATGTGTTGTGTGGAGGCGGTCAGGTGGCGGGCCGTGGTCTCCGGCGGCCGCCCTGGCGCCGCTCTGCTCCCTCTCCAGGAGTTGTGTTTTGTTAAACTGCAGTACTCTTGTCTGTACTGCCTGGACGCTTACTGCGTTGCAGACATTTTAAACCAAGAATGTTTTCATTTCGATTTTTTAATGGTTTTTGCTGTTTATTCATAAATTTGTATAGAATTTTTTTGTTAATTTCATGAGAAACAAACAAACAAAAAAAAACATGTATATATTAAATGTGGAGTGTGGAGGCGGTCAGGTGGCGGGCCGTGGTCTCCGGCGGCCGCCCTGGCGCCGCTCTGCTCCCTCTCCAGGAGTTGTGTTTTGTTAAACTGCAGTACTCTTGTCTGTACTGCCTGGACGCTTACTGCGTTGCAGACATTTTAAACCAAGAATGTTTTCATTTCGATTTTTTAATGGTTTTTGCTGTTTATTCCTAAATTTGTATAGAATTTTTTTGTTAATTTCATGAGAAACAAAAAAAAAAAAAAAAAAAAAAAAAAAAAAAAAAAAAAAAAACATGTATATATTAAATGTGGAGAGTGGAGGCGGTCAGGTGGCGGGCCGTGGTCTCCGGCGGCCGCCCTGGCACCGCTCTGCTCCCTCTCCAGGAGTTGTGTTTTGTTAAACTACAGTACTCTTGTCTGTACTGCCTGGACGCTTACTGCGTTGCAGACATTTTAAACCAAGAATGTTTTCATTTCGATTTTTTAATGGTTTTTGCGGTTTATTCCTAAATTTGTATAGAATTTTTTTGTTAATTTCATGAGAAACAAACAAAAAAAAAACATGTATATATTAAATGTGGAGTGTGGAGGCGGTCAGGTGGCGGGCCGTGGTCTCCGGCGGCCGCCCTGGCGCCGCTCTGCTCCCTCTCCAGGAGTTGTGTTTTGTTAAACTGCAGTACTCTTGTCTGTACTGCCTGGACGCTTACTGCGTTGCAGACATTTTAAACCAAGAATGTTTTCATTTCGATTTTTTAATGGTTTTTGCTGTTTATTCCTAAATTTGTATAGAATTTTTTTGTTAATTTCATGAGAAACAAACAAAAAAAAAAAAACATGTATATATTAAATGTGGAGTGTGGAGGCGGTCAGGTGGCGGGCCGTGGTCTCCGGCGGCCGCCCTGGCGCCGCTCTGCTCCCTCTCCAGGAGTTGTGTTTTGTTAAACTGCAGTACTCTTGTCTGTACTGCCTGGACGCTTACTGCGTTGCAGACATTTTAAACCAAGAATGTTTTCATTTCGATTTTTTAATGGTTTTTGCTGTTTATTCCTAAATTTGTATAGAATTTTTTTGTTAATTTCATGAGAAACAAACAAAAAAAAAAAAACATGTATATATAAAATGTGGAGTGTGGAGGCGGTCAGGTGGCGGGCCGTGGTCTCCGGCGGCCGCCCTGGCGCCGCTCTGCTCCCTCTCCAGGAGTTGTGTTTTGTTAAACTGCAGTACTCTTGTCTGTACTGCCTGGACGCTTACTGCGTTGCAGACATTTTAAACCAAGAATGTTTTCATTTCGATTTTTTAATGGTTTTTGCTGTTTATTCCTAAATTTGTATAGAATTTTTTTGTTAATTTCATGAGAAACAAACAAAAAAAAAACATGTATATATTAAATGTGGAGTGTGGAGGCGGTCAGGTGGCGGGCCGTGGTCTCCGGCGGCCGCCCTGGCGCCGCTCTGCTCCCTCTCCAGGAGTTGTGTTTTGTTAAACTGCAGTACTCTTGTCTGTACTGCCTGGACGCTTACTGCGTTGCAGACATTTTAAACCAAGAATGTTTTCATTTCGATTTTTTAATGGTTTTTGCTGTTTATTCCTAAATTTGTATAGAATTTTTTTGTTAATTTCATGAGAAACAAACAAAAAAAAAAAAACATGTATATATTAAATGTGGAGTGTGGAGGCGGTCAGGTGGCGGGCCGTGGTCTCCGGCGGCCGCCCTGGCGCCGCTCTGCTCCCTCTCCAGGAGTTGTGTTTTGTTAAACTGCAGTACTCTTGTCTGTACTGCCTGGACGCTTACTGCGTTGCAGACATTTTAAACCAAGAATGTTTTCATTTCGATTTTTTAATGGTTTTTGCTGTTTATTCCTAAATTTGTATAGAATTTTTTTGTTAATTTCATGAGAAACAAACAAAAAAAAAACATGTATATATTAAATGTGGAGTGTGGAGGCGGTCAGGTGGCGGGCCGTGGTCTCCGGCGGCCGCCCTGGCGCCGCTCTGCTCCCTCTCCAGGAGTTGTGTTTTGTTAAACTGCAGTACTCTTGTCTGTACTGCCTGGACGCTTACTGCGTTGCAGACATTTTAAACCAAGAATGTTTTCATTTCGATTTTTTAATGGTTTTTGCTGTTTATTCCTAAATTTGTATAGAATTTTTTTGTTAATTTCATGAGAAACAAACAAAAAAAAAAAACATGTATATATTAAATGTGGAGTGTGGAGGCGGTCAGGTGGCGGGCCGTGGTCTCCGGCGGCCGCCCTGGCGCCGCTCTGCTCCCTCTCCAGGAGTTGTGTTTTGTTAAACTGCAGTACTCTTGTCTGTACTGCCTGGACGCTTACTGCGTTGCAGACATTTTAAACCAAGAATGTTTTCATTTCGATTTTTTAATGGTTTTTGCTGTTTATTCCTAAATTTGTATAGAATTTTTTTGTTAATTTCGTGAGAAACAAAAAAAAAAAAAAAAAAAAAAAAAAAAAAAAAAAAAAAAAAAACCATGTATATATTAAATGTGGAGTGTGGAGGCGGTCAGGTGGCGGGCCGTGGTCTCCGGCGGCCGCCCTGGCGCCGCTCTGCTCCCTCTCCAGGAGTTGTGTTTTGTTAAACTGCAGTACTCTTGTCTGTACTGCCTGGACGCTTACTGCGTTGCAGACATTTTAAACCAAGAATGTTTTCATTTCGATTTTTTAATGGTTTTTGCTGTTTATTCCTAAATTTGTATAGAATTTTTTTGTTAATTTCATGAGAAACAAACAAAAAAAAAAAAACATGTATATATTAAATGTGGAGTGTGGAGGCGGTCAGGTGGCGGGCCGTGGTCTCCGGCGGCCGCCCTGGCGCCGCTCTGCTCCCTCTCCAGGAGTTGTGTTTTGTTAAACTGCAGTACTCTTGTCTGTACTGCCTGGACGCTTACTGCGTTGCAGACATTTTAAACCAAGAATGTTTTCATTTCGATTTTTTAATGGTTTTTGCTGTTTATTCCTAAATTTGTATAGAATTTTTTTGTTAATTTCATGAGAAACAAACAAAAAAAAAACATGTATATATTAAATGTGGAGTGTGGAGGCGGTCAGGTGGCGGGCCGTGGTCTCCGGCGGCCGCCCTGGCGCCGCTCTGCTCCCTCTCCAGGAGTTGTGTTTTGTTAAACTGCAGTACTCTTGTCTGTACTGCCTGGACGCTTACTGCGTTGCAGACATTTTAAACCAAGAATGTTTTCATTTCGATTTTTTAATGGTTTTTGCTGTTTATTCCTAAATTTGTACAGAATTTTTTTGTTAATTTCATGAGAAACAAAAAAAAAAAAAAAAAAAAAAAAAAAACATGTATATATTAAATGTGGAGTGTGGAGGCGGTCAGGTGGCGGGCCGTGGTCTCCGGCGGCCGCCCTGGCGCCGCTCTGCTCCCTCTCCAGGAGTTGTGTTTTGTTAAACTGCAGTACTCTTGTCTGTACTGCCTGGACGCTTACTGCGTTGCAGACATTTTAAACCAAGAATGTTTTCATTTCGATTTTTTAATGGTTTTTGCTGTTTATTCCTAAATTTGTATAGAATTTTTTTGTTAATTTCATGAGAAACAAACAAAAAAAAAAAACATGTATATATTAAATGTGGAGTGTGGAGGCGGTCAGGTGGCGGGCCGTGGTCTCCGGCGGCCGCCCTGGCGCCGCTCTGCTCCCTCTCCAGGAGTTGTGTTTTGTTAAACTGCAGTACTCTTGTCTGTACTGCCTGGACGCTTACTGCGTTGCAGACATTTTAAACCAAGAATGTTTTCATTTCGATTTTTTAATGGTTTTTGCTGTTTATTCCTAAATTTGTATAGAATTTTTTTGTTAATTTCATGAGAAACAAACAAAAAAAAAAAACATATATATATTAAATGTGGAGTGTGGAGGCGGTCAGGTGGCGGGCCGTGGTCTCCGGCGGCCGCCCTGGCGCCGCTCTGCTCCCTCTCCAGGAGTTGTGTTTTGTTAAACTGCAGTACTCTTGTCTGTACTGCCTGGACGCTTACTGCGTTGCAGACATTTTAAACCAAGAATGTTTTCATTTCGATTTTTTAATGGTTTTTGCTGTTTATTCCTAAATTTGTATAGAATTTTTTTGTTAATTTCATGAGAAACAAACAAAAAAAAACATGTATATATTAAATGTGGAGTGTGGAGGCGGTCAGGTGGCGGGCCGTGGTCTCCGGCGGCCGCCCTGGCGCCGCTCTGCTCCCTCTCCAGGAGTTGTGTTTTGTTAAACTGCAGTACTCTTGTCTGTACTGCCTGGACGCTTACTGCGTTGCAGACATTTTAAACCAAGAATGTTTTCATTTCGATTCTTTAATGGTTTTTGCTGTTTATTCCTAAATTTGTATAGAATTTCTTTGTTAATTTCGTGAGAAACAAAAAAAAAAAAAAAAAAAAGAAAAAAAAAAAAAAAAAAAAAAAAAAACATGTATATATTAAATGTGGAGTGTGGAGGCGGTCAGGTGGCGGGCCGTGGTCTCCGGCGGCCGCCCTGGCGCCGCTCTGCTCCCTCTCCAGGAGTTGTGTTTTGTTAAACTGCAGTACTCTTGTCTGTACTGCCTGGACGCTTACTGCGTTGCAGACATTTTAAACCAAGAATGTTTTCATTTCGATTTTTTAATGGTTTTTGCTGTTTATTCCTAAATTTGTATAGAATTTTTTTGTTAATTTCATGAGAAACAAACAAAAAAAAACATGTATATATTAAATGTGGAGTGTGGAGGCGGTCAGGTGGCGGGCCGTGGTCTCCGGCGGCCGCCCTGGCGCCGCTCTGCTCCCTCTCCAGGAGTTGTGTTTTGTTAAACTGCAGTACTCTTGTCTGTACTGCCTGGACGCTTACTGCGTTGCAGACATTTTAAACCAAGAATGTTTTCATTTCGATTCTTTAATGGTTTTTTCTGTTTATTCCTAAATTTGTATAGAATTTCTTTGTTAATTTCGTGAGAAACAAAAAAAAAAAAAAAAAAAAAAAAAAAAAAAAAAAAAAAAAAAAAAAAAAACATGTATATATTAAATGTGGAGTGTGGAGGCGGTCAGGTGGCGGGCCGTGGTCTCCGGCGGCCGCCCTGGCGCCGCTCTGCTCCCTCTCCAGGAGTTGTGTTTTGTTAAACTGCAGTACTCTTGTCTGTACTGCCTGGACGCTTACTGCGTTGCAGACATTTTAAACCAAGAATGTTTTCATTTCGATTCTTTAATGGTTTTTGCTGTTTATTCCTAAATTTGTATAGAATTTCTTTGTTAATTTCGTGAGAAACACAAAAAAAAAAAAAAAAAAAAAAAAAAAAAAAAAAAAAAAACATGTATATATTAAATGTGGAGTGTGGAGGCGGTCAGGTGGCGGGCCGTGGTCTCCGGCGGCCGCCCTGGCGCCGCTCTGCTCCCTCTCCAGGAGTTGTGTTTTGTTAAACTGCAGTACTCTTGTCTGTACTGCCTGGACGCTTACTGCGTTGCAGACATTTTAAACCAAGAATGTTTTCATTTCGATTCTTTAATGGTTTTTGCTGTTTATTCCTAAATTTGTATAGAATTTCTTTGTTAATTTCGTGAGAAACAAAAAAAAAAAAAAAAAAAAGAAAAAAAAAAAAAAAAAAAAAAAAAACATGTATATATTAAATGTGGAGTGTGGAGGCGGTCAGGTGGCGGGCCGTGGTCTCCGGCGGCCGCCCTGGCGCCGCTCTGCTCCCTCTCCAGGAGTTGTGTTTTGTTAAACTGCAGTACTCTTGTCTGTACTGCCTGGACGCTTACTGCGTTGCAGACATTTTAAACCAAGAATGTTTTCATTTCGATTTTTTAATGGTTTTTGCTGTTTATTCCTAAATTTGTATAGAATTTTTTTGTTAATTTCATGAGAAACAAACAAAAAAAAACATGTATATATTAAATGTGGAGTGTGGAGGCGGTCAGGTGGCGGGCCGTGGTCTCCGGCGGCCGCCCTGGCGCCGCTCTGCTCCCTCTCCAGGAGTTGTGTTTTGTTAAACTGCAGTACTCTTGTCTGTACTGCCTGGACGCTTACTGCGTTGCAGACATTTTAAACCAAGAATGTTTTCATTTCGATTTTTTAATGGTTTTTGCTGTTTATTCCTAAATTTGTATAGAATTTTTTTGTTAATTTCATGAGAAACAAACAAAAAAAAAAACATGTATATATTAAATGTGGAGTGTGGAGGCGGTCAGGTGGCGGGCCGTGGTCTCCGGCGGCCGCCCTGGCGCCGCTCTGCTCCCTCTCCAGGAGTTGTGTTTTGTTAAACTGCAGTACTCTTGTCTGTACTGCCTGGACGCTTACTGCGTTGCAGACATTTTAAACCAAGAATGTTTTCATTTCGATTCTTTAATGGTTTTTGCTGTTTATTCCTAAATTTGTATAGAATTTTTTTGTTAATTTCGTGAGAAACAAAAAAAAAAAAAAAAAAAAAAAAAAAAAAAACATGTATATATTAAATGTGGAGTGTGGAGGCGGTCAGGTGGCGGGCCGTGGTCTCCGGCGGCCGCCCTGGCGCCGCTCTGCTCCCTCTCCAGGAGTTGTGTTTTGTTAAACTGCAGTACTCTTGTCTGTACTGCCTGGACGCTTACTGCGTTGCAGACATTTTAAACCAAGAATGTTTTCATTTCGATTTTTTAATGGTTTTTGCTGTTTATTCCTAAATTTGTATAGAATTTTTTTGTTAATTTCATGAGAAACAAACAAAAAAAAAACATGTATATATTAAATGTGGAGTGTGGAGGCGGTCAGGTGGCGGGCCGTGGTCTCCGGCGGCCGCCCTGGCGCCGCTCTGCTCCCTCTCCAGGAGTTGTGTTTTGTTAAACTGCAGTACTCTTGTCTGTACTGCCTGGACGCTTACTGCGTTGCAGACATTTTAAACCAAGAATGTTTTCATTTCGATTTTTTAATGGTTTTTGCTGTTTATTCCTAAATTTGTATAGAATTTTTTTGTTAATTTCATGAGAAACAAACAAAAAAAAAAAACATATATATATTAAATGTGGAGTGTGGAGGCGGTCAGGTGGCGGGCCGTGGTCTCCGGCGGCCGCCCTGGCGCCGCTCTGCTCCCTCTCCAGGAGTTGTGTTTTGTTAAACTGCAGTACTCTTGTCTGTACTGCCTGGACGCTTACTGCGTTGCAGACATTTTAAACCAAGAATGTTTTCATTTCGATTTTTTAATGGTTTTTGCTGTTTATTCCTAAATTTGTATAGAATTTTTTTGTTAATTTCATGAGAAACAAACAAAAAAAAACATGTATATATTAAATGTGGAGTGTGGAGGCGGTCAGGTGGCGGGCCGTGGTCTCCGGCGGCCGCCCTGGCGCCGCTCTGCTCCCTCTCCAGGAGTTGTGTTTTGTTAAACTGCAGTACTCTTGTCTGTACTGCCTGGACGCTTACTGCGTTGCAGACATTTTAAACCAAGAATGTTTTCATTTCGATTTTTTAATGGTTTTTGCTGTTTATTCCTAAATTTGTATAGAATTTTTTTGTTAATTTCATGAGAAACAAACAAAAAAAAAACATGTATATATTAAATGTGGAGTGTGGAGGCGGTCAGGTGGCGGGCCGTGGTCTCCGGCGGCCGCCCTGGCGCCGCTCTGCTCCCTCTCCAGGAGTTGTGTTTTGTTAAACTGCAGTACTCTTGTCTGTACTGCCTGGACGCTTACTGCGTTGCAGACATTTTAAACCAAGAATGTTTTCATTTCGATTTTTTAATGGTTTTTGCTGTTTATTCCTAAATTTGTATAGAATTTTTTTGTTAATTTCATGAGAAACAAACAAAGAAAAAAACATGTATATATTAAATGTGGAGTGTGGAGGCGGTCAGGTGGCGGGCCGTGGTCTCCGGCGGCCGCCCTGGCGCCGCTCTGCTCCCTCTCCAGGAGTTGTGTTTTGTTAAACTGCAGTACTCTTGTCTGTACTGCCTGGACGCTTACTGCGTTGCAGACATTTTAAACCAAGAATGTTTTCATTTCGATTCTTTAATGGTTTTTTCTGTTTATTCCTAAATTTGTATAGAATTTCTTTGTTAATTTCGTGAGAAACAAAAAAAAAAAAAAAAAAAAAAAAAAAAAAAAAAAAAAAAAAAAAAAAAAAAAACATGTATATATTAAATGTGGAGTGTGGAGGCGGTCAGGTGGCGGGCCGTGGTCTCCGGCGGCCGCCCTGGCGCCGCTCTGCTCCCTCTCCAGGAGTTGTGTTTTGTTAAACTGCAGTACTCTTGTCTGTACTGCCTGGACGCTTACTGCGTTGCAGACATTTTAAACCAAGAATGTTTTCATTTCGATTCTTTAATGGTTTTTGCTGTTTATTCCTAAATTTGTATAGAATTTCTTTGTTAATTTCGTGAGAAACACAAAAAAAAAAAAAAAAAAAAAAAAAAAAAAAAAAAAAAACATGTATATATTAAATGTGGAGTGTGGAGGCGGTCAGGTGGCGGGCCGTGGTCTCCGGCGGCCGCCCTGGCGCCGCTCTGCTCCCTCTCCAGGAGTTGTGTTTTGTTAAACTGCAGTACTCTTGTCTGTACTGCCTGGACGCTTACTGCGTTGCAGACATTTTAAACCAAGAATGTTTTCATTTCGATTCTTTAATGGTTTTTGCTGTTTATTCCTAAATTTGTATAGAATTTCTTTGTTAATTTCGTGAGAAACAAAAAAAAAAAAAAAAAAAAGAAAAAAAAAAAAAAAAAAAAAAAAAAACATGTATATATTAAATGTGGAGTGTGGAGGCGGTCAGGTGGCGGGCCGTGGTCTCCGGCGGCCGCCCTGGCGCCGCTCTGCTCCCTCTCCAGGAGTTGTGTTTTGTTAAACTGCAGTACTCTTGTCTGTACTGCCTGGACGCTTACTGCGTTGCAGACATTTTAAACCAAGAATGTTTTCATTTCGATTTTTTAATGGTTTTTGCTGTTTATTCCTAAATTTGTATAGAATTTTTTTGTTAATTTCATGAGAAACAAACAAAAAAAAACATGTATATATTAAATGTGGAGTGTGGAGGCGGTCAGGTGGCGGGCCGTGGTCTCCGGCGGCCGCCCTGGCGCCGCTCTGCTCCCTCTCCAGGAGTTGTGTTTTGTTAAACTGCAGTACTCTTGTCTGTACTGCCTGGACGCTTACTGCGTTGCAGACATTTTAAACCAAGAATGTTTTCATTTCGATTTTTTAATGGTTTTTGCTGTTTATTCCTAAATTTGTATAGAATTTTTTTGTTAATTTCATGAGAAACAAACAAAAAAAAAAACATGTATATATTAAATGTGGAGTGTGGAGGCGGTCAGGTGGCGGGCCGTGGTCTCCGGCGGCCGCCCTGGCGCCGCTCTGCTCCCTCTCCAGGAGTTGTGTTTTGTTAAACTGCAGTACTCTTGTCTGTACTGCCTGGACGCTTACTGCGTTGCAGACATTTTAAACCAAGAATGTTTTCATTTCGATTCTTTAATGGTTTTTGCTGTTTATTCCTAAATTTGTATAGAATTTTTTTGTTAATTTCGTGAGAAACAAAAAAAAAAAAAAAAAAAAAAAAAAAAAACATGTATATATTAAATGTGGAGTGTGGAGGCGGTCAGGTGGCGGGCCGTGGTCTCCGGCGGCCGCCCTGGCGCCGCTCTGCTCCCTCTCCAGGAGTTGTGTTTTGTTAAACTGCAGTACTCTTGTCTGTACTGCCTGGACGCTTACTGCGTTGCAGACATTTTAAACCAAGAATGTTTTCATTTCGATTTTTTAATGGTTTTTGCTGTTTATTCCTAAATTTGTATAGAATTTTTTTGTTAATTTCATGAGAAACAAACAAAAAAAAAACATGTATATATTAAATGTGGAGTGTGGAGGCGGTCAGGTGGCGGGCCGTGGTCTCCGGCGGCCGCCCTGGCGCCGCTCTGCTCCCTCTCCAGGAGTTGTGTTTTGTTAAACTGCAGTACTCTTGTCTGTACTGCCTGGACGCTTACTGCGTTGCAGACATTTTAAACCAAGAATGTTTTCATTTCGATTTTTTAATGGTTTTTGCTGTTTATTCCTAAATTTGTATAGAATTTTTTTGTTAATTTCATGAGAAACAAACAAAAAAAAACATGTATATATTAAATGTGGAGTGTGGAGGCGGTCAGGTGGCGGGCCGTGGTCTCCGGCGGCCGCCCTGGCGCCGCTCTGCTCCCTCTCCAGGAGTTGTGTTTTGTTAAACTGCAGTACTCTTGTCTGTACTGCCTGGACGCTTACTGCGTTGCAGACATTTTAAACCAAGAATGTTTTCATTTCGATTTTTTAATGGTTTTTGCTGTTTATTCCTAAATTTGTATAGAATTTTTTTGTTAATTTCGTGAGAAAAAAAAAAAAAAAAAAAAAAAAAAAAAAAAAAAAAAAAAAAAAAAAAAAACATGTATATATTAAATGTGGAGTGTGGAGGCGGTCAGGTGGCGGGCCGTGGTCTCCGGCGGCCGCCCTGGCGCCGCTCTGCTCCCTCTCCAGGAGTTGTGTTTTGTTAAACTGCAGTACTCTTGTCTGTACTGCCTGGACGCTTACTGCGTTGCAGACATTTTAAACCAAGAATGTTTTCATTTCGATTTTTTAATGGTTTTTGCTGTTTATTCCTAAATTTGTATAGAATTTTTTTGTTAATTTCATGAGAAACAAACAAAAAAAAAACATGTATATATTAAATGTGGAGTGTGGAGGCGGTCAGGTGGCGGGCCGTGGTCTCCGGCGGCCGCCCTGGCGCCGCTCTGCTCCCTCTCCAGGAGTTGTGTTTTGTTAAACTGCAGTACTCTTGTCTGTACTGCCTGGACGCTTACTGCGTTGCAGACATTTTAAACCAAGAATGTTTTCATTTCGATTCTTTAATGGTTTTTGCTGTTTATTCCTAAATTTGTATAGAATTTTTTTGTTAATTTCGTGAGAAACAAAAAAAAAAAAAAAAAAAAAAAAAAAAAAAAAAAAAAACATGTATATATTAAATGTGGAGTGTGGAGGCGGTCAGGTGGCGGGCCGTGGTCTCCGGCGGCCGCCCTGGCGCCGCTCTGCTCCCTCTCCAGGAGTTGTGTTTTGTTAAACTGCAGTACTCTTGTCTGTACTGCCTGGACGCTTACTGCGTTGCAGACATTTTAAACCAAGAATGTTTTCATTTCGATTTTTTAATGGTTTTTGCTGTTTATTCCTAAATTTGTATAGAATTTTTTTGTTAATTTCATGAGAAACAAACAAAAAAAAAAACATGTATATATTAAATGTGGAGTGTGGAGGCGGTCAGGTGGCGGGCCGTGGTCTCCGGCGGCCGCCCTGGCGCCGCTCTGCTCCCTCTCCAGGAGTTGTGTTTTGTTAAACTGCAGTACTCTTGTCTGTACTGCCTGGACGCTTACTGCGTTGCAGACATTTTAAACCAAGAATGTTTTCATTTCGATTTTTTAATGGTTTTTGCTGTTTATTCCTAAATTTGTATAGAATTTTTTTGTTAATTTCATGAGAAACAAACAAAAAAAAACATGTATATATTAAATGTGGAGTGTGGAGGCGGTCAGGTGGCGGGCCGTGGTCTCCGGCGGCCGCCCTGGCGCCGCTCTGCTCCCTCTCCAGGAGTTGTGTTTTGTTAAACTGCAGTACTCTTGTCTGTACTGCCTGGACGCTTACTGCGTTGCAGACATTTTAAACCAAGAATGTTTTCATTTCGATTTTTTAATGGTTTTTGCTGTTTATTCCTAAATTTGTATAGAATTTTTTTGTTAATTTCATGAGAAACAAACAAAAAAAAAACATGTATATATTAAATGTGGAGTGTGGAGGCGGTCAGGTGGCGGGCCGTGGTCTCCGGCGGCCGCCCTGGCGCCGCTCTGCTCCCTCTCCAGGAGTTGTGTTTTGTTAAACTGCAGTACTCTTGTCTGTACTGCCTGGACGCTTACTGCGTTGCAGACATTTTAAACCAAGAATGTTTTCATTTCGATTTTTTAATGGTTTTTGCTGTTTATTCCTAAATTTGTATAGAATTTTTTTGTTAATTTCATGAGAAACAAACAAAAAAAAAACATGTATATATTAAATGTGGAGTGTGGAGGCGGTCAGGTGGCGGGCCGTGGTCTCCGGCGGCCGCCCTGGCGCCGCTCTGCTCCCTCTCCAGGAGTTGTGTTTTGTTAAACTGCAGTACTCTTGTCTGTACTGCCTGGACGCTTACTGCGTTGCAGACATTTTAAACCAAGAATGTTTTCATTTCGATTTTTTAATGGTTTTTGCTGTTTATTCCTAAATTTGTATAGAATTTTTTTGTTAATTTCATGAGAAACAAACAAAAAAAAAACATGTATATATTAAATGTGGAGTGTGGAGGCGGTCAGGTGGCGGGCCGTGGTCTCCGGCGGCCGCCCTGGCGCCGCTCTGCTCCCTCTCCAGGAGTTGTGTTTTGTTAAACTGCAGTACTCTTGTCTGTACTGCCTGGACGCTTACTGCGTTGCAGACATTTTAAACCAAGAATGTTTTCATTTCGATTTTTTAATGGTTTTTGCTGTTTATTCCTAAATTTGTATAGAATTTTTTTGTTAATTTCATGAGAAACAAACAAAAAAAAAAAAAAAAAACATGTATATATTAAATGTGGAGTGTGGAGGCGGTCAGGTGGCGGGCCGTGGTCTCCGGCGGCCGCCCTGGCGCCGCTCTGCTCCCTCTCCAGGAGTTGTGTTTTGTTAAACTGCAGTACTCTTGTCTGTACTGCCTGGACGCTTACTGCGTTGCAGACATTTTAAACCAAGAATGTTTTCATTTCGATTTTTTAATGGTTTTTGCTGTTTATTCCTAAATTTGTATAGAATTTTTTTGTTAATTTCATGAGAAACAAACAAAAAAAAAACATGTATATATTAAATGTGGAGTGTGGAGGCGGTCAGGTGGCGGGCCGTGGTCTCCGGCGGCCGCCCTGGCGCCGCTCTGCTCCCTCTCCAGGAGTTGTGTTTTGTTAAACTGCAGTACTCTTGTCTGTACTGCCTGGACGCTTACTGCGTTGCAGACATTTTAAACCAAGAATGTTTTCATTTCGATTTTTTAATGGTTTTTGCTGTTTATTCCTAAATTTGTACAGAATTTTTTTGTTAATTTCATGAGAAACAAAAAAAAAAAAAAAAAAAAAAAAAAAAAAAAAAAAAAAAAAACATGTATATATTAAATGTGGAGTGTGGAGGCGGTCAGGTGGCGGGCCGTGGTCTCCGGCGGCCGCCCTGGCGCCGCTCTGCTCCCTCTCCAGGAGTTGTGTTTTGTTAAACTGCAGTACTCTTGTCTGTACTGCCTGGACGCTTACTGCGTTGCAGACATTTTAAACCAAGAATGTTTTCATTTCGATTTTTTAATGGTTTTTGCTGTTTATTCCTAAATTTGTATAGAATTTTTTTGTTAATTTCATGAGAAACAAACAAAAAAAAAAAAACATGTATATATTAAATGTGGAGTGTGGAGGCGGTCAGGTGGCGGGCCGTGGTCTCCGGCGGCCGCCCTGGCGCCGCTCTGCTCCCTCTCCAGGAGTTGTGTTTTGTTAAACTGCAGTACTCTTGTCTGTACTGCCTGGACGCTTACTGCGTTGCAGACATTTTAAACCAAGAATGTTTTCATTTCGATTTTTTAATGGTTTTTGCTGTTTATTCCTAAATTTGTATAGAATTTTTTTGTTAATTTCATGAGAAACAAACAAAAAAAAAAAAACATGTATATATTAAATGTGGAATGTGGAGGCGGTCAGGTGGCGGGCCGTGGTCTCCGGCGGCCGCCCTGGCGCCGCTCTGCTCCCTCTCCAGGAGTTGTGTTTTGTTAAACTGCAGTACTCTTGTCTGTACTGCCTGGACGCTTACTGCGTTGCAGACATTTTAAACCAAGAATGTTTTCATTTCGATTTTTTAATGGTTTTTGCTGTTTATTCCTAAATTTGTATAGAATTTTTTTGTTAATTTCATGAGAAACAAACAAAAAAGAAAACATGTATATATTAAATGTGGAGTGTGGAGGCGGTCAGGTGGCGGGCCGTGGTCTCCGGCGGCCGCCCTGGCGCCGCTCTGCTCCCTCTCCAGGAGTTGTGTTTTGTTAAACTGCAGTACTCTTGTCTGTACTGCCTGGACGCTTACTGCGTTGCAGACATTTTAAACCAAGAATGTTTTCATTTCGATTTTTTAATGGTTTTTGCTGTTTATTCCTAAATTTGTATAGAATTTTTTTGTTAATTTCATGAGAAACAAACAAAAAAAAAAACATGTATATATTAAATGTGGAGTGTGGAGGCGGTCAGGTGGCGGGCCGTGGTCTCCGGCGGCCGCCCTGGCGCCGCTCTGCTCCCTCTCCAGGAGTTGTGTTTTGTTAAACTGCAGTACTCTTGTCTGTACTGCCTGGACGCTTACTGCGTTGCAGACATTTTAAACCAAGAATGTTTTCATTTCGATTCTTTAATGGTTTTTGCTGTTTATTCCTAAATTTGTATAGAATTTTTTTGTTAATTTCGTGAGAAACAAAAAAAAAAAAAAAAAAAAAAAAAAAAAAAAAAAAAAAAAAAACATGTATATATTAAATGTGGAGTGTGGAGGCGGTCAGGTGGCGGGCCGTGGTCTCCGGCGGCCGCCCTGGCGCCGCTCTGCTCCCTCTCCAGGAGTTGTGTTTTGTTAAACTGCAGTACTCTTGTCTGTACTGCCTGGACGCTTACTGCGTTGCAGACATTTTAAACCAAGAATGTTTTCATTTCGATTTTTTAATGGTTTTTGCTGTTTATTCCTAAATTTGTATAGAATTTTTTTGTTAATTTCATGAGAAACAAACAAAAAAAAAAAACATGTATATATTAAATGTGGAGTGTGGAGGCGGTCAGGTGGCGGGCCGTGGTCTCCGGCGGCCGCCCTGGCGCCGCTCTGCTCCCTCTCCAGGAGTTGTGTTTTGTTAAACTGCAGTACTCTTGTCTGTACTGCCTGGACGCTTACTGCGTTGCAGACATTTTAAACCAAGAATGTTTTCATTTCGATTTTTTAATGGTTTTTGCTGTTTATTCCTAAATTTGTATAGAATTTTTTTGTTAATTTCATGAGAAACAAAAAAAAAAAAAAAACATGTATATATTAAATGTGGAGTGTGGAGGCGGTCAGGTGGCGGGCCGTGGTCTCCGGCGGCCGCCCTGGCGCCGCTCTGCTCCCTCTCCAGGAGTTGTGTTTTGTTAAACTGCAGTACTCTTGTCTGTACTGCCTGGACGCTTACTGCGTTGCAGACATTTTAAACCAAGAATGTTTTCATTTCGATTTTTTAATGGTTTTTGCTGTTTATTCCTAAATTTGTATAGAATTTTTTTGTTAATTTCATGAGAAACAAACAAAAAAAAAACATGTATATATTAAATGTGGAGTGTGGAGGCGGTCAGGTGGCGGGCCGTGGTCTCCGGCGGCCGCCCTGGCGCCGCTCTGCTCCCTCTCCAGGAGTTGTGTTTTGTTAAACTGCAGTACTCTTGTCTGTACTGCCTGGACGCTTACTGCGTTGCAGACATTTTAAACCAAGAATGTTTTCATTTCGATTTTTTAATGGTTTTTGCTGTTTATTCCTAAATTTGTATAGAATTTTTTTGTTAATTTCATGAGAAACAAACAAAAAAAAAAAACATGTATATATTAAATGTGGAGTGTGGAGGCGGTCAGGTGGCGGGCCGTGGTCTCCGGCGGCCGCCCTGGCGCCGCTCTGCTCCCTCTCCAGGAGTTGTGTTTTGTTAAACTGCAGTACTCTTGTCTGTACTGCCTGGACGCTTACTGCGTTGCAGACATTTTAAACCAAGAATGTTTTCATTTCGATTTTTTAATGGTTTTTGCTGTTTATTCCTAAATTTGTATAGAATTTTTTTGTTAATTTCATGAGAAACAAACAAAAAAAAAAACATGTATATATTAAATGTGGAGTGTGGAGGCGGTCAGGTGGCGGGCCGTGGTCTCCGGCGGCCGCCCTGGCGCCGCTCTGCTCCCTCTCCAGGAGTTGTGTTTTGTTAAACTGCAGTACTCTTGTCTGTACTGCCTGGACGCTTACTGCGTTGCAGACATTTTAAACCAAGAATGTTTTCATTTCGATTTTTTAATGGTTTTTGCTGTTTATTCCTAAATTTGTATAGAATTTTTTTGTTAATTTCATGAGAAACAAACAAAAAAAAAAAAAACATGTATATATTAAATGTGGAGTGTAGAGGCGGTCAGGTGGCGGGCCGTGGTCTCCGGCGGCCGCCCTGGCGCCGCTCTGCTCCCTCTCCAGGAGTTGTGTTTTGTTAAACTGCAGTACTCTTGTCTGTACTGCCTGGACGCTTACTGCGTTGCAGACATTTTAAACCAAGAATGTTTTCATTTCGATTTTTTAATGGTTTTTGCTGTTTATTCCTAAATTTGTATAGAATTTTTTTGTTAATTTCATGAGAAACAAACAAAAAAAAAACATGTATATATTAAATGTGGAGTGTGGAGGCGGTCAGGTGGCGGGCCGTGGTCTCCGGCGGCCGCCCTGGCGCCGCTCTGCTCCCTCTCCAGGAGTTGTGTTTTGTTAAACTGCAGTACTCTTGTCTGTACTGCCTGGACGCTTACTGCGTTGCAGACATTTTAAACCAAGAATGTTTTCATTTCGATTTTTTAATGGTTTTTGCTGTTTATTCCTAAATTTGTATAGAATTTTTTTGTTAATTTCATGAGAAACAAACAAAAAAAAAACATGTATATATTAAATGTGGAGTGTGGAGGCGGTCAGGTGGCGGGCCGTGGTCTCCGGCGGCCGCCCTGGCGCCGCTCTGCTCCCTCTCCAGGAGTTGTGTTTTGTTAAACTGCAGTACTCTTGTCTGTACTGCCTGGACGCTTACTGCGTTGCAGACATTTTAAACCAAGAATGTTTTCATTTCGATTTTTTAATGGTTTTTGCTGTTTATTCCTAAATTTGTATAGAATTTTTTTGTTAATTTCATGAGAAACAAACAAAAAAAAAAACATGTATATATTAAATGTGGAGTGTGGAGGCGGTCAGGTGGCGGGCCGTGGTCTCCGGCGGCCGCCCTGGCGCCGCTCTGCTCCCTCTCCAGGAGTTGTGTTTTGTTAAACTGCAGTACTCTTGTCTGTACTGCCTGGACGCTTACTGCGTTGCAGACATTTTAAACCAAGAATGTTTTCATTTCGATTTTTTAATGGTTTTTGCTGTTTATTCCTAAATTTGTATAGAATTTTTTTGTTAATTTCATGAGAAACAAACAAAAAAAAAAAACATGTATATATTAAATGTGGAGTGTGGAGGCGGTCAGGTGGCGGGCCGTGGTCTCCGGCGGCCGCCCTGGCGCCGCTCTGCTCCCTCTCCAGGAGTTGTGTTTTGTTAAACTGCAGTACTCTTGTCTGTACTGCCTGGACGCTTACTGCGTTGCAGACATTTTAAACCAAGAATGTTTTCATTTCGATTTTTTAATGGTTTTTGCTGTTTATTCCTAAATTTGTATAGAATTTTTTTGTTAATTTCATGAGAAACAAACAAAAAAAAAAAAACATGTATATATTAAATGTGGAGTGTGGAGGCGGTCAGGTGGCGGGCCGTGGTCTCCGGCGGCCGCCCTGGCGCCGCTCTGCTCCCTCTCCAGGAGTTGTGTTTTGTTAAACTGCAGTACTCTTGTCTGTACTGCCTGGACGCTTACTGCGTTGCAGACATTTTAAACCAAGAATGTTTTCATTTCGATTTTTTAATGGTTTTTGCTGTTTATTCCTAAATTTGTATAGAATTTTTTTGTTAATTTCATGAGAAACAAACAAAAAAAAAACATGTATATATTAAATGTGGAGTGTGGAGGCGGTCAGGTGGCGGGCCGTGGTCTCCGGCGGCCGCCCTGGCGCCGCTCTGCTCCCTCTCCAGGAGTTGTGTTTTGTTAAACTGCAGTACTCTTGTCTGTACTGCCTGGACGCTTACTGCGTTGCAGACATTTTAAACCAAGAATGTTTTCATTTCGATTTTTTAATGGTTTTTGCTGTTTATTCCTAAATTTGTATAGAATTTTTTTGTTAATTTCATGAGAAACAAACAAAAAAAAAAAAAACATGTATATATTAAATGTGGAGTGTGGAGGCGGTCAGGTGGCGGGCCGTGGTCTCCGGCGGCCGCCCTGGCGCCGCTCTGCTCCCTCTCCAGGAGTTGTGTTTTGTTAAACTGCAGTACTCTTGTCTGTACTGCCTGGACGCTTACTGCGTTGCAGACATTTTAAACCAAGAATGTTTTCATTTCGATTTTTTAATGGTTTTTGCTGTTTATTCCTAAATTTGTATAGAATTTTTTTGTTAATTTCATGAGAAACAAACAAAAAAAAAAACATGTATATATTAAATGTGGAGTGTGGAGGCGGTCAGGTGGCGGGCCGTGGTCTCCGGCGGCCGCCCTGGCGCCGCTCTGCTCCCTCTCCAGGAGTTGTGTTTTGTTAAACTGCAGTACTCTTGTCTGTACTGCCTGGACGCTTACTGCGTTGCAGACATTTTAAACCAAGAATGTTTTCATTTCGATTTTTTAATGGTTTTTGCTGTTTATTCCTAAATTTGTATAGAATTTTTTTGTTAATTTCATGAGAAACAAACAAAAAAAAAAACATGTATATATTAAATGTGGAGTGTGGAGGCGGTCAGGTGGCGGGCCGTGGTCTCCGGCGGCCGCCCTGGCGCCGCTCTGCTCCCTCTCCAGGAGTTGTGTTTTGTTAAACTGCAGTACTCTTGTCTGTACTGCCTGGACGCTTACTGCGTTGCAGACATTTTAAACCAAGAATGTTTTCATTTCGATTTTTTAATGGTTTTTGCTGTTTATTCCTAAATTTGTATAGAATTTTTTTGTTAATTTCATGAGAAACAAACAAAAAAAAAAAACATGTATATATTAAATGTGGAGTGTGGAGGCGGTCAGGTGGCGGGCCGTGGTCTCCGGCGGCCGCCCTGGCGCCGCTCTGCTCCCTCTCCAGGAGTTGTGTTTTGTTAAACTGCAGTACTCTTGTCTGTACTGCCTGGACGCTTACTGCGTTGCAGACATTTTAAACCAAGAATGTTTTCATTTCGATTTTTTAATGGTTTTTGCTGTTTATTCCTAAATTTGTATAGAATTTTTTTGTTAATTTCATGAGAAACAAACAAAAAAAAAAAACATGTATATATTAAATGTGGAGTGTGGAGGCGGTCAGGTGGCGGGCCGTGGTCTCCGGCGGCCGCCCTGGCGCCGCTCTGCTCCCTCTCCAGGAGTTGTGTTTTGTTAAACTGCAGTACTCTTGTCTGTACTGCCTGGACGCTTACTGCGTTGCAGACATTTTAAACCAAGAATGTTTTCATTTCGATTTTTTAATGGTTTTTGCTGTTTATTCCTAAATTTGTATAGAATTTTTTTGTTAATTTCATGAGAAACAAACAAAAAAAAAACATGTATATATTAAATGTGGAGTGTGGAGGCGGTCAGGTGGCGGGCCGTGGTCTCCGGCGGCCGCCCTGGCGCCGCTCTGCTCCCTCTCCAGGAGTTGTGTTTTGTTAAACTGCAGTACTCTTGTCTGTACTGCCTGGACGCTTACTGCGTTGCAGACATTTTAAACCAAGAATGTTTTCATTTCGATTTTTTAATGGTTTTTGCTGTTTATTCCTAAATTTGTATAGAATTTTTTTGTTAATTTCATGAGAAACAAACAAAAAAAAAAACATGTATATATTAAATGTGGAGTGTGGAGGCGGTCAGGTGGCGGGCCGTGGTCTCCGGCGGCCGCCCTGGCGCCGCTCTGCTCCCTCTCCAGGAGTTGTGTTTTGTTAAACTGCAGTACTCTTGTCTGTACTGCCTGGACGCTTACTGCGTTGCAGACATTTTAAACCAAGAATGTTTTCATTTCGATTTTTTAATGGTTTTTGCTGTTTATTCCTAAATTTGTATAGAATTTTTTTGTTAATTTCATGAGAAACAAACAAAAAAAAAAAAACATGTATATATTAAATGTGGAGTGTGGAGGCGGTCAGGTGGCGGGCCGTGGTCTCCGGCGGCCGCCCTGGCGCCGCTCTGCTCCCTCTCCAGGAGTTGTGTTTTGTTAAACTGCAGTACTCTTGTCTGTACTGCCTGGACGCTTACTGCGTTGCAGACATTTTAAACCAAGAATGTTTTCATTTCGATTTTTTAATGGTTTTTGCTGTTTATTCCTAAATTTGTATAGAATTTTTTTGTTAATTTCATGAGAAACAAACAAAAAAAAAACATGTATATATTAAATGTGGAGTGTGGAGGCGGTCAGGTGGCGGGCCGTGGTCTCCGGCGGCCGCCCTGGCGCCGCTCTGCTCCCTCTCCAGGAGTTGTGTTTTGTTAAACTGCAGTACTCTTGTCTGTACTGCCTGGACGCTTACTGCGTTGCAGACATTTTAAACCAAGAATGTTTTCATTTCGATTTTTTAATGGTTTTTGCTGTTTATTCCTAAATTTGTATAGAATTTTTTTGTTAATTTCATGAGAAACAAACAAAAAAAAAAAAACATGTATATATTAAATGTGGAGTGTGGAGGCGGTCAGGTGGCGGGCCGTGGTCTCCGGCGGCCGCCCTGGCGCCGCTCTGCTCCCTCTCCAGGAGTTGTGTTTTGTTAAACTGCAGTACTCTTGTCTGTACTGCCTGGACGCTTACTGCGTTGCAGACATTTTAAACCAAGAATGTTTTCATTTCGATTTTTTAATGGTTTTTGCTGTTTATTCCTAAATTTGTATAGAATTTTTTTGTTAATTTCATGAGAAACAAACAAAAAAAAAAAAACATGTATATATTAAATGTGGAGTGTGGAGGCGGTCAGGTGGCGGGCCGTGGTCTCCGGCGGCCGCCCTGGCGCCGCTCTGCTCCCTCTCCAGGAGTTGTGTTTTGTTAAACTGCAGTACTCTTGTCTGTACTGCCTGGACGCTTACTGCGTTGCAGACATTTTAAACCAAGAATGTTTTCATTTCGATTTTTTAATGGTTTTTGCTGTTTATTCCTAAATTTGTATAGAATTTTTTTGTTAATTTCATGAGAAACAAACAAAAAAAAAACATGTATATATTAAATGTGGAGTGTGGAGGCGGTCAGGTGGCGGGCCGTGGTCTCCGGCGGCCGCCCTGGCGCCGCTCTGCTCCCTCTCCAGGAGTTGTGTTTTGTTAAACTGCAGTACTCTTGTCTGTACTGCCTGGACGCTTACTGCGTTGCAGACATTTTAAACCAAGAATGTTTTCATTTCGATTTTTTAATGGTTTTTGCTGTTTATTCCTAAATTTGTATAGAATTTTTTTGTTAATTTCATGAGAAACAAACAAAAAAAAAACATGTATATATTAAATGTGGAGTGTGGAGGCGGTCAGGTGGCGGGCCGTGGTCTCCGGCGGCCGCCCTGGCGCCGCTCTGCTCCCTCTCCAGGAGTTGTGTTTTGTTAAACTGCAGTACTCTTGTCTGTACTGCCTGGACGCTTACTGCGTTGCAGACATTTTAAACCAAGAATGTTTTCATTTCGATTTTTTAATGGTTTTTGCTGTTTATTCCTAAATTTGTATAGAATTTTTTTGTTAATTTCATGAGAAACAAACAAAAAAAAAACATGTATATATTAAATGTGGAGTGTGGAGGCGGTCAGGTGGCGGGCCGTGGTCTCCGGCGGCCGCCCTGGCGCCGCTCTGCTCCCTCTCCAGGAGTTGTGTTTTGTTAAACTGCAGTACTCTTGTCTGTACTGCCTGGACGCTTACTGCGTTGCAGACATTTTAAACCAAGAATGTTTTCATTTCGATTTTTTAATGGTTTTTGCTGTTTATTCCTAAATTTGTATAGAATTTTTTTTTTAATTTCGTGAGAAACAAAAAAAAAAAAAAAAAAAAAAAAAAAAAAAAAAAAAAAAAAAAAAAAAACATGTATATATTAAATGTGGAGTGTGGAGGCGGTCAGGTGGCGGGCCGTGGTCTCCGGCGGCCGCCCTGGCGCCGCTCTGCTCCCTCTCCAGGAGTTGTGTTTTGTTAAACTGCAGTACTCTTGTCTGTACTGCCTGGACGCTTACTGCGTTGCAGACATTTTAAACCAAGAATGTTTTCATTTCGATTTTTTAATGGTTTTTGCTGTTTATTCCTAAATTTGTATAGAATTTTTTTGTTAATTTCATGAGAAACAAACAAAAAAAAAACATGTATATATTAAATGTGGAGTGTGGAGGCGGTCAGGTGGCGGGCCGTGGTCTCCGGCGGCCGCCCTGGCGCCGCTCTGCTCCCTCTCCAGGAGTTGTGTTTTGTTAAACTGCAGTACTCTTGTCTGTACTGCCTGGACGCTTACTGCGTTGCAGACATTTTAAACCAAGAATGTTTTCATTTCGATTTTTTAATGGTTTTTGCTGTTTATTCCTAAATTTGTATAGAATTTTTTTGTTAATTTCATGAGAAACAAACAAAAAAAAAACATGTATATATTAAATGTGGAGTGTGGAGGCGGTCAGGTGGCGGGCCGTGGTCTCCGGCGGCCGCCCTGGCGCCGCTCTGCTCCCTCTCCAGGAGTTGTGTTTTGTTAAACTGCAGTACTCTTGTCTGTACTGCCTGGACGCTTACTGCGTTGCAGACATTTTAAACCAAGAATGTTTTCATTTCGATTTTTTAATGGTTTTTGCTGTTTATTCCTAAATTTGTATAGAATTTTTTTGTTAATTTCATGAGAAACAAACAAAAAAAAAACATGTATATATTAAATGTGGAGTGTGGAGGCGGTCAGGTGGCGGGCCGTGGTCTCCGGCGGCCGCCCTGGCGCCGCTCTGCTCCCTCTCCAGGAGTTGTGTTTTGTTAAACTGCAGTACTCTTGTCTGTACTGCCTGGACGCTTACTGCGTTGCAGACATTTTAAACCAAGAATGTTTTCATTTCGATTTTTTAATGGTTTTTGCTGTTTATTCCTAAATTTGTATAGAATTTTTTTGTTAATTTCATGAGAAACAAACAAAAAAAAAAACATGTATATATTAAATGTGGAGTGTGGAGGCGGTCAGGTGGCGGGCCGTGGTCTCCGGCGGCCGCCCTGGCGCCGCTCTGCTCCCTCTCCAGGAGTTGTGTTTTGTTAAACTGCAGTACTCTTGTCTGTACTGCCTGGACGCTTACTGCGTTGCAGACATTTTAAACCAAGAATGTTTTCATTTCGATTTTTTAATGGTTTTTGCTGTTTATTCCTAAATTTGTATAGAATTTTTTTGTTAATTTCATGAGAAACAAACAAAAAAAAAAAACATGTATATATTAAATGTGGAGTGTGGAGGCGGTCAGGTGGCGGGCCGTGGTCTCCGGCGGCCGCCCTGGCGCCGCTCTGCTCCCTCTCCAGGAGTTGTGTTTTGTTAAACTGCAGTACTCTTGTCTGTACTGCCTGGACGCTTACTGCGTTGCAGACATTTTAAACCAAGAATGTTTTCATTTCGATTTTTTAATGGTTTTTGCTGTTTATTCCTAAATTTGTATAGAATTTTTTTGTTAATTTCATGAGAAACAAACAAAAAAAAAAACATGTATATATTAAATGTGGAGTGTGGAGGCGGTCAGGTGGCGGGCCGTGGTCTCCGGCGGCCGCCCTGGCGCCGCTCTGCTCCCTCTCCAGGAGTTGTGTTTTGTTAAACTGCAGTACTCTTGTCTGTACTGCCTGGACGCTTACTGCGTTGCAGACATTTTAAACCAAGAATGTTTTCATTTCGATTTTTTAATGGTTTTTGCTGTTTATTCCTAAATTTGTATAGAATTTTTTTGTTAATTTCATGAGAAACAAACAAAAAAAAAACATGTATATATTAAATGTGGAGTGTGGAGGCGGTCAGGTGGCGGGCCGTGGTCTCCGGCGGCCGCCCTGGCGCCGCTCTGCTCCCTCTCCAGGAGTTGTGTTTTGTTAAACTGCAGTACTCTTGTCTGTACTGCCTGGACGCTTACAGCGTTGCAGACATTTTAAACCAAGAATGTTTTCATTTCGATTTTTTAATGGTTTTTGCTGTTTATTCCTAAATTTGTATAGAATTTTTTTTTTAATTTCGTGAGAAACAAAAAAAAAAAAAAAAAAAAAAAAAAAAAAAAAAAAAAAAAAAAAAAAAAACATGTATATATTAAATGTGGAGTGTGGAGGCGGTCAGGTGGCGGGCCGTGGTCTCCGGCGGCCGCCCTGGCGCCGCTCTGCTCCCTCTCCAGGAGTTGTGTTTTGTTAAACTGCAGTACTCTTGTCTGTACTGCCTGGACGCTTACTGCGTTGCAGACATTTTGAACCAAGAATGTT
Organism: Locusta migratoria; assembly: GCA_026315105.1. Classification (NCBI taxonomy): domain Eukaryota; kingdom Metazoa; phylum Arthropoda; class Insecta; order Orthoptera; family Acrididae; genus Locusta; species Locusta migratoria. The sequence goes on along the minus strand of JAOYRU010002311.1, from coordinate 76,752 downwards.
TTCATTTCGATTTTTTAATGGTTTTTGCTGTTTATTCCTAAATTTGTATAGAATTTTTTTGTTAATTTCATGAGAAACAAACAAAAAAAAAACATGTATATATTAAATGTGGAGTGTGGAGGCGGTCAGGTGGCGGGCCGTGGTCTCCGGCGGCCGCCCTGGCGCCGCTCTGCTCCCTCTCCAGGAGTTGTGTTTTGTTAAACTGCAGTACTCTTGTCTGTACTGCCTGGACGCTTACTGCGTTGCAGACATTTTAAACCAAGAATGTTTTCATTTCGATTTTTTAATGGTTTTTGCTGTTTATTCCTAAATTTGTATAGAATTTTTTTGTTAATTTCATGAGAAACAAACAAAAAAAAAACATGTATATATTAAATGTGGAGTGTGGAGGCGGTCAGGTGGCGGGCCGTGGTCTCCGGCGGCCGCCCTGGCGCCGCTCTGCTCCCTCTCCAGGAGTTGTGTTTTGTTAAACTGCAGTACTCTTGTCTGTACTGCCTGGACGCTTACTGCGTTGCAGACATTTTAAACCAAGAATGTTTTCATTTCGATTTTTTAATGGTTTTTGCTGTTTATTCCTAAATTTGTATAGAATTTTTTTGTTAATTTCATGAGAAACAAACAAAAAAAAAACATGTATATATTAAATGTGGAGTGTGGAGGCGGTCAGGTGGCGGGCCGTGGTCTCCGGCGGCCGCCCTGGCGCCGCTCTGCTCCCTCTCCAGGAGTTGTGTTTTGTTAAACTGCAGTACTCTTGTCTGTACTGCCTGGACGCTTACTGCGTTGCAGACATTTTAAACCAAGAATGTTTTCATTTCGATTTTTTAATGGTTTTTGCTGTTTATTCCTAAATTTGTATAGAATTTTTTTGTTAATTTCATGAGAAACAAACAAAAAAAAAAACATGTATATATTAAATGTGGAGTGTGGAGGCGGTCAGGTGGCGGGCCGTGGTCTCCGGCGGCCGCCCTGGCGCCGCTCTGCTCCCTCTCCAGGAGTTGTGTTTTGTTAAACTGCAGTACTCTTGTCTGTACTGCCTGGACGCTTACTGCGTTGCAGACATTTTAAACCAAGAATGTTTTCATTTCGATTTTTTAATGGTTTTTGCTGTTTATTCCTAAATTTGTATAGAATTTTTTTGTTAATTTCATGAGAAACAAAAAAAAAAAAAAAACGTGTATATATTAAATGTGGAGTGTGGAGGCGGTCAGGTGGCGGGCCGTGGTCTCCGGCGGCCGCCCTGGCGCCGCTCTGCTCCCTCTCCAGGAGTTGTGTTTTGTTAAACTGCAGTACTCTTGTCTGTACTGCCTGGACGCTTACTGCGTTGCAGACATTTTAAACCAAGAATGTTTTCATTTCGATTTTTTAATGGTTTTTGCTGTTTATTCCTAAATTTGTATAGAATTTTTTTGTTAATTTCATGAGAAACAAACAAAAAAAAACATGTATATATTAAATGTGGAGTGTGGAGGCGGTCAGGTGGCGGGCCGTGGTCTCCGGCGGCCGCCCTGGCACCGCTCTGCTACCTCTCCAGGAGTTGTGTTTTGTTAAACTGCAGTACTCTTGTCTGTACTGCCTGGACGCTTACTGCGTTGCAGACATTTTAAACCAAGAATGTTTTCATTTCGATTTTTTAATGGTTTTTGCTGTTTATTCCTAAATTTGTATAGAATTTTTTTGTTAATTTCATGAGAAACAAAAAAAAAAAAAAAACATGTATATATTAAATGTGGAGTGTGGAGGCGGTCAGGTGGCGGGCCGTGGTCTCCGGCGGCCGCCCTGGCGCCGCTCTGCTCCCTCTCCAGGAGTTGTGTTTTGTTAAACTGCAGTACTCTTGTCTGTACTGCCTGGACGCTTACTGCGTTGCAGACATTTTAAACCAAGAATGTTTTCATTTCGATTTTTTAATGGTTTTTGCTGTTTATTCCTAAATTTGTATAGAATTTTTTTGTTAATTTCATGAGAAACAAACAAAAAAAAACATGTATATATTAAATGTGGAGTGTGGAGGCGGTCAGGTGGCGGGCCGTGGTCTCCGGCGGCCGCCCTGGCACCGCTCTGCTACCTCTCCAGGAGTTGTGTTTTGTTAAACTGCAGTACTCTTGTCTGTACTGCCTGGACGCTTACTGCGTTGCAGACATTTTAAACCAAGAATGTTTTCATTTCGATTTTTTAATGGTTTTTGCTGTTTATTCCTAAATTTGTATAGAATTTTTTTGTTAATTTCATGAGAAACAAAAAAAAAAAAAAACATGTATATATTAAATGTGGAGTGTGGAGGCGGTCAGGTGGCGGGCCGTGGTCTCCGGCGGCCGCCCTGGCGCCGCTCTGCTCCCTCTCCAGGAGTTGTGTTTTGTTAAACTGCAGTACTCTTGTCTGTACTGCCTGGACGCTTACTGCGTTGCAGACATTTTAAACCAAGAATGTTTTCATTTCGATTTTTTAATGGTTTTTGCTGTTTATTCCTAAATTTGTATAGAATTTTTTTGTTAATTTCATGAGAAACAAAAAAAAAAAAAAAACATGTATATATTAAATGTGGAGTGTGGAGGCGGTCAGGTGGCGGGCCGTGGTCTCCGGCGGCCGCCCTGGCACCGCTCTGCTACCTCTCCAGGAGTTGTGTTTTGTTAAACTGCAGTACTCTTGTCTGTACTGCCTGGACGCTTACTGCGTTGCAGACATTTTAAACCAAGAATGTTTTCATTTCGATTTTTTAATGGTTTTTGCTGTTTATTCCTAAATTTGTATAGAATTTTTTTGTTAATTTCATGAGAAACAAAAAAAAAAAAAAAACATGTATATATTAAATGTGGAGTGTGGAGGCGGTCAGGTGGCGGGCCGTGGTCTCCGGCGGCCGCCCTGGCGCCGCTCTGCTCCCTCTCCAGGAGTTGTGTTTTGTTAAACTGCAGTACTCTTGTCTGTACTGCCTGGACGCTTACTGCGTTGCAGACATTTTAAACCAAGAATGTTTTCATTTCGATTTTTTAATGGTTTTTGCTGTTTATTCCTAAATTTGTATAGAATTTTTTTGTTAATTTCATGAGAAACAAACAAAAAAAAACATGTATATATTAAATGTGGAGTGTGGAGGCGGTCAGGTGGCGGGCCGTGGTCTCCGGCGGCCGCCCTGGCACCGCTCTGCTACCTCTCCAGGAGTTGTGTTTTGTTAAACTGCAGTACTCTTGTCTGTACTGCCTGGACGCTTACTGCGTTGCAGACATTTTAAACCAAGAATGTTTTCATTTCGATTTTTTAATGGTTTTTGCTGTTTATTCCTAAATTTGTATAGAATTTTTTTGTTAATTTCATGAGAAACAAAAAAAAAAAAAAAACATGTATATATTAAATGTGGAGTGTGGAGGCGGTCAGGTGGCGGGCCGTGGTCTCCGGCGGCCGCCCTGGCGCCGCTCTGCTCCCTCTCCAGGAGTTGTGTTTTGTTAAACTGCAGTACTCTTGTCTGTACTGCCTGGACGCTTACTGCGTTGCAGACATTTTAAACCAAGAATGTTTTCATTTCGATTTTTTAATGGTTTTTGCTGTTTATTCCTAAATTTGTATAGAATTTTTTTGTTAATTTCATGAGAAACAAAAAAAAAAAAAAAAACATGTATATATTAAATGTGGAGTGTGGAGGCGGTCAGGTGGCGGGCCGTGGTCTCCGGCGGCCGCCCTGGCGCCGCTCTGCTCCCTCTCCAGGAGTTGTGTTTTGTTAAACTGCAGTACTCTTGTCTGTACTGCCTGGACGCTTACTGCGTTGCAGACATTTTAAACCAAGAATGTTTTCATTTCGATTTTTTAATGGTTTTTGCTGTTTATTCCTAAATTTGTATAGAATTTTTTTGTTAATTTCATGAGAAACAAACAAAAAAAAACATGTATATATTAAATGTGGAGTGTGGAGGCGGTCAGGTGGCGGGCCGTGGTCTCCGGCGGCCGCCCTGGCACCGCTCTGCTACCTCTCCAGGAGTTGTGTTTTGTTAAACTGCAGTACTCTTGTCTGTACTGCCTGGACGCTTACTGCGTTGCAGACATTTTAAACCAAGAATGTTTTCATTTCGATTTTTTAATGGTTTTTGCTGTTTATTCCTAAATTTGTATAGAATTTTTTTGTTAATTTCATGAGAAACAAACAAAAAAAAACATGTATATATTAAATGTGGAGTGTGGAGGCGGTCAGGTGGCGGGCCGTGGTCTCCGGCGGCCGCCCTGGCGCCGCTCTGCTCCCTCTCCAGGAGTTGTGTTTTGTTAAACTGCAGTACTCTTGTCTGTACTGCCTGGACGCTTACTGCGTTGCAGACATTTTAAACCAAGAATGTTTTCATTTCGATTTTTTAATGGTTTTTGCTGTTTATTCCTAAATTTGTATAGAATTTTTTTGTTAATTTCATGAGAAACAAAAAAAAAAAAAAAACATGTATATATTAAATGTGGAGTGTGGAGGCGGTCAGGTGGCGGGCCGTGGTCTCCGGCGGCCGCCCTGGCGCCGCTCTGCTCCCTCTCCAGGAGTTGTGTTTTGTTAAACTGCAGTACTCTTGTCTGTACTGCCTGGACGCTTACTGCGTTGCGGACATTTTAAACCAAGAATGTTTTCATTTCGATTTTTTAATGGTTTTTGCTGTTTATTCCTAAATTTGTATAGAATTTTTTTGTTAATTTCATGAGAAACAAACAAAAAAAAACATGTATATATTAAATGTGGAGTGTGGAGGCGGTCAGGTGGCGGGCCGTGGTCTCCGGCGGCCGCCCTGGCACCGCTCTGCTACCTCTCCAGGAGTTGTGTTTTGTTAAACTGCAGTACTCTTGTCTGTACTGCCTGGACGCTTACTGCGTTGCAGACATTTTAAACCAAGAATGTTTTCATTTCGATTTTTTAATGGTTTTTGCTGTTTATTCCTAAATTTGTATAGAATTTTTTTGTTAATTTCGTGAGAAACAAAAAAAAAAAAAAAAAAAAAAAAAAAAAAAAAAAAAAAAAAAAAAAACATGTATATATTAAATGTGGAGTGTGGAGGCGGTCAGGTGGCGGGCCGTGGTCTCCGGCGGCCGCCCTGGCGCCGCTCTGCTCCCTCTCCAGGAGTTGTGTTTTGTTAAACTGCAGTACTCTTGTCTGTACTGCCTGGACGCTTACTGCGTTGCAGACATTTTAAACCAAGAATGTTTTCATTTCGATTTTTTAATGGTTTTTGCTGTTTATTCCTAAATTTGTATAGAATTTTTTTGTTAATTTCATGAGAAAAAAAAAAAAAAAAAAAAAAAAAAACATGTATATATTAAATGTGGAGTGTGGAGGCGGTCAGGTGGCGGGCCGTGGTCTCCGGCGGCCGCCCTGGCGCCGCTCTGCTCCCTCTCCAGGAGTTGTGTTTTGTTAAACTGCAGTACTCTTGTCTGTACTGCCTGGACGCTTACTGCGTTGCAGACATTTTAAACCAAGAATGTTTTCATTTCTATTTTTTAATGATTTTTGCTGTTTATTCCTAAATTTGTATAGAATTTTTTTGTTAATTTCATGAGAAACAAAAAAAAAAAAAAAAAACATGTATATATTAAATGTGGAGTGTGGAGGCGGTCAGGTGGCGGGCCGTGGTCTCCGGCGGCCGCCCTGGCGCCGCTCTGCTCCCTCTCCAGGAGTTGTGTTTTGTTAAACTGCAGTACTCTTGTCTGTACTGCCTGGACGCTTACTGCGTTGCAGACATTTTAAACCAAGAATGTTTTCATTTCGTTTTTTTAATGGTTTTTGCTGTTTATTCCTAAATTTGTATAGAATTTTTTTGTTAATTTCATGAGAAACAAACAAAAAAAAAAAAAAAAAAAAAATGTATATATTAAATGTGGAGTGTGGAGGCGGTCAGGTGGCGGGCCGTGGTCTCCGGCGGCCGCCCTGGCGCCGCTCTGCTCCCTCTCCAGGAGTTGTGTTTTGTTAAACTGCAGTACTCTTGTCTGTACTGCCTGGACGCTTACTGCGTTGCAGACATTTTAAACCAAGAATGTTTTCATTTCGATTTTTTAATGGTTTTTGCTGTTTATTCTTAAATTTGTATAGAATTTTTTTGTTAATTTCATGAGAAACAAACAAAAAAAAAACATGTATATATTAAATGTGGAGTGTGGAGGCGGTCAGGTGGCGGGCCGTGGTCTCCGGCGGCCGCCCTGGCGCCGCTCTGCTCCCTCTCCAGGAGTTGTGTTTTGTTAAACTGCAGTACTCTTGTCTGTACTGCCTGGACGCTTACTGCGTTGCAGACATTTTAAACCAAGAATGTTTTCATTTCGATTTTTTAATGGTTTTTGCTGTTTATTCTTAAATTTGTATAGAATTTTTTTGTTAATTTCATGAGAAACAAACAAAAAAAAAAACATGTATATATTAAATGTGGAGTGTGGAGGCGGTCAGGTGGCGGGCCGTGGTCTCCGGCGGCCGCCCTGGCGCCGCTCTGCTCCCTCTCCAGGAGTTGTGTTTTGTTAAACTGCAGTACTCTTGTCTGTACTGCCTGGACGCTTACTGCGTTGCAGACATTTTAAACCAAGAATGTTTTCATTTCGATTTTTTAATGGTTTTTGCTGTTTATTCTTAAATTTGTATAGAATTTTTTTGTTAATTTCATGAGAAACAAACAAAAAAAAAACATGTATATATTAAATGTGGAGTGTGGAGGCGGTCAGAAGGCGGGCCGTGGTCTCCGGCGGCCGCCCTGGCGCCGCTCTGCTCCCTCTCCAGGAGTTGTGTTTTGTTAAACTGCAGTACTCTTGTCTGTACTGCCTGGACGCTTACTGCGTTGCAGACATTTTAAACCAAGAATGTTTTCATTTCGATTTTTTAATGGTTTTTGCTGTTTATTCCTAAATTTGTATAGAATTTTTTTGTTAATTTCATGAGAAACAAACAAAAAAAAAACATGTATATATTAAATGTGTTGTGTGGAGGCGGTCAGGGGGCGGGCCGTGGTCTCCGGCGGCCGCCCTGGCGCCGCTCTGCTCCCTCTCCAGGAGTTGTGTTTTGTTAAACTGCAGTACTCTTGTCTGTACTGCCTGGACGCTTACTGCGTTGCAGACATTTTAAACCAAGAATGTTTTCATTTCGATTTTTTAATGGTTTTTGCTGTTTATTCCTAAATTTGTATAGAATTTTTTTGTTAATTTCATGAGAAACAAACAAAAAAAAAACTTGTATATATTAAATGTGGAGTGTGGAGGCGGTCAGGTGGCGGGCCGTGGTCTCCGGCGGCCGCCCTGGCGCCGCTCTGCTCCCTCTCCAGGAGTTGTGTTTTGTTAAACTGCAGTACTCTTGTCTGTACTGCCTGGACGCTTACTGCGTTGCAGACATTTTAAACCAAGAATGTTTTCATTTCGATTTTTTAATGGTTTTTGCTGTTTATTCCTAAATTTGTATAGAATTTTTTTGTTAATTTCATGAGAAACAAAAAAAAAAAAAAAACATGTATATATTAAATGTGGAGTGTGGAGGCGGTCAGGTGGCGGGCCGTGGTCTCCGGCGGCCGCCCTGGCGCCGCTCTGCTCCCTCTCCAGGAGTTGTGTTTTGTTAAACTGCAGTACTCTTGTCTGTACTGCCTGGACGCTTACTGCGTTGCAGACATTTTAAACCAAGAATGTTTTCATTTCGATTTTTTAATGGTTTTTGCTGTTTATTCCTAAATTTGTATAGAATTTTTTTGTTAATTTCATGAGAAACAAACAAAAAAAAAACATGTATATATTAAATGTGGAGTGTGGAGGCGGTCAGGTGGCGGGCCGTGGTCTCCGGCGGCCGCCCTGGCGCCGCTCTGCTCCCTCTCCAGGAGTTGTGTTTTGTTAAACTGCAGTACTCTTGTCTGTACTGCCTGGACGCTTACTGCGTTGCAGACATTTTAAACCAAGAATGTTTTCATTTCGATTTTTTAATGGTTTTTGCTGTTTATTCCTAAATTTGTATAGAATTTTTTTGTTAATTTCATGAGAAACAAACAAAAAAAAAACATGTATATATTAAATGTGGAGTGTGGAGGCGGTCAGGTGGCGGGCCGTGGTCTCCGGCGGCCGCCCTGGCGCCGCTCTGCTCCCTCTCCAGGAGTTGTGTTTTGTTAAACTGCAGTACTCTTGTCTGTACTGCCTGGACGCTTACTGCGTTGCAGACATTTTAAACCAAGAATGTTTTCATTTCGATTTTTTAATGATTTTTGCTGTTTATTCCTAAATTTGTATAGAATTTTTTTGTTAATTTCATGAGAAACAAAAAAAAAAAAAAAAAAAAAAAAAAAAAAAAAAAAACATGTATATATTAAATGTGGAGTGTGGAGGCGGTCAGGTGGCGGGCCGTGGTCTCCGGCGGCCGCCCTGGCGCCGCTCTGCTCCCTCTCCAGGAGTTGTGTTTTGTTAAACTGCAGTACTCTTGTCTGTACTGCCTGGACGCTTACTGCGTTGCAGACATTTTAAACCAAGAATGTTTTCATTTCGTTTTTTTAATGGTTTTTGCTGTTTATTCCTAAATTTGTATAGAATTTTTTTGTTAATTTCATGAGAAACAAACAAAAAAAAAAAAAAAAAAAAAAAAATGTATATATTAAATGTGGAGTGTGGAGGCGGTCAGGTGGCGGGCCGTGGTCTCCGGCGGCCGCCCTGGCGCCGCTCTGCTCCCTCTCCAGGAGTTGTGTTTTGTTAAACTGCAGTACTCTTGTCTGTACTGCCTGGACGCTTACTGCGTTGCAGACATTTTAAACCAAGAATGTTTTCATTTCGATTTTTTAATGGTTTTTGCTGTTTATTCTTAAATTTGTATAGAATTTTTTTGTTAATTTCATGAGAAACAAACAAAAAAAAAACATGTATATATTAAATGTGGAGTGTGGAGGCGGTCAGGTGGCGGGCCGTGGTCTCCGGCGGCCGCCCTGGCGCCGCTCTGCTCCCTCTCCAGGAGTTGTGTTTTGTTAAACTGCAGTACTCTTGTCTGTACTGCCTGGACGCTTACTGCGTTGCAGACATTTTAAACCAAGAATGTTTTCATTTCGATTTTTTAATGGTTTTTGCTGTTTATTCTTAAATTTGTATAGAATTTTTTTGTTAATTTCATGAGAAACAAACAAAAAAAAAAACATGTATATATTAAATGTGGAGTGTGGAGGCGGTAAGGTGGCGGGCCGTGGTCTCCGGCGGCCGCCCTGGCGCCGCTCTGCTCCCTCTCCAGGAGTTGTGTTTTGTTAAACTGCAGTACTCTTGTCTGTACTGCCTGGACGCTTACTGCGTTGCAGACATTTTAAACCAAGAATGTTTTCATTTCGATTTTTTAATGGTTTTTGCTGTTTATTCTTAAATTTGTATAGAATTTTTTTGTTAATTTCATGAGAAACAAACAAAAAAAAAACATGTATATATTAAATGTGGAGTGTGGAGGCGGTCAGGTGGCGGGCCGTGGTCTCCGGCGGCCGCCCTGGCGCCGCTCTGCTCCCTCTCCAGGAGTTGTGTTTTGTTAAACTGCAGTACTCTTGTCTGTACTGCCTGGACGCTTACTGCGTTGCAGACATTTTAAACCAAGAATGTTTTCATTTCGATTTTTTAATGGTTTTTGCTGTTTATTCCTAAATTTGTATAGAATTTTTTTGTTAATTTCATGAGAAACAAACAAAAAAAAAACATGTATATATTAAATGTGTTGTGTGGAGGCGGTCAGGGGGCGGGCCGTGGTCTCCGGCGGCCGCCCTGGCGCCGCTCTGCTCCCTCTCCAGGAGTTGTGTTTTGTTAAACTGCAGTACTCTTGTCTGTACTGCCTGGACGCTTACTGCGTTGCAGACATTTTAAACCAAGAATGTTTTCATTTCGATTTTTTAATGGTTTTTGCTGTTTATTCCTAAATTTGTATAGAATTTTTTTGTTAATTTCATGAGAAACAAACAAAAAAAAAACTTGTATATATTAAATGTGGAGTGTGGAGGCGGTCAGGTGGCGGGCCGTGGTCTCCGGCGGCCGCCCTGGCGCCGCTCTGCTCCCTCTCCAGGAGTTGTGTTTTGTTAAACTGCAGTACTCTTGTCTGTACTGCCTGGACGCTTACTGCGTTGCAGACATTTTAAACCAAGAATGTTTTCATTTCGATTTTTTAATGGTTTTTGCTGTTTATTCCTAAATTTGTATAGAATTTTTTTGTTAATTTCATGAGAAACAAAAAAAAAAAAAAACATGTATATATTAAATGTGGAGTGTGGAGGCGGTCAGGTGGCGGGCCGTGGTCTCCGGCGGCCGCCCTGGCGCCGCTCTGCTCCCTCTCCAGGAGTTGTGTTTTGTTAAACTGCAGTACTCTTGTCTGTACTGCCTGGACGCTTACTGCGTTGCAGACATTTTAAACCAAGAATGTTTTCATTTCGATTTTTTAATGGTTTTTGCTGTTTATTCCTAAATTTGTATAGAATTTTTTTGTTAATTTCATGAGAAACAAAAAAAAAAAAAAAAAAAAAAAAAAAAAAAAAAAAAAAAAAAAAAAACATGTATATATTAAATGTGGAGTGTGGAGGCGGTCAGGTGGCGGGCCGTGGTCTCCGGCGGCCGCCCTGGCGCCGCTCTGCTCCCTCTCCAGGAGTTGTGTTTTGTTAAACTGCAGTACTCTTGTAGTACTGCCTGGACGCTTACTGCGTTGCAGACATTTTAAACCAAGAATGTTTTCATTTCGATTTTTTAATGGTTTTTGCTGTTTATTCCTAAATTTGTATAGAATTTTTTTGTTAATTTCATGAGAAACAAACAAAAAAAAAACATGTATATATTAAATGTGGAGTGTGGAGGCGGTCAGGTGGCGGGCCGTGGTCTCCGGCGGCCGCCCTGGCGCCGCTCTGCTCCCTCTCCAGGAGTTGTGTTTTGTTAAACTGCAGTACTCTTGTCTGTACTGCCTGGACGCTTACTGCGTTGCAGACATTTTAAACCAAGAATGTTTTCATTTCGATTTTTTAATGGTTTTTGCTGTTTATTCCTAAATTTGTATAGAATTTTTTTGTTAATTTCATGAGAAACAAACAAAAAAAAAACATGTATATATTAAATGTGGAGTGTGGAGGCGGTCAGGTGGCGGGCCGTGGTCTCCGGCGGCCGCCCTGGCGCCGCTCTGCTCCCTCTCCAGGAGTTGTGTTTTGTTAAACTGCAGTACTCTTGTCTGTACTGCCTGGACGCTTACTGCGTTGCAGACATTTTAAACCAAGAATGTTTTCATTTCGATTTTTTAATGGTTTTTGCTGTTTATTCCTAAATTTGTATAGAATTTTTTTGTTAATTTCAGGAGAAACAAAAAAAAAAAAAAAAAAACATGTATATATTAAATGTGGAGTGTGGAGGCGGTCAGGTGGCGGGCCGTGGTCTCCGGCGGCCGCCCTGGCGCCGCTCTGCTCCCTCTCCAGGAGTTGTGTTTTGTTAAACTGCAGTACTCTTGTCTGTACTGCCTGGACGCTTACTGCGTTGCAGACATTTTAAAGCAAGAATGTTTTCATTTCGATTTTTTAATGGTTTTTGCTGTTTATTCCTAAATTTGTACAGAATTTTTTTGTTAATTTCATGAGAAACAAAAAAAAAAAAAAAAAAAAAAAAAAAAAAAAAAAAAAAAAAAAAAAAAAAAACATGTATATATTAAATGTGGAGTGTGGAGGCGGTCAGGTGGCGGGCCGTGGTCTCCGGCGGCCGCCCTGGCGCCGCTCTGCTCCCTCTCCAGGAGTTGTGTTTTGTTAAACTGCAGTACTCTTGTCTGTACTGCCTGGACGCTTACTGCGTTGCAGACATTTTAAACCAAGAATGTTTTCATTTCGATTTTTTAATGGTTTTTGCTGTTTATTCCTAAATTTGTATAGAATTTTTTTGTTAATTTCATGAGAAACAAACAAAAAAAAAAAAACATGTATATATTAAATGTGGAGTGTGGAGGCGGTCAGGTGGCGGGCCGTGGTCTCCGGCGGCCGCCCTGGCGCCGCTCTGCTCCCTCTCCAGGAGTTGTGTTTTGTTAAACTGCAGTACTCTTGTCTGTACTGCCTGGACGCTTACTGCGTTGCAGACATTTTAAACCAAGAATGTTTTCATTTCGATTTTTTAATGGTTTTTGCTGTTTATTCCTAAATTTGTATAGAATTTTTTTGTTAATTTCATGAGAAACAAACAAAAAAAAAACATGTATATATTAAATGTGGAGTGTGGAGGCGGTCAGGTGGCGGGCCGTGGTCTCCGGCGGCCGCCCTGGCGCCGCTCTGCTCCCTCTCCAGGAGTTGTGTTTTGTTAAACTGCAGTACTCTTGTCTGTACTGCCTGGACGCTTACTGCGTTGCAGACATTTTAAACCAAGAATGTTTTCATTTCGATTTTTTAATGGTTTTTGCTGTTTATTCCTAAATTTGTATAGAATTTTTTTGTTAATTTCATGAGAAACAAAAAAAAAAAAAAAAAAAAAAAAAAAAAAAAAAAAAAAAACATGTATATATTAAATGTGGAGTGTGGAGGCGGTCAGGTGGCGGGCCGTGGTCTCCGGCGGCCGCCCTGGCGCCGCTCTGCTCCCTCTCCAGGAGTTGTGTTTTGTTAAACTGCAGTACTCTTGTCTGTACTGCCTGGACGCTTACTGCGTTGCAGACATTTTAAACCAAGAATGTTTTCATTTCGATTTTTTAATGGTTTTTGCTGTTTATTCCTAAATTTGTATAGAATTTTTTTGTTAATTTCATGAGAAACAAACAAAAAAAAAAACATGTATATATTAAATGTGGAGTGTGGAGGCGGTCAGGTGGCGGGCCGTGGTCTCCGGCGGCCGCCCTGGCGCCGCTCTGCTCCCTCTCCAGGAGTTGTGTTTTGTTAAACTGCAGTACTCTTGTCTGTACTGCCTGGACGCTTACTGCGTTGCAGACATTTTAAACCAAGAATGTTTTCATTTCGATTTTTTAATGGTTTTTGCTGTTTATTCCTAAATTTGTATAGAATTTTTTTGTTAATTTCATGAGAAACAAACAAAAAAAAAAACATGTATATATTAAATGTGGAGTGTGGAGGCGGTCAGGTGGCGGGCCGTGGTCTCCGGCGGCCGCCCTGGCGCCGCTCTGCTCCCTCTCCAGGAGTTGTGTTTTGTTAAACTGCAGTACTCTTGTCTGTACTGCCTGGACGCTTACTGCGTTGCAGACATTTTAAACCAAGAATGTTTTCATTTCGATTTTTTAATGGTTTTTGCTGTTTATTCCTAAATTTGTATAGAATTTTTTTGTTAATTTCAGGAGAAACAAAAAAAAAAAAAAAAAAAAAAAAAAAAAAAAAAAAAAAAACATGTATATATTAAATGTGGAGTGTGGAGGCGGTCAGGTGGCGGGCCGTGGTCTCCGGCGGCCGCCCTGGCGCCGCTCTGCTCCCTCTCCAGGAGTTGTGTTTTGTTAAACTGCAGTACTCTTGTCTGTACTGCCTGGACGCTTACTGCGTTGCAGACATTTTAAACCAAGAATGTTTTCATTTCGATTTTTTAATGGTTTTTGCTGTTTATTCCTAAATTTGTACAGAATTTTTTTGTTAATTTCATGAGAAACAAAAAAAAAAAAAAAAAAAAAAAAAAAAAAAAAAAAAAAAAACAAAAAAAACATGTATATATTAAATGTGGAGTGTGGAGGCGGTCAGGTGGCGGGCCGTGGTCTCCGGCGGCCGCCCTGGCGCCGCTCTGCTCCCTCTCCAGGAGTTGTGTTTTGTTAAACTGCAGTACTCTTGTCTGTACTGCCTGGACGCTTACTGCGTTGCAGACATTTTAAACCAAGAATGTTTTCATTTCGATTTTTTAATGGTTTTTGCTGTTTATTCCTAAATTTGTATAGAATTTTTTTGTTAATTTCATGAGAAACAAACAAAAAAAAAAAAAAACATGTATATATTAAATGTGGAGTGTGGAGGCGGTCAGGTGGCGGGCCGTGGTCTCCGGCGGCCGCCCTGGCGCCGCTCTGCTCCCTCTCCAGGAGTTGTGTTTTGTTAAACTGCAGTACTCTTGTCTGTACTGCCTGGACGCTTACTGCGTTGCAGACATTTTAAACCAAGAATGTTTTCATTTCGATTTTTTAATGGTTTTTGCTGTTTATTCCTAAATTTGTATAGAATTTTTTTGTTAATTTCATGAGAAACAAACAAAAAAAAAACATGTATATATTAAATGTGGAGTGTGGAGGCGGTCAGGTGGCGGGCCGTGGTCTCCGGCGGCCGCCCTGGCGCCGCTCTGCTCCCTCTCCAGGAGTTGTGTTTTGTTAAACTGCAGTACTCTTGTCTGTACTGCCTGGACGCTTACTGCGTTGCAGACATTTTAAACCAAGAATGTTTTCATTTCGATTTTTTAATGGTTTTTGCTGTTTATTCCTAAATTTGTATAGAATTTTTTTGTTAATTTCATGAGAAACAAACAAAAAAAAAAAACATGTATATATTAAATGTGGAGTGTGGAGGCGGTCAGGTGGCGGGCCGTGGTCTCCGGCGGCCGCCCTGGCGCCGCTCTGCTCCCTCTCCAGGAGTTGTGTTTTGTTAAACTGCAGTACTCTTGTCTGTACTGCCTGGACGCTTACTGCGTTGCAGACATTTTAAACCAAGAATGTTTTCATTTCGATTTTTTAATGGTTTTTGCTGTTTATTCCTAAATTTGTATAGAATTTTTTTGTTAATTTCATGAGAAACAAACAAAAAAAAAAACATGTATATATTAAATGTGGAGTGTGGAGGCGGTCAGGTGGCGGGCCGTGGTCTCCGGCGGCCGCCCTGGCGCCGCTCTGCTCCCTCTCCAGGAGTTGTGTTTTGTTAAACTGCAGTACTCTTGTCTGTACTGCCTGGACGCTTACTGCGTTGCAGACATTTTAAACCAAGAATGTTTTCATTTCGATTTTTTAATGGTTTTTGCTGTTTATTCCTAAATTTGTATAGAATTTTTTTGTTAATTTCATGAGAAACAAACAAAAAAAAAACATGTATATATTAAATGTGGAGTGTGGAGGCGGTCAGGTGGCGGGCCGTGGTCTCCGGCGGCCGCCCTGGCGCCGCTCTGCTCCCTCTCCAGGAGTTGTGTTTTGTTAAACTGCAGTACTCTTGTCTGTACTGCCTGGACGCTTACTGCGTTGCAGACATTTTAAACCAAGAATGTTTTCATTTCGATTTTTTAATGGTTTTTGCTGTTTATTCCTAAATTTGTACAGAATTTTTTTGTTAATTTCATGAGAAACAAAAAAAAAAAAAAAAAAAAAAAAAAAATAAAAACATGTATATATTAAATGTGGAGTGTGGAGGCGGTCAGGTGGCGGGCCGTGGTCTCCGGCGGCCGCCCTGGCGCCGCTCTGCTCCCTCTCCAGGAGTTGTGTTTTGTTAAACTGCAGTACTCTTGTCTGTACTGCCTGGACGCTTACTGCGTTGCAGACATTTTAAACCAAGAATGTTTTCATTTCGATTTTTTAATGGTTTTTGCTGTTTATTCCTAAATTTGTATAGAATTTTTTTGTTAGTTTCATGAGAAACAAAAAAAAAAAAAAAAAAAAAAAAAAAATAAAAACATGTATATATTAAATGTGGAGTGTGGAGGCGGTCAGGTGGCGGGCCGTGGTCTCCGGCGGCCGCCCTGGCGCCGCTCTGCTCCCTCTCCAGGAGTTGTGTTTTGTTAAACTGCAGTACTCTTGTCTGTACTGCCTGGACGCTTACTGCGTTGCAGACATTTTAAACCAAGAATGTTTTCATTTCGATTTTTTAATGGTTTTTGCTGTTTATTCCTAAATTTGTATAGAATTTTTTTGTTAATTTCATGAGAAACAAACAAAAAAAAAACATGTATATATTAAATGTGGAGTGTGGAGGCGGTCAGGTGGCGGGCCGTGGTCTCCGGCGGCCGCCCTGGCGCCGCTCTGCTCCCTCTCCAGGAGTTGTGTTTTGTTAAACTGCAGTACTCTTGTCTGTACTGCCTGGACGCTTACTGCGTTGCAGACATTTTAAACCAAGAATGTTTTCATTTCGATTTTTTAATGGTTTTTGCTGTTTATTCCTAAATTTGTATAGAATTTTTTTGTTAATTTCATGAGAAACAAAAAAAAAAAAAAAAAAAAAAAAAAAAATAAAAACATGTATATATTAAATGTGGAGTGTGGAGGCGGTCAGGTGGCGGGCCGTGGTCTCCGGCGGCCGCCCTGGCGCCGCTCTGCTCCCTCTCCAGGAGTTGTGTTTTGTTAAACTGCAGTACTCTTGTCTGTACTGCCTGGACGCTTACTGCGTTGCAGACATTTTAAACCAAGAATGTTTTCATTTCGATTTTTTAATGGTTTTTGCTGTTTATTCCTAAATTTGTATAGAATTTTTTTGTTAATTTCATGAGAAACAAAAAAAAAAAAAAAAAAAAAAAAAAATAAAAACATGTATATATTAAATGTGGAGTGTGGAGGCGGTCAGGTGGCGGGCCGTGGTCTCCGGCGGCCGCCCTGGCGCCGCTCTGCTCCCTCTCCAGGAGTTGTGTTTTGTTAAACTGCAGTACTCTTGTCTGTACTGCCTGGACGCTTACTGCGTTGCAGACATTTTAAACCAAGAATGTTTTCATTTCGATTTTTTAATGGTTTTTGCTGTTTATTCCTAAATTTGTATAGAATTTTTTTGTTAATTTCATGAGAAACAAACAAAAAAAAAACATGTATATATTAAATGTGGAGTGTGGAGGCGGTCAGGTGGCGGGCCGTGGTCTCCGGCGGCCGCCCTGGCGCCGCTCTGCTCCCTCTCCAGGAGTTGTGTTTTGTTAAACTGCAGTACTCTTGTCTGTACTGCCTGGACGCTTACTGCG